>CM019155.1:45644662-45829248 GCA_009733165.1 Naja naja | reverse complement strand
GCTGGCTTTGCTCGGGAATTACCATTTGTTGCTGATTGTTGGAGGAAACAGACCACAATAAACAAATCTTGCCACAAACTAAAATGTGAGTAAAATAGTTTATTGGTGAAGTTTCATTGTCTTCCAACGGAAGCTGACAGATGGTCCTAGAACACTGCCTTGGGGGACACCACAGTTGACAGGTACAGAATTTGATAGGACGCTCCCAATTTTGACCATTTGTTGTCTATGTGACAGGAATGCTTCTATCCAGTTATGAAGGTGTCCAGAGATACCATAAGATTTTAGTTTTAGTAGTAGTTTGTTGTGTATCACTGAATCAAAGGCTTTACAGAAGTCAATATAAATAGCGACTATTGCTTTGCCCTGATTGAGTTGTGTAGTCCATATGTTTTTGCAGTGTAAGAGTTGCAGATTACAGGATAGTTTTTTTCTGAAACCAAATTTTTTATTAGGGAGTAGGTTGTTTGTCTCTAAGTGGAGGATAATGGATTGGTTGATAATTGATTCCATGACTTTACAGGTGACGCAGCATAAAGAGATTGGTCTGTAATTTTCAACTAGGCTGGGGTCTCCCTTTTTGAAGTTGGCGATGACCGTGGCTAGTCACCATAGGTTTGGCAAGGATTAATTGTATTCGACAATTCTTTTTTTTCCCCCTAAAATGGAATTGCTCACCCTGTTTTGGCTATGATCTATCTGCGTTACCATATAAAATAAAGATTACTATTCATTCATATTATTTGCTTCATTTTTTAAAAGACTATGTTTTGAAAAGGAAGGATTTTTTTTAAAGATCATTTTTGGCTGAATTAGAATGCACTGCACTTAGTTGATGTACAGGTGAAACTCGAAAAATTAGAATATCGTGCAAAAGTTCATTTATTTCAGTAATGCAACTTAAAAGGTGAAACGAATATATGAGATAGACTCATTACATGCAAAGCAAGGTAGTTCAAGCCGTGATTTGCCATAATTGTGATGATTATGGCTTACAGCTCATGAAAACCCCAAATTCAAAATCTCAGAAAATAAGAATATTGTGAAAAGGTGCAATATTCTGGGCTCAAAGTGTCCCGCTCTAATCAGCTAATTAAGCCATAACACCTGCAAAGGGTTCCTGAGCCTTTAAATGGTCTCTCAGTCTGGTTTAGTAGGAATCACAATCATGGGAAAGACTGCTGATCTGACAGTTGTGCAGAAAACCATCATCGACACCCTCCATAAGGAGGGAAAGCCTCAAAAGGTAATTGCAAAAGAAATTGGATGTTCCCAAAGTGCAGTATCAAAGCACATTAATAGAAAGTTATGTGGAAGGGAAAAGTGGAAGAAAAAGGTGCACAAGCAGCAGGGATGACCGCAGCCTGGAAAGGATTGTCAGGAAAAGGCCATTTAAAAGTGTTGGGGACTTTCACAAGGAGTGGACTGAGGCTGGAGTCAGTGCATCAAGAGCCACCGCACACAGCCGGATCCTGGACATGGGCTTCAAATGTCGTATTCCTCTTGTTAAGCCGCTCCTGAACAACAAACAACATCTGAAGCGTCTTACCTGGGCTAAAGAAAAACAGACCTGGTCTGTTGCTCAGTGGTCCAAAGTCCTCTTTTCTGATGAGAGCAACTTTTGCATCTCATTTGGAAACCATGGATCCAGAGTCTGGAGGAAGAATGGAGAGGCACACGCTGCAAGATGCTTGAAGTCCAGTGTGAAGTTTCCACAGTCTCTGTTGATTTGGGGAGCCATGTCATCTGCTGGTGTTGGTCCACTGTGTTTCATTAAGTCCAGGGTCAACACAGCCGCCTACCAGGAGATTTTGGAGCACTTCATGCTTCCTTCCGCAGACGAGCTTTATGGGGATGCTGACTTCATTCTCCAGCTGAACTTAGCACCTGCCCACACTGCCCAAAGCACCAAAACCTGGTTCAATGACCGTGGGATTACTGTGCTTGATTGGCCAGCAAACTTGCCTGACCTGAACCCCATAGAGAATCTATGGGGCATTGCCAACGGAAAGATGAGAGACATGAGACCGAACAATGCAGAAGAGCTGAAGGCCACTATAGAAGCCTCCTGGTCTTCCATAACACCTCAGCAGTGCCACAGGCTGACAGCTTCCATGCCATGCTGCATTGAGGCAGTAATTGCTGCAAAAGGGGCCCAAACCAAGTACTAAGTACATATGCATGCTTATACTTTTCAGAGGTCCAATATTGTTCTATGTACAATCCTTGTTTTATTGATTGCATGTAATATTCTAATTTTCTGAGATTGTGGATTTGGGGTTTTCATGAGCTGTAAACCATAATCATCACAATTATGGCAAATCACAGCTTGAACTATCTTGCTTTGCATGTAATGAGTCTATCTCATATATTAGTTTCACCTTTTAAGTTGCATTACAGAAATAAATGAACTTTTGCATGATATTCTAATTTTTCAATTTTCACCTGTAACATGTTTCAGAGTTCTGATTTTCTTTCATGAGGTGTATTTGATCTTGCTCTTCTTTAAGTGAGTTTTGCTTACCTACATACCTTACTGCCTCTTAATTATGAATAGTAAAATAGTTTATTTTACACACTTTGCATAAGAATATATCCCTATACAGTAAGATATATATGGAATAATTTTGGCTTCTTTTTCATATGGTATATTGAATAATATTGCTGGGTGAAGGGAAAAGTTTTTCTATTTTTATTATAATTCTCTATAAAACCTAGGCTTAATATGTGGTGGGATTTATCAGTCCAACAACATTCATGTTTCAAGTTTTTTGTGTGTAAAACATTCACTACGGTTGGACTTAAGCGTAGCACACAAAATTATCTGCTATTATGTCTTACCAGTCAATGACTACTTCGGCTTCAACCACAACAATACAAAAGCCCACAACAGATACAAACTCTGTAAACTACTCCAAACTTGATTGCAGAAAGTACAACTTCAGCAACAGAGTGGTCAATGCCTGGAATGCACTACCTGACTCTGTTGTTACATCCTCAAACCCCCACTCCTTTAACCTCCAACTATCCACTATTGACCTCACCCCATTCCTAAAAGGTCTGTAAGGGGTGTGCATAAGTGCACAATCGTGCCTACCGTCTCTGTCCTATTGTCCCAATTTATTTGTACCTATTTCCTGCATTCTTACTCATGTTTATACTTATACCTATTATTTTGGAAGTGATTGAGAAATCAAATAAATAAATTTTGCAATTTGAAAGAACAATTGGAGTGCTAAAAGTGGAACAAAGAATGAAAAAGAAAAGAATGGTTTAACTTTATAGTGACCATGGTCATAATCACTAATGACAAGGGGAAAAATGTGCAGGAGTTTTCCCTGAGGCAAAGAATGAACATTTTTCAAGCAGCCTCAAAATGTCTCATTCTTTAATTATTAAAAACAAAAAGTATTGTTTGTAATGTATCTGCCTGTTTAAACATACTGTTCAGGCAATATATAAAATACTACTTTAGCATAAACAATATTCTGGGAACAGTTGCATAGGAAAAAAATAACAAAATTAAGTTATAGATAATATAGCATTGCAGTTAAATTACTTAGAGAAAAATAACTAGTTCATAGATTGTGATTTTTCTGTACAGTAATAAAACCACTAGACTTTTCACGCATTATGAAAATGAAAGAAAAGTTAAGATCTTGCTAAAAATGGAAATTTCTGGAATTAAAGGAAGTAACTGCTTGCTTTTTCTGGATAATAATTCTGCATAGTGCTAGGAGGTCATGAAATCAAAATAAAACAAGAACTACTACTATCATAGCAGAAAAGATCTGCTTTGCAATCTTCATTGCAAAGATTTCTGAATGAAGAGAAATGTGCCCCATGGCACCATTTGTTACTCTAAAACAGGACTACATGTGGCAGATAGTATAATATAAATATAAAAATAATATTCAAAGTTTTATATACTATTTATCTTTATATTAAATGTTTATTATTTATTCATATTTTGGTGTAATATACAACCATGCTTTTTAGTAGGGTTTCCCAAATTGTATGATTACAAAAATGTATATATTGCCCGCTCCCTCAGTGTTGCAAGATATTTTAAATTTTCAAGGCAAATATAGTCAGACTAGACCTCTCTCAGATACTGTTCAAACTACTACTCAAATTAGTTCACAGGTAGAGTTAGGGATACTGTGAAAATATTTTTGAGATATCAAAGGCAGATTGCACCAAGAAAGTTGGCAATCTATACTATAGTCTCCTGGTTGATTTTGTTTGTGCAGCTATAAGTGGTAAGATTTCATCATCATATAATTTAAATATATTAACTATATAAAAATTAATGCTACATGTTTATATTAATTACATACAATCATTATGTATGTTAATTATTAAATCATTCTATTTGTATTAATTATTCAAAACTTTCAATTTTACATGAGAAAATTCAAGTTGTGCTTGTCAAACTTACTATATGTCATATAATGCAGTATTCTGACTTAATGCTCTCAAATTGTGTAAGAATCATGCCCCAGGACTTTAGATCCTAGCACATCTGGAAAAAGATAATGCATCATGTTTTCTGGTCCTACAGTTGCTGTTTCAACTCTTATATTTTTGTATAGAAACTGAGATCTTGGCACTCTTCAACCAGCCAAACACCTTGCAGACACCCAGCCAATACTACACCGTAATTGTACCGGTAAGATTCATCAACAGTGGAAAAAGCATTTGTGCCTTAGAAGCCAATTGGCTTGAGCACATGACAAATCACTTCCGAAAAGGGAGTACATTGGTACATGGCTTCTTCAATCTTGGAATGATAAATGGTAAGAAATTCTTCTATGTTACTCGCCTTAATTTCCTTAAATCAGTTTCAGTTTCTGATTCTTAATATGTACCTTGCTTTCTGGCTTCAGCTTCAATTACAGATTTTTTTTTTAATAGATAGAAATTATTAACCTTTTTTTAAAAATTGTGCTTATTGCCCTTTGAAATTACATGCTGTTCTGAATGTGAATTGCAAGTAGGCAAGAACAATCTCTGAAGAAGCAGCTGCTCATTTAAGTTTCTGTAAAACGTGATGTTTTGTGGAACAATGATCAGATGGGAATGGATCTTTAAAATTTAATAAAAAGCAAGCCATGTAAAAATTTCAGTTCAAAGCCTGTGAGGTGTGTCAGAGAAAATATATCTTCAGATTCAGATTCAGATTAACAGACTTGGAAGGGACCTTATAGGCCATCTAGTCCAACTCTGTCATAGAGGAGATCCTACACCATTTCTGACAAATGGTAGTCCAATCTCTTCTTGAAAGCTTCCAGTAACTAAGCTCTCACAACTTTTGAAGCTGTTCCATTGGTTGATTGCTCTCATTGTCAGAAAATTTCTCCTTATTTCCAGGTTGAATCTCTCTTTGTTCAGTTTCCATCCATTATTCCTTATCTGGCTTTCAAATGCTTTAAAAAACAGCTTAACCTCTCTGTGGTAGTCCCTCAAATATTGGAACATTACTATCATGTCTACCCTGGTCCTTCTCATCACTAGACTAGCAATGCCCAGTTCCTGCAATCATTCATCGTATGTTTTAGCCTCCAGCCCCCTAATCATCCTGATTGCTCTTTTCTGCACTATTTCTAGAGTCTCAACATCTTTTTTATAGTGTGGTGACCAAAACTGGATGCAGTATTCTAGGTGTGGTCTTACTAAGATATTATAGAGTGGTATTAGTACCTCACTTGATCTTGGACAGATTTAAATGGACAAATTTAAAATCAGAAGGCATCTAAATTCATTTTAGTGGGGACAGTTAAAGTGCCAACAGGTTACATATAAAGAATTGGGAATTCCTATGTATTAATGATAAATTACAATGTGAAATAGGCAGATAACCATAACCGTTACAGGTACAAATATAGTGTAGCAATCAATTGGAATAAATATTTACAGGTCATTCATAGATGAAATTTATCTTTCTCTTGTGCTGACCATATTCATATTTTAATTCCTATCCATCAATGAATGTAGTTAAAAACAACAACAGAAAAGGTTAATTAGTAAACCTGTTTATTTTAAAAAGAAGAGATCACCACAGTCTGAATGGAGGGCAATTCCATCCATTAACCAATAGGAATGCACACATTGTCTACTTCAGATTAAAGAACAGCAGAGAAACCACTGGTGCAAATCAGAAAATATCACTTTGGAAGTATTGCAGGAAAGCACACTTACCAACTGCTTCTGGGCCAGGATAGCGGTGAGCTAAGGGTGGCATTATCCATCCAGGCCCTTTCAGGTGACTGACTGACTAAATAATAAACAAACAAATATTGAAACTTTTTTGCTTCCATTCAGTCATGTATAATTCTTGGAGATTGCATGGACAACACTTGCAGTTTCCATGGCAGGGGTTTTCCGAAATGATTTGTCATTGCCTCTTTCCTAGAATTGAGAGACAGTAATTGGCCCTAGATCACACAGCTGTCTTTATGCCCAAGGATGAACTAGAATGTACTGTTTCCTGGTTTCTACCCTGATGCTTTAACTACTACAACAAACTGGTTTTGCTAATCATTGCTTGCCTACAATTTAGCAAGTTCTGTAGAAGATTTCGTCACCTGTACTAGTTTTTCCATTCCACATCATAGCTACACTTCCCTCCCTCCTCCCTCTCACTTTTTCGAGTGAAACTCGAAAAATTAGAATATCGTGCAAAAGTTTATTTATTTCCGTAATGCAACTTAAAAGGTGAAACTAATATATGAGATACTCATTACATGCAAAGTAAGATAGTTCAAGCCGTGATTTTTTTTTTTAATTACATTTATATGCCGCCCTTCTCCGAAGACTCAGGGCTTACAATTTGGGATACAACCCAGTGTGCTCAGCAATAGCCTTCATTCCATTGTATATGCCTGCTTATTACTAAGCGGCATTTTTACAAGGTCAGCTAATTGCCCCCAACAATCTTGGGTCCTCAATTTACCTACCCCGAGAGGATGGAAGGCTGAGTCAACCTTGAGCCTGGTGGGATTCAAGCCTACAGTAATTGTAGACAGCTGGATCTTAAGAGCAGGCATTAACAGCCTGAGCCACCAAGGCTCATTTTGTCATAATGATTTGTCATAATTGTGATGATTATGGCTTACAGCTCATGAAAACCCCAAATTCACAATCTCCAACTGCCTCCCACCTGTAAATAACTCTGTTGTTTTTGCTTCAGTCATGTTGGTCAAAGGAGGTTTAACTCCTGCTACTTCCCCCCTTACCAAACCCAGCTTGGATTGCTTATCTCTAAGAAATGATGTTAACCTGTCAGCTACTATAATTTGTTGCTTTGCCCATGACCTTGTGGCCAGCCCAGTTCATTCTTCATTATTCTTGTCTGTTATAACTTGAGGCAGCTCTGCCAGGCTCCTCTGTATTTGGTCAGGCCTGGCTGTGCCTTCATAGGATGAATCCACATGCCCAGGGGTGGGGGGTACCATCGGTCTCTGCTCCCCGATGGGAAGTGCTCTCTGCTCCTCCTGCAGGGTCTCTCCTGCTGTCCCAATGCCTGGTAGGCCGGTGGCAGTTCAATATGCCTATTGATGGAATTGCTGTCAGAAAACCAGGCTTCTTTAGTAGGATCCTCCTTTAGTTATATCATGGGCGACAACTTCAGCCTCTTGAAAACAGAATGTGTGATTATGCTCCTCCATATGTGCCCAGATCTGAGAATGCTATTCTTTGTGCCAGACAGCCAGTTCGTGTTTGTGTACTCTGGTCTGTAACCGCTTTCCCGTTTCCCCTACCTAATTACTTGCACAGTCACTACAGTTGATGCAGTAAACCACCGAAGATTTTTAGAATAGTTTGGGGTGTGTGTGTGTGTGTGTGTGTGTATGTGTATATACACACACACACACACACATATATATATATTTTTATTCCACTTTTTAAAAACACATTCAGGTAGTTCTCAACATATGATCACAACTTATGATCACAATTTCTGTTACTAAGCAAAACAGTTTGTCCATTAATCTTTTGTTTTTCTGTCATATTTTTCGCCAAAATTTTTGTTTTTTCTTTGTTTATTTTCAGTCCTGCTACTTTGCCAAACTCCTCAATTTCTCTAATCAGCTTAGGGCCTATTTCCGATGGTTCTTCCAATATAAAAACCAAATCATCTACGAAAGCTTGTAATTTATACTCTTCCTTTTTTATTTTCATTCCCTTTATTTCTTTATTTTTCCTAATATTTTTATTCAAAACTTCCAAAGTCAATACAAACAGTAATGGGGATAGTGGACAGCCTTGTCTGGTTCCTTTTTGAATGTTAAAGTTTTCTGTCAGTTCTCCATTTATCATTACTCTTGCTGTTTGCTTGTTATATATCGTCTTTAATGTTTTAAGTAAATCTGTCTCCAAAACCCATCTCCTCCAATTGCATCAACATAAGCTGCCAATTCAATTATCAACTGCTTTTTGTGCATCTAAAAACACTAATGCCATTTGTTTCTCTGAGTGGGTTTCACAGTATTCCAGAGTATTCAATGTTATCCTCATATTATTTTTTTATTTGTCTCTTAGGCAGAAATCCATTTTGATCTGAGTGTATAAAATAGTTTAAATATCTTTTCAGTCTTTCTGGCATTATTGAAGCAAATATTTTATAATCAACATTTAGCAGGGATATTGGTCTATTTTTTTTTTGTGGGTCAGTATCTTCTTTTGGTATAAGTGTAACATATGCCTCTGTCCATGAGTAAGGTACTTCATTTTTTGTCAAAACCTCATTCAATATTTCCAACTTTTAGTAGAGATTACTTCCTGTATTGTCTTATAAAATTCAGCTGGTAGCCCATCCAGGCCAGGAGCTTTCCCAAGATTTTGTCTATTTATTGCTTCTGTCAGTTCCATCATTGTTATTTTCTCATTTCACATGGTCTTTACTTCATCAGGTATTCTCGGTAATTCTGCCTCTTGTAAATATTGCTGTACTTTATTTTCTAATATTGCCTCTTGATCATATAGTCTCTCATAGTATCTCTGTACTATTTTTTTCTTCTCTTCATTTTCATAACATAGCGTACCATTTTCATCTATTAATTGTGGTATTCTTTTTTATTCTTTTTCTTTCTTCAATTTATATGCTAGCCATCTACCTGGTTTATTTGCATTTTCAAAATAGTTCTGTTTAGCCCCTCTGATCTTTTGCACCAGTTCTTCTTTTTCCATTAGTTCAATTTTGTGTTTAATTATATCCATTTGATTTTTGATATTTTTGTGCTGTGGATATCTTTGTAAATCCTTCTCCAATTTCTTATGTTCTTGTTCTAAAGTTTGTTGTGTTTGTCTCTTTTTAATGTTCCTTCTTCTTGTATAAGTTATAATCACACCTCTAATACGTGCTTTCATAGTGTCCCATACATTTTGTAATGAGGTTTCTCCTGGTTTATTTTCTTTAAGAAAGAAAACAATTCCTTTTCCAGGTTATTAATAAATTATTTTTCTTTCAAAATCAAATTGTTCAAAGTCCATCTTAATCTTTTCTTCTGTCCCTTCCATTCAATCCTTATTGGGTTGTGATCAGCCCAAGTGTTTGTGTCAATACTTGCTTCTTGAATGTTAGGTATTAGATCTGTTGACATCCAAATCATATCTATTCTTGACCATGATAGATGTCTATTTTAATAAAAGGTAAATTGTCTATTTTTGCTATTCAATTCTCTCCATATATCTTTAATATTCAGCTCCTCCACCATCTTAAAAAAAGGATTTAGGTAGTATTTTTCTATTTTTCTAATTTATTTTCTGTGTTTTATAGTCCAGTTCTGTGTTTACAATTGCGTTAAAGTCTCCAAAAATGCATATCTTATCATATTCCAGTTCAATTATTTTATTGTGTAACTTCTTATAAAATTGGTCTTGGTGATTATTGGGAGCATAGATTACAATTAAAATTACTTTTGAATTATTCTCTATTATTTCCACCATCAATATTCTTCCTTCATCATCTGTACAAATTTGCTTGGCTTTAATTGTGTTTCTGATATATAAAGCAACTCCTCTTTTATTTTTTTGTGCCAATGATGTGAATATATTCCCAATTCTTGGACAATTCAACACATCTGCATCTGTTTTTAATATGCACTTCTTGTAGAGAAATTATATCCATGTTTAATTTTCCTAGTTTGTGAAATATCTTTTTCCTTTTAATAGCCGAATTTAGTCCATTTATATTTATAGAAATTAGTTTCTTTTCTTCTTCCATTATTTAAACTTTATAAGTAGGATTGATTGCTTTTGTTAATCTTTGTTCTCTTGGTTCTTTAATTATCATTTTGCCACCAGTGCTACCTCCTCCTGTTCTCTTTCTTCCCTTTGTTCCTTCTCCATTTCCTTTGCCATTTCTTCTCATATTTTAAGTTCTTCTTCTCTTGCTCTCTCATCTTCTGCTCCTCTGAAATATTCATTATTTTTTGGATTTAGTTGCTCCTTTTACCAGTCATTATAGAATAATTCTGCTCTCTCAACTGAATCTATTCTGTGTCTTTGTTCTTGCCAGATAAATGTCAAACCTTTGGGAATCAACCATCTATAATTAACTTCTTTTTTGATTAACATCTTTGTTAAAAATTGGTATTCTCTTCTTAAATCTCTCACTTTCCTTGATATTTGTTTCAAAGCTATGATGTTTTTCCCTTGTACTTCAGTAAATCATCTCTTGCTTTCTGCAGTATCTCAAAACAAAACAGTTGTTAAGTGAATTTTGGCCCATTTTATGACCTTTCTTGCCATAGTTATTATGAATCACTGCCATTGTTAAATTAGTAACACAGTTGTTAAATAAATATGGCTTCCCCATTGACTTTGCTTGTCCTTGCTTTCTATTTCCTCCACAACAGTCGGTGAGGTGGAGGTTGGACTGAGGGAGAGTAACAGGCATAACTCTCCTGCCTACCGTGTTTCCCCGAAAATAAGACACTGTCTTATATTTTTTGGCTCCCAAAACACACTAGGTCTTATTTTCGGGGTAGGTCTTATATATTTATGGTGCCAAATAGTGGGTGTGAGTGTGTAGGGGGTGTTTCGCGGTGCACGTTGCTCCCTGAAAAGTCTTCCTGGAACTGGAGATTTACACTAGGTCTTATTTTCGGGGTAGGTCTTATATTAGGGCAGGTTTAGAAAATAGTGCTAGGTCTTACTTTCGGGGTAGGTCTTATTTTCGGGGAAACACGGTAATACTGGTCTGGTTTTTAGGCTGCATTTTCACTACTACAGTGACTGGCTCTCTATGGATGTGATGCAATGCTATACTGTGCTATATAAATATCACCCAAAATTCTTAGTAGCTTAGAACATCCACATATTTTGCAATTTGTTGCATGACAGCTCTTGATGAATATTATTAAAAGAATTCTTTAGTTAATACCAAAAAGCTGATACATAATCAAGTTACAAGTAACTTTGGGGTTTAATTTCCCAATAGCTTTGAGCGAACAATTTTCTGAAAATTTGCCATATTATTTTTAAGAAAAAAGGTACAAAAATATCATATGCAAATAAAAGTGCATTTCTAGAAGCATAGTTTAGAGTAAAATGCCTCTTTGCTGTGTAGCAAGGGAACATTTTCATAAAATGTGATACTCTTTTCTGAAGAATAAAGCTTCTTCCTTCATTACAGCTGTTTTTGATCCCATGCGATGACTGCAAACAACAAAGTCTTAATTCTGCAATTGCTCATTCGCCTCACTATTATTATGTATTCTGGTAGAGGATAACACTGTTTTTGTCTTTTCTTCATTCTGAGTATAGAAATTTTGGTTTACATAATATTGAAGATTGCACTTAATTAGTCTCATAGTTACTCCTTCCTACAAATTAATTTTGTCTGCTCTTAATTATATACATCTCAAGCATACGTATTATTTATTTATTTTATTTTATTTGTTTGCCAAACATGTACAAGATAACAAGTATAGGTATGAACATAAACATGAACAAAGGAAGTAAATACAAATAAATGGGGACAGTAAGACAGGCTTGGTAGAGACACAGGTGCACTTTTGCGCTCCCCCTTTACAGACCTCTTAGGAATTGGGTGAGGTTCATGGTAGACAGCTTGAGATTGAAGCTGCGAAGGTTTGAGGCTGTAACAACAGAGTTGGGTAGAGCATTCCAGGTGTTGACGACTCTCTTGCTGAAGTCATATTTTCTGCAATCGAGTTTGAAGCGGTTTATCTTGAATTTTTATCGATTGTTTGCCTGTGTATTATTGTGGTTGAAGCTGAAGTCTTTGACAGGCAAGATGTTATAGCAGATAATTTTGTGAACTGTGCTTAGATCGGACTGCAGGCAGCGCATTTCCAGATTGGCCAGGCCCAAAATTTTGAGCCTGGAGGCATAAGGAATTCTGTTGTGGGTGGAGGAGTGGAGTACTTTTCTCAAAAAACACCTCTGAACCCGCTCAATTGTGTTAATGTCTGATATACAGTGCAGTTTCCAGGTGGACGAGCTGTATTTGAAAATTGGTGTGGCAAAGGTTTTGTATGCCCTAGTTAACAATTCAATGTTGCTGGAGAAGAAGCTTCACAAAATAAGGTTATCAATTCTTAAAGCCTTTTTAACAATGCTGTTACAGTGAGTTCTGGGGCTTAGATATTTGAGATAAGTACTCCTAGATCCTTGACAGAGTGAGCGTCGTCTACGAGATTGCTTCTGCCTAACTTGTATTTGGTGTTCTGATTTTTTTTGCCAATGTGTAGGACAGAGCATTTGTTAGTTGAAATTTGGAGTTGCCAAATGTGTGACCATTCTGATACATAGTCAAGGTCGCTTTGTAGGGCAGCAGCATTGTCGGTGGTGTTAAATCATTTTACATCATTGGCGAAGAGGACACAGCTGCTTTTAATGTTGTCACATAGGTCATTGATATAAAGCAGAAAGAGTGTGGGTCCTAAGACACTGCCTTAACTGGTGCTGAATTTGATAGGGCCTTCCCTATTTTGACTATTTGTTGCCTGTTTGCCAGGAAGGTGGCTATCCACTTGTGCAGTGGTCCGGAGATGCCGTAAGAACTAAGTTTCAGCAGTAGTTTGTCGTGCATCACTGAATTAAAGGCTTTGCAGAAGGCTATGTAAATTGCGTCTATTGCTTTGCCCTGGTCTAGATGTGTGATCCAAATGTTTCTGCAGTTGAGGAGTTGCAGATTACAGGACAAATTTTTCCTGAAACCAAACTGCCTGTTAGAAAGTACGTTGGTTATTTCTAAGTGTAGGGTGATGGATTGGTTTATAATTGATTCCATGACTTTACAGGTGACACAAGACAGTGAGATTGGTCTGTAATTTTCTACCAGACTAGGGCCTCCCTTTTTAAAAATAGGTATGACCATGGCTAATGACCATAAGTCAGGCAGGGAGTTGTTTCTGAAATACCTCATAGATTGTGTTTAGAGGTTCGGCTAGGGTAATGGCAAGCTTTTTCAAAAAGTAGGCACATAATACATCAGGACCAATAGATGGGAATGGCTTTAGGTTACGTAGTGCTGTTTCAATGTTAACTGTTGCAAAGTCAATATGTACTAAGTTGTTACAATTGGTTGTGGTGCAACTAAGAAAAGGGAGGCAGCAGCCATTGCTGTCGACAAAGACTGAACCAAAGAATGTATTAAAGAGGTTGGCCTTTACAGCTTTATCATTACAGTCTTCCCCGCTAGGCTCTTTTAGGGATGGGATAGATTCTGAGTCTTTAAGTTTGGCATTAATGAAATTATAGAAGGCTTGGGAAGAGTTCGAGTTTAACAGCTCTTCTCCTGTTTGCAATGGTGATTAGTACATTCAACCTTTATCTGGCGGCATAAGGTTTTGTACCAGTTTTTAAAGTTTTACATAGCCAGTTCTGTTTGCTCGCCAAAGAGATTTTTTCTTAGATTGTAGCTTTCTTATTGATATTGGTAATTTGTTTTTATTTTGACTTTAGAGGTTGTTTTTGGTATGTATAGATTAAGGACTCTATTGACTTTGAGCAAAAAAATATTATAATAATCTTCTGCAGTATTACAATCTGTGAATAGGTGGTGCCAATCAAGAAATGTGAGGTCGGCAGCTATGAGATCATAGTTTTATTTTGTATCATTCATGAATAATTATGGAAACAATTTTAGGATACAGCTGTAAGATTGCCCAAAGGTTTTGCAAGGGAATGCCAGATATAAAATGGGTGTCAACTAAAAAGATGCAGCTAGAGAGTTTTGATTTGGATGAGGGATGATTTGTTGGAGCCCTGACAATGGGGGGTGGGAGGGAAGAAGACCTTGGTGAGATGTCGGCATAAAATCATTCATAAAAAGTTCCTTCATTTTAGGTCTTCACCAGTAATGGTGAGGAATTAAGGAGATTCGGTATGATTGAGAAATAACTGTTTTATTCTTGCTATAATATAGTTCTTATTGATGCCATTATGAGAAGTGAACAATTTGTTTGAGAATTTGCCTGGAGACCTAAAGATACTTAATATTATTGCCTTTCTGCTCTTAAAAATAAAATTGTTTATTTAAGAGTTCAAGGCAGTGTACATGGAGACTTTAGGCAGATTCCTTTTGAATTGTTGATTAAATGCAGATGCATTTAGCTTTAGCAGGCCTCTGATTTTGATGATGATGATAATGATATTGTTGTTGTTATTTTGCCTAGTGCTAGTGTTAAGGAAGATGAGACCAGTATTGCCACTGTAATTGCAAGGGAGACTCTGCAACAGAAAACAACAAAAAGAAAATTCCTTTTTGTTATTTTAAAATAGATGTATTTTAGCACCTAATTTCAGGATCTAGTATTATAGTCCTTAGCACGGCACTGAGATAGGCTGGAGTCCCTTGGTGGCTATCAATGTTTTTGCCCTGATTTCTACCTTTAAAAAAATCTCTAAAAATATTGGAAATATGGCAGACTGGAAAGTTTCATTAACTTTCTTAGAAAATAACAGTGCCCGCCCTATGTGTTATCTGAAATAATGCCCTCCTGGAAGAACAGAAGTAATCAACATGCATCATGCAGAGGGATAAGGTTAGAAGAGTTGACATGTAACATTATGATACTTTGGTGCTTTATGTCCCATGACAGCTTTTTTTTTTGGAGAATCAAACCCCTACACAACTGTGAGAGTATCTACAATACATTCTTAAATCCCAAATGTGCACACTAACTCAAATAAGTTGGGAATTTCTGATGTAGTGCTCACTATATTCTATGCACAAAGCATTATTCTTTGAGTATGAGTAAGTACTATGAATATATTCCTTAATTTCTATGTCCTATGGGACATTTAAAACTCCATCTGTGTTTATCTGAAACAATTATCTCCTATGCCTGTTAATTCATTTTTGTTCAGATTTAGAATATTTCAGGATGCAAGTATGACTCCAACATTTATAGTCAAACTGGGAAATAATGTCTAATGCAAAACCTTACAGTAGGCTTCAATAATTAAAATGGATTTCAGCCTCAATTCCACTGGTCCTAATCCAGCATTTTATGCTGGCTCTCAATGTACCCTTCATTATATATAAATTATATTTTTAATCAGCATTATTGAAATATTAGCATTTGTATGATAGTTGTGTTGTATTACCTGCAGAAGAAAAACAATACACATTCAGAAATTTGATTTTGTGAATCAAATGGAAGCAGTTTCTAAAATGTTTCCCATTGTATTATAGCCATAATGCCACCATCAATTAAAATATTAGTGAAAATCCTTGTTGAAAGGGAATTTTCTGGGGGAGAGGTTTTTAAAAAATCCTTTAGAAAGGGAATTTTAAAGGGCACTTAAATGAATACTTTCCTTGGGATTGGGGTGGGGTGTTTTTTTGGCAAAATGTTGTTTGAAGACAAATGGTTTATTTTATTTATTCATTTATTTGCACAAAAGCATAGTGCAGTTTCAAAAGTATGAATTATTAGAAATGATGTATGCCAAATTAAGATGTTTTTAATTGGATTTCTGGATCATTATCAATTATTGCTTAACATCTTAAATAGTGCACATGAAAAGCATTATCTTATTGTTTAAACACCATAGAATAGTGCATTTAAAAGACTCTGGAGACTTTTTCAAAGAATACGCATTTAATTCCTTCAGAAAGAGTATTGCACGTTAACTTAACAGTCCATTTTGTGCACAAACAAAATAAATTTAAATTTGTATAATGAGTCTAAGAAGTAGAATTAACTGGTACAGATCATCTTGCTTCTGGGCAAGCACTAACTGTAGTTCTATAAACTGTGATAAGCTAATACATTGCAGAGATTAAGATTAGTTTCTGAGGAAAGTTAAGTTTAATTTACAGTCCAAAGAAAATCATGTTGTTATTGAATAAGAGCATTTTTTGCTTTCAGAATTGCATTCAGATTGAAAAATCAGCAATAACATTGTAATAATAACAGGATGCCAATTCCATTCTACAGAATATTTAGCAAGTTTGCTGTTAAAGCCATCATAAAGCCATCATGAAATGAAATGAGTAATAAATATGAATATTGAATCAAGTAATTCATATTTGCACTTACTGAGAGATGGAAAATTTGACTCATTGTAAAATTCTTACATACATGTGTGTGAGTGTGTATAATTTTCATATAGGATATTCTACATATAACTCAAATGCACAAATAGACATTGCCATGTGTTACAACTATTTGTGTTCTTCTTACTAGGTTGTGGCAGAAAAGTCACTAAGCTACGATATTCACAAATCATAATCGGAAAGAAACTCCCCTGATAAAAAGCAGCCATAACAGAGGATGTACATCTATAAAAGGCAGTTTGCAGGACAAACTTATATATGGGCCAGTGAATTTTATAGTAATAACTATAATGCAAACTTTCTATGGAGTGTTTAATAGTTCAAAGGAAACAGAGAACACAAAGGCACATTGCTCCCCAGTAGTATGATTGTCATCATAACAGAAGATTTTTCCCCCATAGCAGCCTTGTAAATCATGTGCAGGAACATTAAACTGACATTTTGCCCAGCAGAATAGCATCAAATATTTATATACCCAAGTGAAAATAGTCTTTTGAGCTCAGTGAGGGAGCACCCCCCCCCATTAATAAAAAATTCAGTGATAATGGAGCCTTCTCTTTTAAAGAGAGGGATTAACCTTTTACATGAGCTGATTGAAGGTAAAGAAAAATAATTATTGTGGCAGAGCTTGAGCTGAAGAGACTTAGTATTTAGTTTAATGGCTATGTGATACGGTGATTAGAACATATGAGGCATCACTTGGCCATCTAGCATTAAGGTTTAACTAAGTAAATAGAATATGTTGAGATATATAGGTTTAATCACACAAAAATAGGGCAAGTAAATAAGTTGTACTCAGGGACTTAGTGAAAACAAGAAGGTTTAAATAGATGGTCTTAAAATAACACCTACATCAGAAATTCAATTCTTGATGACTTTTCATAATTGGATTGCCAGTGCATTGTGCAATTTGCCACTAAAATGTAGTGTTAATGTTTGTTTGGCAAACAGAATTGCCATTGTAAAGCTCTAAGTATATGGAGGCAGGGTAGTTAATGCAGCATCAATAGGGGCACAAACTTAAAAGCAAGGTGCTTTAATTTATTTTTTTCTAATGGGATTTCAGTTGGAATGATGACCTCCATATATTTCTCCAAGTTTTTATCAGAAAGAAAAAATAGCCCAGAATTTGTGGTTTGCTATCTTATATAAGGAAATACTTCAAAAAGACCTTATAAAAGAATTAATAAGTTAATTCAAGATCATACATATGCAGGAAATAGAGTTTAGTGGGCTGATGTGGTGTTTTGTTTGCTTATTTTTGCCAGCTGCTGATGTTCATCACTAGCCTTTCCTCCATTTCTACCATGATTTCTTCCTACCATTCCTCCTCCTCCTCCTCCTCCTCCTCCTCCTCCTCCTCAGCAGCCTTTAAGTTCAAAAGACAAGTCTAGGAATATTCATTTGCTCTTGATATGGCTTGCTCAAAATGAGGCTGGTGCTTTCATTGTACCACATTTCCATCTATTATTTAATGGTTTTCTGAGGCTTCAAATACATTGTGAGGTAGAGTGACACATGACATACTTATTTGTTGATTACCTTAATCATTTTATCTTCTGACTGGTGTAAAAGAAATGTCTTGATTATTTGCTGACTTGCACTTGACACATCTCAGTAGGTATCTTCTTCAGTGATATAAGTTGACCACTGGGCAATCAGGATAGATAATCTACAGCAATGTTCTCTTTCTCTGATACATGTTCAGTGATGAATTGATATGGTTGTACTATCAGTGACCATCGAGTCATATTGCCTTAGTTTGAAGCATGAAGTGTAACAACTTAAAACCTGATGATTAGTGAAAAATTTAAATGAATTCCCTATTAAATAATAATGTGGATATATAAGTCCCATTAGATGGCTAGATACTCCTGTTCTATGTGGAGTAGCTTGTTTCTCAAAATAATAGTTTCCTGCTAATTAAGGCAATGGCCTAAATCCCCTAATGGGCCTTGTTTGAGATATCTCTGATATCTCCATTGTCAAGTGTTATGAAAATCTGGACTCTTGAGGAATAGAGCTTGGCATATAGCATACTTCACATTCTGAAATGCTCTGTCATGTTCTTCAGTTTGTGTAACTTTCATTGGTTTAGCCTTCTGAATAAGACTGGTAAAAAGAGCAACTAAATCCAAAAAATTGAGGATAAACTAATATTGATATCATATATCATATTCAAAATGAATTGCTTTTTTTTAAAAAATAAATTTTTATTGAACGTTTCTACATTTTAAAAACTCATATATAATCTTTGCAGCATTGTGATATTGACATTTCCACTTAGGTCAATATACATATTTACATTAATTTTTGTTTCTACTGTCTAATCAATTATACCACTTATCCCAGACCATATAGTATTCCATATCTTCTCTATCTTGCAGTTCCAATGTGAGTTTGAGCATCTCTGCACAATCCATTACTTACTTTATTATCATACTGTCAGGGGGAGGGTACTATCTAGTTTCCAACTCTGTGCATATGTGATTCTTGCCGCTATCAATATATGTATTATAATATATTTAATTTCTTTATCAAATACTCCTAATTATTCCTATTAGAAACCTTTCAGGTTTGAATTCAGTTTGGAGACCAATAATTTCCTGCAACCAATTCCTTATTTTATTCCAACATTTTCTTGCTTCAGGATATGACCACCACATATGAAAGAAGGTACCTTGTTTGTGCTTACATTTCCAGCATTCTGGGCTTATGTTTGGATATATTTTAACCAATCTTGCCAGTGCTAGATGCCAATGGTAAATCATTTTATAAAGATTTTCCTTATAGGTGACAGCCATTATTAATTTATAATTTTTAGTCCACAATTTTTCAATTTTTTCCATTCCTCTAATTGAATGCTGTAACCAAAGTTTCTTGCCCAGGCTATCATATTTCCTTTGACTACTTCCTCTTCCCTATCAAATCTTAGTAGGTAATTGTGCATTTTGGCTATAAATTTCCATTCTGGTCCTAATAAGGTTTTATCTATTTGTTGTTGTTCCCTATCAATACCAAATTCTTCTAGATCTTTTTTATATCTTGTCTGCAGTTGTAGATAGGGCCACCAATCTGTATTTATTCCCTGTTCTCTCAATTCTTGATTTGTTTTCAGTCTCCCTTGGTTATTTAACAACTGGTTGTATCTTATCATTTTGGTTATGCTTAATAGATTTGGATAAATCATTGCTTCCATTGTTAATAGCCAGCCAGGTATTTTAATATAGTGGTGTTTTTTTTTTAATTTTATCCCAGACCTGTAATAATGCATCCCTAATTAAATGATTTTGAAAATGTAAATGTGTTTTATTCTTTTTCTCCCACAAAAAGGTGTGCCATCCTGTCTGTAGGTCGTGTCCTTCTAAAGTTAGTATTCTTCTATTATTTAGGAGCATCCACTCTTTAATCCATGCTAGTGCTGCTGCGTGGTAGTATAGTTCCCAATCAGGGAGTCTGAAGCTACCTCTACTTTTACTATCCTGCAATAGTTTTAGTTTTATTCGGGGTGGGTTTTCCTTGACCATACAAATTTATTCAATTTTGTCTAATTTTACTGGAATCGTTTGAAATAAATATAGCCACCTTGGTAGTAAATTCATTTTAACTGAAGCAATTTTTCCTACCAATGATAATTATAATTTTCCCCATGTTTCCAAACCTTTCTTTGTCTGTTGCATTAGCTTATTGTAATTATCCTCCTTCATTGATGAGCATTTTGCTGTCAGTCATATTCCTAAATGTTTAAATCTTTTTGTGATTTGCAATTCCGTTTTCTCTTCCAATTCTCTTTTCTGACTTTCTGTAAGATTTTTAACTAATATTTTGGTCTTATCTTTGCTAATTTTAAAACCCACCACTTTTCCAAATTCTTCTATTTCTTTCAATCCCCGAATTGATCGGATTCTCTCTAAAGAATACCAAATCATCTGCGAATGACTGTGTTTTATAGTTTTACTTTTTTATCTTGATTCCTGTTATTTCTTTTTTTTTTCCTAATCTGCACTAATAAGATTTCTATTGCAAGGATAAAGATTAGAGGTGACAGCGGACATCCCTGTTTTACTCCCTTAGTTATGTTAAACCTTTCAGTAAAATCGCCATTTACTATCACACTAGAGTATGTTGCCGCTATCATTCCTTCAAAATTTAGCCCAAAATTCATGTCATTTGTTTGTTGAATAAAGAAATCCTAATTCAAATTATCAAAAGCTGTGTGTCTAAGAAAATCAGTGCCACTTGTTCTTCTGGGTGCGCTTCATAGTATTCTAGTACATTTGTTACTATCCTGATATTATTTCTGATTTGTCTTTTGGGTAGAAATCCATTTTGGTCTACATGTATTATTTCATTTAGTAGTTTTTCATTCTTTCATTCTTTCTTATCTATAAACTATAAATATTTTATAGTCAGCCTCTAGCAACAAAATGGGTCTGTAATTTTGGATTTGTTGGTAGTCAGTACCTTCTTTAGGTATTAGGGTGATATAGGCCTCAGCCCATGATTTCAGCAGTTTTGCTTCTAGCAATACCTCATTATATACTTCCAACATTGAAGGTTCCACTATTTCATATGTAGTCTTATAAAATTCCCCTGGGATTCCATCTGGTCCCGGAGTTTTATTATTTTTCTACTTATACACTGCTTTTTTCAATTCTGTCTGGGTTATTTTTTTGTTCAACATTTCTCTACTGTTATTGAAGGTAAGCCTTTGTCTTTAAGATATTGGTGTATATCTTCCCTTTCTCTTTTTCATCTTGTCTAAACAAGTCTTCGAAATAGTTTCATATAATGTTTCCCCCCCTCCAATTGGTGTTGGAGATTTCAATTATTGTCCTGTAATTGCTGTATTAGTCTTTTTTTCCCTTTCCTTCTTTAATTTTTATGCCAACATGTTCCTGGTTTGTTGGTTTGCTCGAAAAAATTTTGCCTTCTAAGTTTAAGGTTTTTTGTATTCTCTTCCTGCATCAATAAATTTAATTTATGTCTAGCTAGATCTCTTTACCTTTTAATTTTGTCATTTTGTGATTCTTTTTGAAATGCAGTTTCTAATTTTTTTAGATCTTCCTGTAGTAATTTTTGTTTTTTCCATTTTTCTTTGTTTCTCCGGGCTATATATGCTATTGTTGTTCCACATAGGTATGCTTTAGTGGTGTCCCATAGATTCTGCAGTGTTGTGTATTGATTCCTATTCTCTTTGAGAAATATTTCCATTTTTAAAAAAATCAGTTGGGTGTACTCTTTTTCTTTCAAAATCTGTGTATTTAATGTCCATCTTCTGTTTTTTTTCTTGTGGCCTTTCCAAATTATTTTTAAAGGATTGTGGTCTGCCCAAGTATTAGTCAGAATCTCTGTTGAGTCTATATTGTTTCCTATTTTTTCGTTCATCCAAACCATATCAATCCTAGACTATGATTTATGGGAGTTGGAATAGCAGAGGAGATGCCTAGAGAGCAGGTGGAGGACTAGTCGCTTCTGAGTCTCGCCGCCTGCCATGATCGCCTATGCCCTGTTTAGGGTCACTCGCCCCTCTTGCAATTGAGGGAGGGAGGGACCATGGGCAGAGCAGAGGATTTTAGTTTACATCTGGCGGATAAGGTCGCCAGATTCGGGCCGCTTGGACTCTGACTGGCAGGATGTTGATGATGGCGTGACGATGAGTCTTGTGGATCCTGTTTGGGTTGAGTTTGACTCTGTCTCCCTGGATGAAGTGGACAGGATCATGCGGAGGCTGTCCTCCACCACGTGTTTATTGGACCCGTGTCCTTCCTGGCTGGTTTATGCCTCCAGGGAGGTTACATGTGGTTGGCTCCAGGCAGTTATCAACGCTTCCTTGAGTGAAGGGTTTTCCTGCAGCCTTAAAGAGGCGGTGGTGAGACCCTCCTAAGAAGCCTGCTCTGGACCCAACCATTTTGAATAACTATCGTCCAGTTTCCAACCTTCGCTTTTAGCGAAGGTTGTTGAGAGCGTGGTGGTTCAGCAGCTTCCGCTGTTCCTGGAGGAAACTGATTACCTTGACCTGTACCAATCGGGTTTCAGGCCCGGACACAGCACCGAGACAGCATTGGTCGCATTGGTGGATGATCTCTTGAGGGCTCGGGACAGGGGTTTTTCCTCTGTCCTGGTCCTTTAGATCTCTCAGCGATACCATCGACCATGGTATCCTTCTGGGCGGCTCCGGGGTTGGGAGTGGGGGCACCGTGTTACGGTGGTTCTCTCTTACCTTCGGACCGCTCGCAGTCGGTGTTGACGGGAGAGCAGAGTCTTCCCGAGGCCCCTTAGTTGTGGGGTGCCTCAGGGGTCCTCTTCACCTCTCCTGTTTAATATCTACATGAAACCGCTGGGTGAGATCATCCGTGGTTTTGGGGTGAGGTATCATCAATATGCTGATGATACCCAGTTGTATATCTCCACCCCAGACCAGATCAGTGATGCTCTCGGTGATGTCCCGGTGCCTGGAGGCGTGCAGGCCTGGATGGGGAGTAACAGGCTCAGACTCAACCCAGCCAAGACTGAGTGGCTGTTCTTACCGGCATCTCGGTGTTCAGTGGATGTGCCATCTTTGGTCATGGGGAGGTGTTACCCCGTGGATAGGGCGAGAATCTGGGCGTCCTCCTGGATGCACAGCTCAGTTTGGAGGAGCAGGTGGGGCTGTGGCCAGGGGGCTTTGCCCAGGTTCGGCTGGTTCGCCAGCTTAGCCCTTACCTGGACCGAGATGCCCTTGAACGGTCACTCATGCCGCACGCCCAGAATCGACTACTGCAATGCTCTCTACATGGGGCTTCCCTTGCGGATTACCGGAGGTTGCAGCTGGTGCAGAATGCGCGCTGGCTGTGATGGGGTATCCCGATACTCCCATGTTACACCCTCCTGCGCGACCTGCATTGGTTGCCGGTTGCCTCCCGGTTTCCTTCAAGGTGTTAGTAACAACTTATAAAGCCCTTAATGGCTTGGGTGCAGGGTACTTGCGGAACGCCTCCTGCCTGCATCACAGTCCAATCGCCCGTCGCTCCCATAGGAGGGCCTTCTGGGAATACCGTCGGTCAGGCATTGTCGGCTGGCGGTTCCCAGAGCTAGGGCCTTTTCTGTGGGAGCGCCTGTGGAACCAGCTTCCTGGGATCTGCGTTTGGCCCCTGATCTCCGCTCCTTTCGAGACCTGAAGACTTGGCTGTTTCAGCAAGCCGGCCTGGACTGACCATGGGGAGGGTAGTTTTAACAATCTTTGCCTATTTGCAATTTTACTGTTTTTGTCGTTTAGTAATTTGGACTTGTTTTTATTTGTTTTATCTGTATATCTTTGTGTATGTTCGCCGCCCTGAGTCCTTCGGAGTAGGCATACAATCTAAATAAATAATAATAATAATAATATTCATTTTCTTTCAAATTTAGCTCTCTCCAGCTATCCCTCAAATTTAATTCATGAGCCATCTCGAAGAATGGTTTTGGTAGTATTTTCCTCCTCTTCTTATTTTTTTTATTGCTTATGTAGTCTTTGTTAATGCCTACCACTGCATTAAAGTCCCACAATAAACAGATGTTCTCCTGTCCTGTGTCTATTATTTTTTTGTATATTTTACTATTAGAATTTCTTTTGGTTGTCATTTGGGGCATAAATTATTACCAATAGTACTTGCTTTTGTTGTATTTTAACTTCAGTCATTAATGTTGTTCCACTGTTATCAGAATAAATTTGTTTTGTTTTTAGCCTTTCTTTGATATATACTGCTATTCCTTTTTTTTCTGGTCAGCCAATGAAACGTAAAGTTTTCCTAATTTTACTTGTTCTAAATAGTTCTTGTGTTGTTTCTTAATATGTACTTTTTGGAGACATATTGGCCTTTTGTTTCTGTAAATTTGTAAATATTTGTTTCCTTTTTATGGGGGAATTCAATCCATTGATATTCATTGTTATTAGCTTGATATCTTCTTCCACTTTATTGTCTATACATTTGCCTCTATCTTCTATTTGTTCTATTATCTCTCTGCAGTCTTGTTCTTATTCCCTCTCTTTCACGTTGTTCTGTTTCCTCTTCACTTCTCTCTTCTTGCACTAGCTCTTTTTCCTTGGATTGCTGCTCCTCTTGACTTCTGCTTTCTAGTTCTTCTTTGCTGCTAAATTTTTCTTCTGTTACCACAAATTGATAATAAAACCCTTGTGCTTTGTCTAAGTTATTGATTTTTATCTTCTTCTCCTACCATGTTATTAACATTCCTTCAGGTGTGAGCCACTGAATAGTATATTGTGTTTAGTCAGTTGCATTGCCAGGAAACCGTAATCTCTCCTCTGTTCTCTAACTCATCTTGGTACTTGTTTCAATGTCTGGATTTCTTTATTCTTATATGTCATTGGTTCATCTCTTGTTGTTTTATAGATTTCATCTCTTGTTTTTTTCTTTGCGAATCTATTATCCACTTCTCTCAGTAGTTTATGGCGTCTGGAATAGTTTGTATGTACCCTGTATATCTCGTCTATTTCATTCTGGATTTCTTGGCTATCTCTTTGTGTGGCTTCCACTATAAATTCCGACATAATCATTCTCAAATCCTCTTTATTTTCCATTACGTTTTGAAATCGCAAATAGAAAGCCTCTCGTTCCATTTCCAAATGTATAATTGATGCTCCTAGGTCTTTGTTTATTGCCATCAATTTTTGATCTACCGATTCCAGTTTCTTTTCTGTCTGCTCTGTTCTATTTTCCACCATTTTTATTTTTTGTTCATTTTGTCTGCTGTATTGTACCTATTCTGTTGTTGAGTTTATGTATATCACTTTTCATCTCCCCCATCTCACTCTTCATTTCTTCATAATTTTTGGTCATTTATTCCTGCATTTTCATCATTGTCTCTTGTATCACAAGTAAAGTTGATTGCATCGTCTGCTATTTGGAGCAATACTCAACACTAAGTATGCCTTCTATGGATCTTTGGCCTGAGGGTGATGCTGATGCCAATGAAGGGTTGGAAGGTGTTTTTTTCCCCAGTTCTTAAAATGGTTGTTGTAGTTGTCATCTTTAGTATTTTGTAAATATTTTTCCACTTTACCATCCACTGTATATTTTGATGTTTTGATGCTTTAATCACTCTCTGAGAGTTTATAACGATCAATTTCAATCAGTCAACGCTCACTTTTTCTGAGTTTATCGATTTATTTCAGTTTTAGTTTCAAATTACTCCAACTGTTGTTAGTTATTAACTATATGCTCTGTATCAATATAATAATTAAATCTTACATAAATTTCTAATAATATATCAACATTAAATAATTTATATAATCAATATAAATATAAATATCAATCTATTAGTTATATCGTAGGTAAATATTTAGTGATATGTAATAATGTTACACCGGTCAAGTATACTATAGTAATAACAATATACAATAATCTAAGATGTTAGCCTTTAAAGAACTTCTATTAGATGTCAATTAGAGAAGAAAACTTTATATTAACAGTTAAATATTTCATCTATCAATCAGGACCTTAATTTCATATTATACAATCACTAATCACTTCCACTATATTATCACAACATATAAATATATATCAAAAAATGTGCATAACAGGTAACTATACAGATCTCTATAATTATCACCCGTGTATTATTAATATTTAGTAGGATTACATCTGCTTCAGTCCACAGACCATTTTGTGTCGGCCACAGAGTTTTCCTTTCTTTCACTTCCTTCCTTCCTGTAATTTGCTGTCTTCTCGTAAGCAATAACTTTCCGTATCAAATGTCAATCCAATACTGTTCTGTTTTTCCCCATATCAGCAGTTGTATACACCTCTCTTACCACATATTTGTCCCTTATATTGTTTTTCTAGCTTCTTCCATTTCCTCCGTTTCTCTTCTTTGGCTGAAAAGTTTTCCTCTCTCCAAATGCTGCTCTCACCACCAAAGCTTCCACCCCCTCCAGTCTGAGACTTTTTCACCATTGATATGTGTGGATCTTTAGTCCTCCGATAGGTAATATTCCCTTTATGGCCCTGGGCTTCACCACGTCTGTCGATGTCTCCATCTGCTGTTTCTAATTCTTCCTTCTTTCTCTACATCTGGCTGTCACAACCACGAGTCAGCCATCATGTGGATGGCTGTGCTCTTTCGCTCTGGGTTTGTGGGCTGCCTCTTCATCACAGGGGGTGGGTGCCTTCCACCTCGCTGCTCCCAGAGTTTCCCCACTAATCAGTGAATCCCTCCAGGATCAATGTGCCCTCAGAGGGCCTCCAGATGTGAAAAATTTGGATCTAGGGAGTGGAGCTCCGCTCACCCTTTTCCTCTCTGTGGCTATGAGAGTCCAGAGAGAGTGGGTAGGCTCAAGTCCTTGGCCTATTGGACTGAGCCTGCGCGTTGATTGAAGCTCCACCCTGCACCGTAGGCCATGGGCCAGTTTTCAACTCAGTCCAAGCCAGGACAGACGTGAGTTACTGGGGCTCCACTTCGCATTGGAAGTGGAGGCCTTTTCTTTCAAAATTTTTTTTTCTGTCTTCAAAAGCAAGGAGATCTGCAAAGAAGGAGGGGTTTTGGCTACCCTCAGTCCAGGAAGCACTCAGGGCAGTGGCCCCAGTGCTTGAGCCGCACCGTGAGGGAGTGGTTGGAGTGGCAGCAGTGATTGGCCCAATAAGGGCCTCAGCTGTTTTGCATAGCAGCAGAATGGGCGATTGGCCTGATTTTTGATTAGCTGCTAAGTGCGGTAGCACAGCAGCAAGTGGCAGGAGCAGGCGATCAGCCCGATAGGAGTACAGCACTGCGCTGCCATAGTGCAGCAACAAGCCACTTGATCAGACAATCAGCCCAATCCCAGCTGGGCAGCACCAATGCATGGCAGCATTGGTGCAGAAGAGGATTGGATTGCAGACAAGGAGGCAGAAGATTCGAGGCCCAGCTGGTGGAGCAGATTCATCCACATTGCTAGTGCTGGGAGTGCAGGTACAGCGTTGAGGTCTCGCATGGTGCACCAGTAGACCTGTACGCAGGTCCCTTTTGTTTATGGTGGCTGGCAGGGCATGTCTGCAGCTCAGCAATAGGACTTTCAGGTGAGCTTCACTGGTCTTGGAGGTAAGAGAAGCTGTTTGTTTAAGCTGGGCTTAAGGGGCTCAGTAGGAAATGAAAGTAGAAGTTACTGCTGATCCCCTCCCCTCCCCCAGGAACCAGTCTCTTCCTTGGGCAGTTCTACAGCTCATATCCCACCAGCCAAGATGGTGGATGCACATAGTCTTTCTACATCTGGGGCAGATCAAGAGGCAGGCAAAAGAAAAAGGCTCTTGAACCCAAACGGCCAAGATGCTATCAGAAGGCAGAGAGCACTGGAAAAGCAGGTGGAAAAGAACCAGCGTGCCTCTGGAGTGAGGAGCCTCAGATCACCACCCCCAGATGAGTCAGCTTCTTCTGCACAGCCTCCAATGTTACAGATTGAGCCTGGGCCCTCCTCTGCATGTAGGCCTTATTTGCAGGCCTGGTCCCCTTATGAGGCATCTGATTCTGCAGACCCACTGCTACTAGAAGGGGACAGGGATTATGAAAGGGCCCACCAGACAGCATTCCAGGAGGAGTCAATGGAACCTCCTCCTAGGAGGCATAGACCGGGGTGGAGGCAACTTTTACCCCCACTGCTGCAGGCCTGGGGGATCCTGAAGTTGCAGAACAAGTATTGCCTGCTCACTTTGAGGCCATTATTTCTAAGGCCATAAGACAGGGAATTGTGGAAAGCCTTCAAGTGATGAGAAGAGAAGGCCAGAATCTGTGGCATCTGAATATTCTGTTCTTTCATACCCAGATCCTTCTATGCATTCCAGAAGTAGGCAGTCTTTGAGGGATAGGGCTTCACCTGACCCATCCCTACATAGCCATATATCTGTGGCCCCAGAAGGAGACAAACAAGAATCTGACTTCTCTGAGGAGGAATGTGTGGCCCCTGAAAGACCAGCCTTTTCTAGTCTATTTGAATCCCATAAGTTCCAGGCATTATTGTTCAAGGCCAAGAAGATAGTGTAGTTGGGGCCAGAAGCATATGTTGGAGACATTTAGGGACATGCACCTGCACTTCGAGACCAATTCTTTGCTGAATCAATTGTATGCCCTGAAATGGTTCCAGCCCCAAGACTATTTTTAAATGTCATTAACAAACAATTAGAATCCCCGGGCACAGTGGCCATGCTGTCAGCTAATAAACGCAATTACTTCACAATGGGCCCTGAATGCACTAGCTCCCTACAGGTGCCATCAGTGGACAGCCCAGTAGCAGCTCTGGTGTCTCTTTCATCAAATCCAACAGATCCAGAAGAGACCTTGAAAGCTGAAGACAAATGAATTGAACAGTCCCTTTAGTGTACACATCAGGCAGCGGCATGGGAAGTCAAGGCTGCCTCGGCTGGTTCATTCTTCATGAGAGCCTCTTTATGCGGCTTCACCAATTACAGGATAGAATTCCTGCTACTGATGTCTCGGTCCATCAGAACATCAACAAGCTAGTAGCAGTGGCTGAATTTACAATTGATGCCACCTTAAACAGTGCCAGATTTGCAACCAAAGTCATTGCTACATCAGTGGCTGCCTGTAGAATGGTCTGGCTAAAAAATTGACAGGCAGATGGGCAGCACAAATGGAAGGTGACATCTTCTCCAATTGGAGGGGAGAAATTGTTTGGAGAAGTGCTTGAACCACACCTCGTTGAGACTAGAGACAAGAAGAAATACCTCCCCTCCTTGGCCAGGTGTTCAGGTTTCAGGGCAGTTCCATACTCCCGTAGGTCAACTTTCTGGGCAGAGGGTAGTACCTGGGCTCAGGGACTGCAGAGGCAGGTCTTTAATCACCAGGAATGCTCACAGGAACAAACGGCCAAAGACAGGCCACAGTATTCAGGCAAGCGGCCCTTTTGTGGGGGAGGAAGTTGCTTTTTTCCGCTGCTCCTGTTAATTGTGGTAGTAGTTCTCCCATTGGGGGCAGATTATCCAGTTTTGCTGCCCAGTGGGAGGCTACAACATCTGACGCTTGGGTCCTAAATACCATTAGACATGGCCTTTTCTTAGAGTTCAGATCTATGTGCCTTGTGGACTCTTTTCTTAGAGTCTAGATTCTATTTGCCTTGCCCTGTATCCAGGGTGGCATCTCATAGAAAACTCATGGAAGAAGCTATTCAATACCTGCTGGATATTCAAGCCATCCAGACAGTTCCATTGAGTCAGCAGGGTAGGGGATTTTACTCCCAGCTGTTTGTTGTTCCTAAAGCCTCAGAGGGGGGGCGAGCTATTCTTGACCTTAAAAGGCTCAATAAATTTCTGTGTTACAAGAGTTTCAAGATGCATTTGCTACAATCTATTCTGGAGAGTGTTTGGGAGGGTGACTTCCTCACCTCAGTTGACCTCACAGAGGCATACCTACATATTAGGATTTGCCAGGAGCACAGATGTTTTCTGCGCTTCAGCTATGCTGGGAGACACTTCCAATATAGGGCCATGCCCTTTGGTTTATCTTCTGCTCCTCGGGTATTCACAAAGATATTGGCTGCTTTGGCAGCTTGCTTAAGAACTATCACAGTAAGGGTGCAATGTTACCTGGATGATATCTTAATCCAATCATCCTCACAGAACAGGGCCTTTAGGGATCTCCAGGTGATAGTTTCCCTTTTGCAAGACCACAGCTTTTCAATTAACCACAAGAAAAGTCACTTCATTTCAACTAGATATTTATTATATTTGAAAGCAGACATTAACACGGTATCCTGTAAGGTCTTCCTGTCCCAAGAGTGTAAAGATAGCCTTCTAGTGCTGTGGGAAAGGTCAGAAGGGTGGATAAGACTCCTTTGGCACTTCTCTCCCAACTTTTGGGCAAGATGGTCTCTTGCATATTCATCATGCCTTGGACTAGGTTACATTCTAGAACACTACAGTGGTTCCTATTGCCATACTAAAAGGCGGGCAAGATGACTTATTCAAGGAGCCTTCTTGACTGGTCATTACTACCGATGCCAGTCTCTCCAGTTGGGGAGCTCATCTGCAGGCACAATTGGCTCAAGGACAGTGGTCTGCTCTGGAGAAAACAAAAAATATCAATTTGTTAGAGTTGAGAGCTGTAAAATGGGCTCTCAAGAAATTCCGAGTCTCTATACAGACAGAATTCTCATGTTCTGATTTTGATGGATAATGTCATCACCAAAGCACATATTAACAGGCAAGGGGGCACCAGAGACAGGTCCTTAATGTTGGAAGTGGAATGCCTGGGTCTTTGGGCTAAGAGGAATCTCTTGTCCATTAGAGCAGAACATATATTGGGTGTAGAAAATGTACAGGCTGACTGGCTTAGCAGGGCCAGAATTGATCATTCAGAGTGGAGTATTCACCTTCTTCTATTTCAGGAGCTGACAAGACAGTTCAGACTACTGGTAGGGGACCTGTTTGCCTCTCCAAACAATGCCAGACTTCCCAGGTTTCTCACCAGGTTTGTGACACAGGGAGTGGAAGGGACCAATGCCCTCAGGTGCAGGTGGCCTCAGGGTCTCCTGTATGCCTTCCTTCCTCTTACGCTTCTACCAGCGATCATCAGAAAGATGTTAGAGGAGGAGGTCATATTTCTGGCTCCTTACTGGCCCAGACATCCCTGGTTTGCAGACCTGGTGAATCTCTCCATCACCAAACCATGGAGGATTCCCCCTTACAAAGTTTCGTTACACCAAGGGGAAATAACTCTTCCAGAGGCTCAGTGGTTCCAACTGACTGCATGGCAGTTGGAGCTGATCAGAAGCCATCCACTATACTAGCGGCTATACTAGTGGTTAGTAGAGACCCTCCACTAACCACTAACCACATTTATGAAGCCACATGGAAGGTTTTCTGTTTATGGTGTAACAAGACTGGGATCACTCCCACTTCTGCCTCAATAGCCAACATATTAGATTTTCTGCAGGAGGGACTTGACCAAGAGCTCTTAGCCAACACCCTTTGTAGGCAGGTAGCAGCCCTCTCCTCTATTCTGTGTATTCATGGGAAAGGGTCCTTGTCTCTTAACCTAACTATCCGCCGATTCCTAAAGGGAGCTTCAAACCTTAGGCCCCCAGTGGTTCATAGGTTCCCCACTTGGGATCTCTCTAAAGTGTTAAAGGCATTAATGAGTGAACCATTTGAGCCTCTCAGATCCATCAGTTTACATCTACTATCACTTAAAAGGCCTTTCTAGCTGCCATCCATGACTGAAAATTTCGAATGGCTGCTGCTTCAGTCAGGGAAGATCAATATAATTTCCACCCAGATAGGGTTGTTTTGAGATTACACCCCTCTTTCATCCCCAAAATCAATTTGAGGTTTCATAGGGCCCAAGAGCATATATTACCAAATTTCTGTCCCAATCCTAAACATAATTTGGAAGGGGCGTGGCATACTCTGGATGTTCATGGGGCGTTAAAGATTTATATCTGGAGAACATGTCCAATCCGTAAGACAGAGGCACTTTCTGTATTGTTTCACTCAAGCACATTAGGCTCAAAGGTGACTCCATCTACAGTGGGTAGATGGATCTGTTCTTGTATATCTAAGACCTATCAGAGTAGGTCTCTTCCTGTGCCCAGCGGGGGTGACTTTGCCCACTCTCTCAGAGAAGTCATGCAGCCACTTGTGGCAGCATGGGCCACTCAAGTGTCCATTGAAGAAATCTGTCAAGTGGCTACATGGTCATCACCATCAGCATTTATCCAACATTACCTATTGGATGCCTTTGCGTCGGCTGATGGCAGAAGGGTTCTGAAAGTGTTCACCACCACGTCAATGTGATGGACCAGACTCCAAGCCTCCCAGGGACAATCAGCTTTAGTATGTCCCTCTCTCTGGACTCTTGTACAGAGGAAAATAGAACATTGAGCTACCTGAATGTTCTTTTCTCCTGTGGTGGAGAGAGTCCAGCCCTATTCATCTGGTCTGGGTGTGGGTTGGGAGGAGCGATGATGTACATCCTTTTTATCTTTGAAACTATAGAGTCACGTCCACTCTGCCAGGTGCTTCGTTGAAAGCTGGGATGTGGCCTACAACTGGGGTGGAGCACAATCAAGTGCCACACAGACTCAGTCCAAGCCAAGGCAGGACTTGAGCCTACTCACTCTCTCTGGACTCTCTCTGTTATGTATGTAGGTTTGAATGTTATTGGTTTATTTGAACTGTTCTTGTAAAATGTCAAATGGTATTGGTTTATGTAATAGTGTGGGTAAAATGAAACCCTGCACTCCCATTGGCTGGCAGCGGCTGCAGGCTATAAGAAGCAGTAGCCAAGCCAGGGCGGGTCCATTCGAGCTGTAGTCACTAATAAACTCTTTGCTGGAACTCCTCGCGTCTGACTCTTCATGCAAACTTAACACTGGCGGCGAAGGTGGGATTTCCCTGAAGAGAAGGCGAGCGAACAAGCAACTGGCGAGATGGCTGCGCTGAACACCCCAGCACCGTTCGATCCGGCGACGGAAGACTGGGAATCGTATGCGGATCGTTTCCACATGTTCTGGAAGCGATCTCGCCGGCATCGAGAGGAAGAGGGGTCTTTCTCACGCACTGCGGTCCGGCAGTCTTCAAAATGGCGAAGGCGTTGGCGGGAGCAGCAGAGCTGAAGGTAATGGAATGGCCCGATTTAGAAAACTTTTAAGAGCCCATTCGCCCCAAGTATCGTGCCTCATTAAGAACACGAATTTTACCGTCGGGATCAAGGGGATAGCGAGAATGTTAATGACTTGGCAAGTTTAAGGGACATTGGGGTGCTTGTGACTTTACCAACTTAGAAGAGGCCATGCGTGATCGGTTTGTTTTAGGCCTAAAAGATAAGGTCTTACAAAGCAAACTTTTAATGAAACCTAAGATCACGTTTAAAGAGGCCATTGAAGAAGCTGTTTCAGCGGAAGCCACCAAGTCCTCAGCTGCGGCCATGAAAAAGATTAACAAGGCCTCAAGCCAGGCCTCAAGCCATTCTGATGGGGAAAAATCCACAACAGCTCATTGCGAACAAATAGACTCTGATTCTGATGGCAGTGAGGCAGAAGGGATTTTTAAACTCAGAATGGAGAAGAAAAGAAAAGACTCTGGGAAAAACAGGCAAGGGTTCTATTGCAGAGGCTGTGGGGGGCACCCCGCACTGAATGCAAGTTCTTTGACTCCATTTGCCTACGTTGTGAGAAAGGGTCACATAGCCAGAGTCTGCAAATCATCCAGAACTCCACCAGTTAGGAAGAAATTTCCTGATAGAGACTTTAAGCCCAACAATTTCCTTGAAAAATGGGGCGAAATTTAGAAGCAAATGGCAAGAATGAAACTCACCAAACAATCACTATTGGTCATTCTTCACCCTTAAAAAGCAGAAAAGTACATGTGAAGGTGTTTATTGAAGGAAGGCCTTGCCAAATGGAAGTGGACTCAGGCTCTTATTTATCTATGGTGTCATGGGACACTATCCACAGACTCTTTCCCAAAATTCAGAAAAAGCATTTCCAGAAGCAAGCACTGACTCTCAAAGACTACCAAGGGAACAAGATTCCAGTAGTTGGGCGAGAGATTTCAGCGTGCAGTTTAAAGGCCACACCAAGCGTTTGCCCCTGACCATCGTGGACAAGGATCGCCCAAGTTTGCTGGGACTTGAGTGGTTCAAGCCACTTGGCATCGAGGTGACTGGCATCCATCACGTGAGCAGTTCTGACTGGGAAGAGTCCTTGAAGTCTGAGTTTCCAGAGGTCTTCAGCGAAGGACTGGGCAAGTATATGGGGACCCCTATTGCTTTCAGCCTAGACCCCAAGGTGCCCCAATTCGTTTAAAGCCCAGGAGGGTCCCATTTGCTTTAAAGGAAAAATTGATGCACAATTAGATAAGCTCATTGCTCAAGGGGTTTTAGAGCCTACTGACCACTCCAGATGGGAAACACCCATAGTCACACCAGTCAAGGCTGATGGGTCAGTGAGAATCTGTGGTGACTACAAGGGGACACTTAACCATGCGCTGCAGCAGAGCGCATATCCTGTACCAGTTGTGCATCATCTGCTCCATTCCCTTGGCAGGGGTACAGTATTTGCTAAACTGGACTTAGCTCAGGCATATCAACAATTAACAGTTGATGATGCCACTGCAGAGCACAAACAATTGTGACTCATAGAGGTGCCTTCAAATGTAAAGACTACAATTTGGAGTAAGCGTGGCACCTGGCATTTTTCAAAGCCTTATGGAAAGAATGTTGCAAGGACTGCCAGGGGTAGTGCCTTATTTTGATGATGTATTAATCTCTGCTGAAAATGACACTCAGCTTCAAGAAAGACTCAGAGAAGTCCTTACCAGATTCAGAAAAGCGGGTTTAAAAGTCAAGGAAGACAAATGTACACTCAAAACAGACAGAGTTGAGTTCCTGGGGTATATGATTGACAAGCATGGCATCCATCCTACTGATGCCAAGGTTAAAGCAATCAAGGAAGCCCCTAAACCTCGATGCAAGGCAGATTTGCAAGCCTTCCTTGGACTTATTAACTTTTACCACATGTTTCTACCTCACAAAGCATCTATTGCTGAGCCCTTACATCGCCTGCTTGATAAGAAGCTGTTTGGATCTGGGGGCGGAAGGAACAGTCAGCATTTAACAGTATTAAGAGACTAATCACGTCTGATGCTGTGTTGATACAATTCTCTGAGAATTTGCCTGTTGTTCTGACTTGTGATGCATCCCCTTTTGGAGTGGGGGGTTTGAGTCACAGGCTTCCCAATGGAAGGAAGCCCCAATTGCATTTTACTCTCGCACTTTGTCCAAAGCAGAGAGGAATTATAAATGGACAAGGAGGCTTTAGCAGTTGTTGCAGCTGTTAAGAAATTTCATGAATATCTGTATGGCAGGTCATTCACCATTGTTACAGATCACAAACCTTTATTAGGCATTGTGGCAGGAGACAAACCTACACCTAATATCCTGTCACCAAGAATGCTGAGGTGGACTGAATTTCTTGCAGCCTATTCATACAAACTGATTCACAGGCCTGGCAAGGACATTGGACATGCTGATGCACTGAGTCGTTGCCCACTACCTTGCCACAAGGAGGACTTTGAACTTGAAACTCACACCTTTTTCCTGGAGACCGTTGCTAAGCTTCCAGTCCATGCTGCTGAGATTGCCAGAGAAACTACCAAAGATGCTGTATTGCACCTGTTATGGGCTGGATTAAGAAAGGTTGGCCTCTTCAAGATCTACCTCACCTTGCCCAACCTTTTAAGTCCAGGCAAACTGAATTATCTGTATTAAGAGGATGTATTTTGTGGGGTAACAGGGTGGTTATTCCTGCAAAACTGCAAAGGGAGGTTTTGGAAATGTTACATGAGGGTCATCCTGGGATTGTAAGGATGAAAGGTTTGGCCAGGAGTTATGTATGGTGGCCAGGTATTGACAAAATGGTTGAAAACTGGGTAGCATCTTGTCCCAATTGCCAGGTAGTCAGGCCTGCCCCACCTCACGCCCACACAGGAATGGGAATGTCCTAGGGGCCCATGGTCTAGAATCCACATTGATTTTGCAGGCCCTACAAGAGGGCACACTTTTCTAGTGCTAGTAGATGCATACTCTAAATGGCTAGAGGTAATTCCCATGACATCCACTACAACTGAGGCTGTCATCAAGCAGCTCAGAAAATTGTTTGTCACCCATGGGTTACCAGATGTCCTTGTTTCTGACAATGGCCCTCAATTCACATCTAACATTTTTGAATCCTTTCTAGCTCAACAGGGCATCAGACATGCCCTCACTGCCCCTGGGCACCCTTGACCAATGGCGGGCTGAACGCATGGTAGCTTCACCAAAGAGAAGCTTCAGCAGCTGGGTCCTGGGGACATCACTGAGAAGCTTGAAAAACTTCTTAGTGTTCAACACATCACTCCTAGCCCATCAAATAACTTGTCCCCAGCAGAGTTGTTGATGGGCAGGAAACTTAGGTCTTCCCTTGACCGCCTTCATCCCACTTACGCCCAGCACCACTGGATTCCACTTCCAAAGTTCGTTCTTTTAGTGTGGGAGATTCTGTCTATGCTAGGAACCTTATAGGTGAACCTTTGTGGATTCCTGCTGAAATAACTCACATCACGGGCCCTCGTTCTTACAGGGTACAAACAGAGGATGGCCTCCTCTGGAGCAGGCACATTGACCAACTTAGATCCAGGTTCCCTCAGGAACATCGCCCCTCTCTCTCTAGGTCCCTCACCTGATGTCTCTTCTAGGGGAAGGAGGGGAACAGGAGGAAAATCAGCAAACAGGAATCAACCCCATGTGTAACGAGCCATTGCGACAGGAACCATCCGAACCCTGTCACAAAGCCAAGATCCATCCTTAGAAGTGGAAGATTGCACATCACTACCTGACTTGGGTGCTGACATTGGAATGGAGATGGGTTGGGAGGAGAGACCAGATTCTAACAGTCTAACAGGGTCTTCTTCCTCAGGAAGTCCCAACAGGGAAATGTCAGTAGACACATTTCCCCTCTCACTGGGTGAGAACGTTAAAACTTCTGAACCACGAAGGTCTCAGCACGTAAGAGCCCCACCTATTTAAAGGAATACATTAGATAGGTTGGGGTTTGGTATGGACTGAACCTAGTGGGGAGGGGTGTTATGTATGTAGGTTTGAATGTTATTGGTTTATTTGAACTGTTCTTGTAAAATGTCAAATGGTATTGGTTTAAATAGTGCGGGAAGAAACCCTGCACTCCCATTGGCTGGCAGCTAGGCTATGGCTAATAAACTCTTTGCTGCTATAAGGCAGCCGCAGCCAAGCCAGGACAGGTCCATCCATTCGAGCTGTAGTCACTAATAAACTCTTTTGCTGGAACTCCTCGCGTCTGACTCTTCATGCAAACTTAACACTCTCCACCACAGTAGAAAAGGAACATTCAGGTAAGCCAATGTTCATTCTCCACACCGTCGTGACGTCAGCACTGGAAGTCTCCAAAATGAATTGTTTTTAAATTATTTAGTTAAATCAGATGGAGGTTGGCTTCCACTTGACATCTCTGTGGCTTATTATGTACCCTATGTATTTGATATCCAGATAGGCCCAGGTTATATTTTGTCTTTTGCCGTCTTGCATTTGGTAAATGCTTAAAGACACGATAAAGATGTGCCAAATGATCTTGCCAGAAATCTGTAAAGATGTCTGTCTGTATCATCTAAGTAATACAGCTGTAAATTCTTTATATCACCATAGCAGTAGATCCTTGGGTCTCTGAAAAGTTGTTGGACTTTGTGGAATCAAAACAACATTACAATAATGACAGTGGAAGGAAAACAATGCTTTACACTTTATGCATCAGTAAGTTTGGGCATGTGAATGTTTCCCATATGTGGTATATATCAGTACAAATTAAGTCCAGCACTCAGAATGGTTACCAGCAATACATTGCAGAATTCAAATGGAAATGTAGTAGCTCTATTACTATCATTCATGCTAATACATTTTAACCCTGCAGAGATATATCCCATCTTCTATTATTTTGTAACATGGTAGGAAGAATCTTGGATTGTGATAAATAATGCACAGACTGTTGTTAACAGATAATAACTAACATTACAGTTTATAGAATTTGTTTGTTTCGGCACAGATACCTTCCAGGGCACGACAGATGGAATGTTCATCTTTGAAGATCCTTCTGTAGATGATAGCAGAAGTGTCCAAGGCTATGATGCTATTGTTGTAGAGCAGTGGACAATCTTAGATGTAAGCATATCATTTTGATTTATTTCCAATATCTTGATTCACAACTCAATGAGAAATTAAAAGTTTTAAACTAATGCCTGCATTTAAAAAATAATAATAATTATGTTTTTATCTTGCTTACTTCATTTTCCACCCAATTTCACACTGCATTAATGCTCTCACCAGTTGTGATTGTTGATTAGCTTCAATGTTCACTTTTTAATTGTGCATTCATCATGATTTCTATTGTAGCTTTTTAAAAATAATTGCCAAGAAAATTCTCAGAAATAGTGTTTCTTACAGTAAATCTGTGCAGAATAAAATTATTAATATCATCTTATACAGAATTTACTTGAGACTTCTTACATTGTTATCTCTTTGTATGGAATGTATACTTCATAAAGCAAAGCTCTTTTTTTTAAATGAAGAATCTTTTTTATTGTCAAGTCTCCTTGTAACGTTTACTTATTCCCTCTTAATTCCAAAATTGTTGTGCAACTCTTGGACAAAAATAAGCCATTTATTTAAATAGACTTTCAAAAAGAAAAATGATATATAAAAATTATATTCTGTGATTAATTTTCAAGCAGAGATAAAAAAATAAGTTTAAGAATATTTATGCTTTAGCAGTATATTCAAGCAGATTTTTACAGTGCCTAATTAAGTTAATATTAATAAAAAACAAATTCAGCTGCTAATCAAAACACAAAGAGCATGTAAATTCAACTTATTTATTTATTTATTACATTTATAGGCTGCCCATCTTGCTGCCAGCTGATTCCAGGCAGCCTTTTAGCAAGATAAAAACAATGTAAAACTTTAAAATACTAAAAGAATAAATATGAATAAAATTAACATATATGGCTAAGGAAGTAAACAATATACAATGGGGTGGGGATAAAATCTTTTCTCAATTCACTAACACCTCCAAAATGGACCATTCATTGAGATCCCTGGCCAATCAATAGAACCAGTTTTAAATCCCAGAAGCTCAAGAAGGTGGGGCAGATATAACCTCAAAGGGTAGCCTTTATTTAATGAGGCACTTTAGCAAATCTAGCTGGAAAAAGTTCCCAAGTCATGAGTTCTGAAGAGCCATAAAGGTTAGTGTTTGGATGTGTGTGTGTGTGTTTTGTGTGTGTGTGTGTGTGTGTGTGTGTGTGTGTGTGTATATACAGACATACGTATGTACATACATACATTAACACAGTGCACAAACACATACAAATATATGAATTATTTCCCCCAAAAAAGAGTATTTCAAGAAAAAAATATGATGATCTAATCAGGATTTAATGTGATTATCCTGATTGTAAACGTTATAGTAATATAAGAAGTCATTACTTGCAAAGTCTTCACTATCCAAATAAGATCAAACTATAGTAATAAAGATTCTTTACTGTTTGGATCAGTCCTACTAAATTAACTTCAGGGCTATTTTGTTGGTGGTGAGATAGCATCTCTTGGCTGCTCTGTTTAAGATTGTGCCAAGTTCTAATCCCTATCCATTTGGATCTATTGCAAACATTTTGTTTTCATTATTCAGCCTTTGGCCTAGTTCCTGGATGGAACTAGATGGAGCTGAATATCAGAAGAGGGGAGGTGTTGTTTAATGTTATGTCCATCACCCTGGTTACTTATCGGTTTTAGGTCAGTGTCTTGCTCTAAACTCCAGTCCTATGAACAAGAAAATTCCCAGGAATCAAAGAAACAGAGTCTCTTTTGAGTCACTATCAACTATTTTTTGTTAACAATATGGAAGTTGTTGGCATTCTTCTCATATTTTTAAACATGTCCTAGTCTAATGTACCATCCTGAGATTTCTTGGTAGTTTTCTATCCAGTGAAGTCCATCGTTCAGACAGAGCTGCTTAGTTTTTGCAGGCATTAATAACAATTTGCAAGCTTAAGACATGGGAAGGGAGAGTCCAAAGTAAAAATGAAATCAGTTGACAGGAAGACTGTAAATCAAATAATCTAATCCAGGGTAAAGGCACAGCAGAATTTGGGGTTCAAACCAAAGTAATAGAAACAGATAAGTACAAGAAGCTACCGCAGGGATGTCAAAAGCATATTAGTGTTGCCTGTAAAACTGCCAACTAATGGGAAAACTGTCTGGTGTAGGTTTCAATGTTGCATATCTCTGAGCACAGGCATCTCTCTTGTTTAAAATATTATAGAACTTTATTTGTGCAGTTTTCCTATGCCTAGTTTTCTAGAATGTAGGGACAGATTCTAGGATCCAATCTGGGTTGGTCACTGAGATCAGAGATTTAGTTTTCTGAGCTTTCAGACTTGTGTTTGAGCCCATCCTTAGGGAACTTTTCTTTAGCAGAAGTAAACCTCTGATCCTGGTGACCAGCTCAGATTGGATCCTGCAACATTATCCTGGGACACATATATTCATCTTCATTCATGACCGATTTTAGTATTTAGGGGAAGATAGCAAACAGAGTGTATCAGTTTTCTTCATTACCTCCCTTGTTTCCCAAACTGTTGCTTGACCCAGTCTTACTTGCTCCAGGAGCTGTGGCTCTACTGGTTTCTTTTGATCTTGCTTTAGCAGATTCTCCTTCACTTCTTCCTCTGAGGGTAGTCAGAAGAAAGATAACATAGGTCATTGATCCCATACTCCTGTGGAGTTGTTTTTTAATATGCCACTTTTCTTCCATGATGGCATTAGGAGTGATAGACTTATTGTTAGTATCTCATTCAAACAATGGCTAAATATGGATGAAATCTGCCTTCTGACCATTCCTAATTCTACATTAGCAGTTGACTGAAGGCTTGATTAAATGTTAGTTTCTCTTAGCTTTTCACTTGCTTTGTATATTGATATGGATATGAAACTCATAGCACATCTTAGAATTGTTATCATAAGGATTGTGCAGACCTTAAAATGTTCCTTTCTGAATGGTCTGAGATGTGTAATTCAAGTTGCATTTTCATATGCAGTTTAATTCAACAACATGACCTTCCTTTGAATTTGAATGGGCGTTACCATTGTCATTTTAACAAAAGCAAAAAACAAAAAACCTTGGCATGCTTAATTTCTACAAATAAAGCAGCTTCTTAACTGTAAGCAACAGGAATATGTTCATCATAGTTCTCTGTATGTGTGTAAAATGTCAGTATGCAAAAAATGTAAACCTTCCAGCTGCCACAGTATGTGATTCTTGCCAGCAGTCAACAGGATGTAAGACAGCTGAGTTATTTAGAAGAAACTGCAATATATGGCTTTTAATAGCCACACATGTCCTGCTTCTTTATTACTCCAGTTCTATAGATGTCAGATTCTATTAATTCCAATAAGCTTTGTGTGATTTAGCATTAAATCTTTTTTCTTGTTTCAGTTTTTCTTTCATAGAGTGATCCCTGTCATAGCTTTATGTCCTTTCGTTCCCTAAACCTAATTTGTTTCACCCCAAGAGAGAAAGATTGATGTTTTCTAAAGCCAAATGTTGGCTGCTTGAATTTTGATAGTAATGATGGTTCTTGCTTTTCTCTAGCTCCTGGTAGACTTTTAGAATGCATTTTTATTGTTGTTGTTAATGGTGGTGCTAAATATCATCAGTATTCTAATCAACTTGGGGCCTGATGAACGGTAGGAAGGTGATGATTCTTTCTGAAGTATCTCTGAAGAGCAAGTTTAAATTTGGCCTTGAGTTCCCTTGCATCAGGAAAACAGAAACCACATGGATTACTGAAACTCTACTTTGTTGTGAAAGGTTATAATAACAGGATCTTGAAAGCCTGACAGCCTCTCTACCCGTCTTACATTAAAAAGAAATAAAATGGCACAATCATGGATTTTTCCTTGCCCCTTCTCTGTAGCTGGGTTAAGATGTAACATGTAACATGCTGTCTTCTATGAGGCACCACAAAATAAGCCAATCTAAATGTATTCTATCTTAACAGCCATTCTCTACTTTGGCCTATTACGAAGCAAGTGAATTGTGCTATTCTAAAGTTTATTTATTTATTTATTTTATTGGACTTATATGCTGCCCCATCTCCAAAGACTCGGGGCGGCTCACAACTAAAACATACAAATACAGTAAATAATTAAAAAGAATTAAACAACTATAAAGTCCAATAAGACCAGATTAAAATAATTTAAAACTATCCCATACCCCCCGTGAGGTAGTCACAGCTAAGGTCAAGATAAGGTACAAAGGTTGCTGGATTTCCCTGCAGTTAAAAGAAGATCCAGTATCTCTCCTAAAAGTGAACTGGTGCTAAGAGCAGGGTCAGATTTTTGACAAATGGCTAAAGTCATAGATTTATCTATCTGTAGGAACCTGATCTGTGAGAAGAATGGGAGCTTTCTACTCCTATTTTACCACCTGCAACAATTGATATGCTGGCATGGGGTGAGGGAGACTGAAGTCCTCAGCATTCTGGCCCTGTGGATTAAGTAAGAAGGCTTTCCGGACAAGTAGAAGAGATTCTCCCAATCTGCTTTTCTAGAAATTTAATGCCCCACGTGGCCTGCTGACACATGCAGATCAAAGGGTTTCTGAAAGGAAAAATTATGAGACCCTCTGCGCATAAACTTAAAGGAATACCAGGGAGTGATATTCCTTTAAGCAGGAGTAATCTGTTATTTCAGCCAACATACATGTCCCTCTATGACCTGACATAATGTTTGGGGATCTAGCAAAAGAAAATATGATTTCAAGCATTCATGATCTTCTGTTCAAGATCTACCCTTATCATGCTGGCACTGTCCCTGCTATTTCTAGATGACAGAAGTAGCAAAGAGAATATTTTCAGCCATGCTTTTGTGGAAAACAGACTTAAATTATTTTTTAAAAAAGGAACATATAGCTCAGACTGGAAGAGCATACAACTTTCATGAAGCAGAATAATAACTGAAGTATGATATCTAATGTACCATAGACAATACGTTGTTCTACCTTAGAGAAATAAAGATTGATCATACCCCACAATTTTGTCCATAGGCAATTAATTTCTCCACAACTACCAAAAAAAAGAGAGACAGTCCAGGTTCAATACTTGACTATTCAACACAGGATTAGAAGAATTATAGATAGCCACAGCATTCTCACCCAAATAGGCCACAGTTCTATATCAGAATAAAATGCTTAATGTTCTTCTTTAACTCATATTTATATTCAAAACCACAAGAACTAGAGTCTTAGTTTTATGTTACCTTAGTTGATGGACTATAAATTTTCCAGTGGAAAATTTCCATGAAAAAAATTCAATGTTCTGCCTTTGTCATTGGGTCAGCAAAGCTTATGTCAAATGCCTCTTTCAGATTAGTTCATTTACTGGCCTCAGCTATGGGGAATCAGAGAAAGGCTGCACTGTGTCATGTACACAGTTAGCAAAGCATCCTCAGTTCAATGTTAGATGTGTAAATGTATTTGTTAAGTGCATAGGGATTGTGGGCCTGATAAACACAGTTTGATGTCTGCAGCCAGACAGTTGGAGCTCTGAGCAACAGGAGGGCCAGTGGTTCACTCTTCTCAAAGGTCCTATTTGCTATTTTCCAGAGTGAAATAGAAAGGAGGAAGGAGAAAATGAGGTATTTGTGGCTTTGGGGGCCCCTCTTTCAATATAGATTAAAAATTGAACCTATTAAGTTGTATACATACAGTATGTGGTTTCTTTGTGTGTAAATCCACACATGTGTTTCCCTACCTTGAAAATCTTCAAAATGCCAGATGTCAAGTTTTGCATATATCACTGGTAGATAAAACAATGTGGTTTGGCAACAGTTTCTGTCTGTCACTGGAAATACTGCAGTTTGAATATAAGGATCATTTTTCACACCTTTTTAAATATGTTTGGACTAAATAGTTGGTATGAAAGTAAACAACAGTCTGGATAAAAATAACTTTCCATTGTATTTTTGATGCATGCATTTTAAAGACTTAAAAAACTATAAAAATTATAAAACCTTATTGAAAATGCTCTTAAATTTTGCTGAAATATATATGAGAAAATATTGGATCAATTGAACAATATAAAAAGGTTTACAATCATTTCTACACAGGTTAATTCAGATATATATTTACTTAACTTTCTTTGTAGCATTTAATGTGGAGGTATTAAAATTAAAATTTGCATGCAAGTAGAAAAATAATAGTATATATATTTTGGGCAATCTGTGTCTATTGTGAGAGCATGCTACAACTATGGGCTATCTATCATACGAATAAAAGGACATTTGGACAGGGACGGTAGGCACGCTGGTACGCTTATGCACGCCCCTTACAGACCTCTTAGGAATGGTGTGAGGTCAACAGTAGACAGTCTAAGATTAAAATTTTGGGGGTTTGGGGAAGAAACCAGAGTCAGGTAGTGTACTCCAGGCATTGATCACTCTGTTGCTGAAGTTGTATTTCCTGCAATCAAGTTTGGTGCGATTTACCTTAAGTTTGTATCTATTGTGTGCATGTGTATTGTTGTCATTGAAGCTGAAGTAGTCATTGACAGGTAGGACATTGCAGTAGATAATTTTATGTGCTACGCTTAGGTCAGATCGAAGGCGGCGTAGTTCTAAATTGTCTAAGCCTAAAATTTCAAGTCTGGTGGTATTCTGTTGCAAGTAGAGGAGTGGAGGACTCTTCTCAGACAGATGAGCTGTATTGGAGAATTGGTCTAGCAAATATTTTGTATGGTTCTAGTTAGTAGTACAATATTACCGGAGAAAAACCTACACAGGATTAGATTAACAACTCTTAATGCCTTTTTTGGCAATGTTGTTACAGTGGGCTCTGGCACTCAGATAATTAGAGATGAGTACTCCAAGGTCCTTGACAGAGTGAGGGTTGTCTACAAGGTCATGTCCATCCAGCTTGTATTTTATTTTCTGATTTTTTTCCCAATATGTAAGACAGAGCATTTGTTGGTTGAGATTTGAAGTTGCCACTTGTTTGACCATTCTGATACATAGTTGCGGTCTTTTTGAAGGATAGCAGCATTGTCGGTGGTGTTGAATAGTTTTACATCATCAGCGAAGAGAATGCAGATGCTTTTAATATCATCACAAAGGTCATTTATGTAAAGTATAAAGAGAGTTGGTCCTAGAACGCTGCCTTGGGGGACACTGCTGAGGATTTAATAGGGCGCTCCCTATTTTGACCATTTGTTGCCTGTTTGACAGGAATGCAGCTATCCAATTATGCAGGGGTCTGGAGATGCCAGACTTTAGAGATTTTAGTTTTAGAAGTAGTTTGTCGTGTACCATACCACTGAATCAAAGCTGTACAGAAGTCTATGTAAGTTGCATCTATTGCTTTGCCTTGATTGAGTTGTGTAGTTCATATGTTTTTGCAGTGGAGGAATTGCAGGTCACAGGATAATTTTTTTCTGAAACCAAATTGTTTGTTAGAGAGTAGGTTGTTTGTCTCTAAGTGGAGGGTAATGGATTGGTTAATGATTGATTCCATGACTTTGCAGATGACACAACATAAAGAGATTGGTCTGTAATTTTCAATTAGTCTGGGATCTCCCTTTTTGAAGATGGGGATGACCGTGGCTAGTGACCATAGGTTGGGCAAGGAGCTGGTCCTGAAAGATTTTTCAAAGATTATACTTAGAGGTTCTGCTATGGCAATGGAGAGCTTTTTTAAGAAGTAGGCACATAATCCATTAGGTACAATAGATAGAGATGGTTTTAGATTGTGTAGTACTTTTCCAATGTGACCTTCTGTAAAATTGATATGCATTAGATGGTTGTAATTATCTGTGATATGACTATGAAATATTGTGCATGAGCCATTGCTGTTTACAAAGACTGAGCCAAAGAATATTAAAGAGGTTGGCTTTAATGGTTTCATCATTACAGTCTTTACCGTTAGGTCCTTTTAGGGGTGGGATGGATCTCGAGTCTTTTGAGTTTGTTGTTTACAAAATTATAGAAGACACGGGTGGATTTCATGCATAGAAGGTTTTTCTCTTGTTTGATGTGATAATTGGTGCATCCAGTCTTTATCTGGTGGCATAAGTTTTTGTAGTGGCTTTTGAAGTTAACTTCATAGCCAGTTTTGTATTTTCGCCAGAGATTTTTTTTGGGATTGGAGCTTCCCTATTGTTATGGGTAATTTATTTTTCTTGGTTTTGCAGTTATTAGTGGTACGTATAATTTAATGATTCTTTTAACTTGAGTAAAAAGATGTTGTAATGGTCTTCGGCAGTATTGCAGCCAATGAATAGAGTTTGCCAATCAAGAGATGAGAAGTCAGTGTCTATGAGGCTTTTTAAAAGTTATAATTGGGATCCCATTATTATGGTGGTTTTGTGAGGACATGTGTTGAGACAAAAGTCAATCATGCTGTGGTCACTGTTGGAAAAGGGTTCTTTTATTTGTAGTCCATAAATTGATTTTAAACTTTTACAGAAGATGAGATCGAAGGAGTTGTTGAGTCTAGTATTGCTCCAGTTCCAGATTAGTTACAGCATTGTATAGGGTTGCATGTATGGGTTCAGTTGTACATTCATTTTGGGTCCAATTAATAAGAGGTAGATTGAGGTCACCAAGAAAGATAAGAGTGTGTGGGCAGGAGGTTACCCACAATAGTAGTGAATTTAACTTGTTCACATGTACGATGTCATAATCAGGGGCTCTGTAACATAGTAAGAAGCGAAATGTGATATTTAAGGACAGCTCGCAGACAATGGTCTCAGGAAGAGCAAGATCTTGAGTAACTTTAATATTTTTTAGATATAGGGACACCACCTCCTCTACGGATTTCATGATTGGACCGGTAAATATGATAGTCTCTTACTGTGGTAATGGAGTCAGGGAGGGATGCATTCAGCCATGTTTCACAGACAAATATAATGTCGAATGTAGTCCTATTTAGTAAGAGAACAAATTCAGGTATTTTATTTACGAGGCTTCTTGTGTTAAATAAGAGCCTTGGTGGTGCACGCTGTTAAATGCCTAGCACTTAATTCCAGCTGCCTGCAATTAGTGCAGGCTCGAATCCCACCAGGCTCAAGGTTGACTCAGCCTTCCATCCTCTTGGGGTAGGTAAATTGAGGACCCAAGATTGTTGGGGGCAATAAGCTGACTTTTTAAAAATGCCTCTTAGTAATAAGCAGGCATATACAATGGAATGAAGGCTATTGCTGAAGCGCATTGGGTTGCGCTCAAAAATGTAAGCCACCCTGAGTTTCCGGAGAAGGGCGGCATATAAATACGAATTTAAAAAAAAAGCTTGCATTTAAGGTCAGTAGTAGTTGGTATTGAGGAAGTTAGGGGCATGCGTGTACCTAGTTTTGGATGTGAGCTATTTTTTTTAGCTGATAACATAGCTGATAGAAGAAGAGGTAAACATTTTTTCAGACAGAAACTTTCTCACAAAAATGGGAAACTTCTGTACTGGCAAGGAAGCGCGAAGAACTGATATTGGCATCCAAGTCAAAATAGACAAGATAGTATTCACAATATCATGTTTGTGTACATGAATGCAATATTGTTGCACACACAAAAGGGAAGGGACTTCTACTGCAAGGTCATGATAGTCATGTTATCTCTTTTGAACTATCCTCCCCTTGATGCTATTAGTTAATATACTAGAAGAGAGAAATTGAGGGAAAATGGAAAAGAGCAGGATTATTTATGACCCAAAATGTGTTCTAGGCATTTGGTATTGGCTGCTGAAGATTTGTTGATTCTGGAGGAGATAAAATAAGACTCTTGAAATGGACCACAATGGGTTCAAAAATGATAAAAAAGGAATATGAGTAAAGAGAGTCATGTCTTCCTGCAGTGCCTTCCCACCTCCCCCGCCCCACATTCTATACCACTGGAACTCTGCAGTACTTGGGTTTCTTTCCCATTTGTCTATCATGTACCACATCTTCTAAAACTCTCTGGACTTCATGTTGTGGAAGGAGGGCAGACCATGTATCTCTGGGCCATGCAGCAGTGATCCAAATGCAGCCATCCTTTTGTCCTGCCTGTTTGTGGCAGTTTGTTCCCAGACTATGTAGAAGTGATCCTAATGTAGCTAGCCATTTTGTGTGCAGAACATGGCATAGCATGCAGCTGCGCAAAACAAAAAGATATTCCAGGGTTCTGGAAGGCCTCAGAACTCTTCAAAAGGTAAGTGAGGAGAGAAATGTTTGGCCTGGTGCGGTGGGAATCAGATCCAAGGTCTGGTGGGAATGGGAAAAGGCCTGTTGGGTATTAAAGCATGGGAAGTGGAGCGTGGAGTGTTTTGCAGGTGGGAGAGTCTTTAGGAGAGCCAGGGCAGGCAAGCCTGGGCCTGTACTAGGCCTCTCCCACCCAGAAGGCACCCCACACTTCACATAACGATCCACACATTTGTTTATGTTTCACTGGGGAGAGCAGGAGTGGAGTTGTTAGATGATGTGTTTCACATAATGACTGCTATAACATGTAATTGTAATGGGCAGGCACCATTGCAGTCATGTCTTGAGGACTGCCTGTATGATAATGGAGTTTACAAATATTACTTTAGAAGTGATACATTCAGCAAAGGGTGCGGTTCCAGCTACCTATGCATTGTGGCTTTTGCTTATTTAGTGTTTTCCAAGAAGTGTTTGACAGGCAGCAATCAAGACTGTTTATTCATATATCCTTCAAAAGGTTAAGCTGGATTGATGAACATATATATCATCTCAGATTCTAAAGTTATTTCAATTCTATAGCTGCCAGTTTTGATCCAGAGATTGGTGGAAAAATTGCTTCAGATGCACTTTTTCTAGTCTTATACAAATGTGGATTGTATTATTTTGTTTATTACTGGTTTTATTTTAAAGCCTGTATTATTGAGAAAAACCAGGGACATTGCTAATACATGTTGATTTTCTTTATACTGATTTGGCATAGATATTCTCCCCTCCCCATATCCCAAATTACATAGCTTTTTAGATATTCCTAATGAGCCAGACTATTGCTGAGAATAGGAAAAAATTAATAAACACCAAAGTCATGACTAAGATTGAATTCTTTTTATCTGCTACAAGAGTAGAAAATGGCCAGCTCAACATTCTTTAGTTTTTTGACACTCAAGGTGTGATCGGAGATTACTTACCAACTGCAAGAGAATGGGGAATGAGTTCATTAAAATTGTGCTCCCTTTCACACATAAAAGAAAATGTCTTCCAATATGACTTGTAGAACAGTTTACATGCTTTCCCCCTTTGTACATATGCTTTCTTTTAAAAGAACATTGAGATTTTAACTGAGATCTTTAAACTGAGGTTTAAAAATGACTACTATTGTATATATCCTTATATATGGTGTTAGAAATGTTAAGGTTTTTATTACATATTAAGTTATGTATGAAATTATATGCTTGTGCTTTCTTTTTCATACTTAAAGATTACTTTAAAGAAAGAATTAGTTGGCCTTAAGTGTAAGAAATAGAACCAAAATGGGGCCAGTGAAAAACAAATTGTAAGCCGCCCTGAGTCTTCGGAGAAGGGCGGCATATAAATGTAATTTTAAAAAAAATTATATATATTAGAGTGTAAAAAAATACTTCTTGTTATTTTAAAAACAATAACAAAATAATATCAAGATAATAAAAACAGACGCTATGCACAAAATATTTTATTTTGTTTTATTTTTAAAGTTTCCCCCTTTTTTAGAATGGAAGGGAAGATTAAAGCTTTTAGTGTTTTTTCTTTTTCATTTTTATAATCCAAGGTTTTTTTTGTGCGTATTAGTATTGGGCTTTTTATTTCTTTTATCATATACATTTTTTTGTAAAATAGGTTAGTATTTTTTAAATACATACTCCTTTATACAGTAGTAATATATGTGTCATTGTATAGTTATTTAATTTATAAATTCAGTTATATATTCATAATTAATAGTTTTAAAGAAATGTTGATAGTACTGTTTTTGTAGCTTGATAAAATATATTTAAAAACTGCAATAGAGTTTTTAAAAGACTTGGATTATGCATATCCCCATTTAGTTATAGAGTTTTATAAGTAGTCCAAATACTGTGCCCTACATTGTAACTGTGCCTTTACCGACATCTATATTTTTTTCCTCAGTAAGAAAAAATTCTGATAAAAACATGAAATACTTCGTCTCCTCAGACATAATTCTACCATGACCGGGTTGGAGCTACCAAAAAACAAAAAGGAAGGTTAAATCTTTAATAATCATAACAATAAGTTGTAGCAGCACAGTAATAATAATAATAATAATAATAATAATAATAATAATAATAATAATCTGTGAGCACGCTAGGCATGCCTATAGAGAAAGACACCTGTGATGGCAAAATAATACAGCTTCTGCAAAAAGCAAACATAGACAGTTGTATTGCACCAAAGCTTGAGTGCCTAGGTGTCAACAATATTTAGTCCTGCCCTGGGTCATAAGGGAAGATGATACTCCCTAGAAATGACTCCCTCTTCAGCGGCTTTTGGCCATTAAAAACCTGGCAAGAAAACATAGATTTGTTTGGCAGTAGCACACTACAGAGCCGTAATAACCAAGGCAGTGAATTTCTCTGCTTTGATTGTGTTAACTGCCAAAGCATCCACTGTACTTAGGACCAAGAGGGGGGACTCCATAGCTTTGAAGCTTGCTGACTGGTTTTCTAAAGGTTGAAATCCAACCCATCCTATAGAGTGTTCCTTGTAGGAAATGGTTCATTGTTACCTTGAGATGGGCCAATTCTCAGCAAATCTATTCTTCATCGATCTTTCTATAAATTGGGATTCTACCCATTTTTTCTAGATAAGGTTTATGTCTTGTGTTACATTACTGTTTGAAGTCAAACAATCCTTTACCTATTGTTTGTGTGAACAATAATTCTGTTTGAGTTAGACCCTGATGTGTAAAGCATTACTTAGTGCTTGTTTGCATACTTGCTAATGAAAAATAACAAATTGATGATGCTCATATGCTTATGGGTAATGTAAAGACCAAAGCAAATTGCAAAATGTTTGTTTGCTGTTGCTACTGGGATGGAAATGACCTGGACTCATTATTGCCCTGATGTTGTTTAACACACCATAAAATGCTCTGGAAGTCAGAAGCAGGATTCCCCCTCCCCTGTGTGTCCTTGGCCCATCTGGTGTAAATGAAGAGCTTCTTGCTGTATTTTGCTGTCACTGTGCTGTGTTTCTACAATCCAAAGCAGGATTGCCCATGCTATTTGAGCTGAGATGTTTGTATTGCTTGAATACTCTTTTGTCTGGAAGGAGGTAATTGTTCTCTTTCAGCTAATATTGCAGGAGGCCATTCATCCAGGGAATCTTCAACAAAACTAAATGAATTATTCCTGTTGATTTGATTCATCAGCTGCCACATGGAAGGTTTTGGAACATGGAAAGAAATGTGTTTTCTCCTGTTTAAACAAGATTATTTATCCCTTCAGCAAGAACTGAAAAATGAGCCTTTATTCCTTTTCTTTTGAAATTTCTTTCCCAGTTTTGCTGAATTTGCTAAAGCAGTCTAACCTTTTAATAAACAGTCATTATGAAATAGACTCACTTTTAGCATTTCATTCTAATTGTTTAATTTGTCTGTCCTAGGGGGTTCACGTACAGGAAGATTACATCCCCTTGTTGAACTCTCTTGCAGTATATGGTTGGCAGCTGACCTGTGTGCTTCCCACTCCAATTGTAAAGACAAAGAGGTATGGTCAAGAGACGGTCTTTCCTTAAATCTAAGAGTCAGTCGTAAAAATTGTCATTGATCTTACAATAAGCCTGCACAGAAGCTGCCTATATAACAATAGAGCATGAAGTGTTCAGCCCTTTCTCTTTTTATGCCAATAATCTTGCAGTGCAAGTAGAAAGCAGTCTTTGGCAAGCACAGGGGAGACTATGCAAGCTGCAGATGGAAGTCCTATCAATTATCTGAGACATTATCAATTGTTTAATTTTCTTTTCCTGATGAAAGAATGGTTGAAGCCATTCCTCCTTGCTGGCTCATATCCCAGATTGTCTTTCATGTGGGAGTGATATTCACCTGCACAACATCTCACACTTTCTCAAAGAGTCTTTAATCTCCAGACACAGGGATCTTTTTGGAAGGGGCTGTGGAAAGCTACAGGGGAAAGCAGGAAAATTTCATCCCATGAATATAAATTATTGTCATAGAATTCAAAGATACAAAAGCCATATAGCTTCCATGCCATTTGCTGCTACTATCCCTTGTATGTCTGCCATTTATCTTTTTTCCTTTGCAGAAGTCTTAATCTTTAAACATCATTAGCATTAGATTCAGTGTGCCAGGGTGTTAAACCAGTATCTTAAGCCAAAAACAAACACAATTCTCCTGCCTTTCTTAAAAGTACTGAATTTTTACTTGTGTCTTTAAAATGGTAGCCAGGATATAATGTAGAATTAGTGAGGATCTCGATTAGCCCTACTTGATATGATGCACTAGCCTTGAATTGCTGTCCCCAACACAATGCAAATACTTAATTCCCATCCTCACCCCCTTAAAGATAGTGCTCAAGCACCACATATAGAGTTGTTCTATTTTTCATAGAAAATGACTAGGCAGTGGTAGCTTGGCTTATCAAATTGAATTCATTTATCAACATGGATTATTGCTGATTTCGTTCATTTTTACATTCTGTTTTCTGTAACTTCAACTACATCTGTAGTAGGTTAATCTGTTATTAACCATTCTGATGGAGGGGAGCAAATTACATTAGGATTGAAGCCCCCACAATTGTATTTATTTCAGTATTAGGATTGCAGCATCCATAAAGGGGAGGTTCCTACTGCCAGGGAAATATGCGCTGATATAGAAGGCAGATGGGCTTTCTTTTGACCTTTGTCCCCCAGCAACAGCAAAACTATTTCCTACAATTCAGCTGCCAAAGTTCCATTCAGATTTCATTTCACTATCAGTTGGGAGGTTCCATTCAGATATTAATGAACTTTTTCAATATGAATCTATTTAATCAGATGTTTGAAAGCTAGTAATTGTCACATTATATGTTTTTGATTTCCATAAACTAATTATCTACTGAATGGCTGTAGATGATTGGCTTAGTATTTGCAAGTATCTTTGTAGCTATGGAATAAGCCACTCAATTAAAGCATAATCCTGAATGGTTAATTAGAAAGGCCAGCAAATTTAAGAAAGAAATTACCTCAAATATCTTAATAGGTGGTAGCACTTATCCTGTATTGCCTGTGCTTAAAAATTAAGATCAAGCCTGGTTAATATTTGAATAGAAGGCCGCTGTTGAATACCTAGGCTGTAAACAAGACTGAAAAGATGTCTTGGAAGAAGGCACTTCTGTAACAGAACCAAAAACAAAACAAAATACCTGTCCGTACATGTCCATTAGTCAACAGAAGTTGACCTTGACTGAAACAAAACTTTATTTCAATAGATACATGTAGTGTACTGGGAAAAAAGTTGACGGTTTTTGATTTAGCGGCCTCATGCCTGTTTCAGGTTAGGGTTGTAGTTAGTGCTACAAAGCCTGCGTGATGGAGTGGCATTGGGGAGACCAGTTTCAATCTACATCAATGATGGAAGCTCACTGGGTGGTTTTGGAGTATGATAGAGAGTTTCTCAGCCCTACCCACCTCATATTTTCAGGGAAAATGGAAGAAATGAGCATTTATGCTCTTCCTTGCGCTTATGGAAGTACAAATCTGAAAATAAATTATATTTCAGACAATTACATAAGTATTCTCTGTGTATTAGTCCATTCGCCATACCTCTTAATTGATGGGATATGGGAAACAGTATGTTGGAATGTAAAAGAGTATAAAATTAGAAAAATCTATCAGTAAAGAAATGAAAAATACTTTATTAGATTCAAATATGTTTTTCTTTTCTCCTTTTAGGCAAAAACAACAAATTCCAATTAGCCCTTAAACATAAACTAATTTATTATGGTGCACATGTTTTGGCCTTTAAAGTGTCATCTTGTGTTTTATACAGTCTTATAGAAGTCCTTTAAGCCTTTTCAGATATTTGAAGATCCTAGTTTGTTTTGCATTTGTGAACCAAAGAATGTTTCAGGAGATCTTTAAAATAAGGCCTTTAGAATTTGGACTGAATACAGTCAAAATATGTAAGACCATTTTTAAAATGGGTCTGGCATGGTTCTCCCAACATGCAGTAAATTATGATGCATATTCTTTTTTTAACCAAATCTTTTCTTGGAATAAAGGTGATATAGTATATGTGACTATATTTTTGCAGAGAGTTGGAGGTTGGACTGTCTACCTCAGGCCTTACTATTGAGACTTCAGTTAAAGAAACAGTGAATTAAGATACAATCTGTACAGTCTTGCGTTTTGTCAGACAGTGAATACAACAGGTGTTTTCTTTGCTTACATTCATAACAGCACAAGGATTCCTATTATAAGACTACACATTTTAAGAAATGTTTACTGATTAAAAGTTTATTTTTCAGTTCAAAAATATTTTAATAGCTAAAAAAATATGTGGTGCCCACTTAAGACCCTCTTACATCTTGGATGGACCTTCCAAAAGCTGCTGTTGAAAGAATCTCTTGAAAAGTAACAGGAGGGAATCGTTATTAAATTCCTGAGTAACCATATTAAATTAACTCATGTTAAATTTAAACCAATTTTAGTTTGTAATGAAAGTCTGACACATCACTCAAGGATCAAGTCTTCTGCCCATAGATGGTCTACAAATTGTATCACAATGAAAGAAAGTTCAGAAGAAGCTTATAGACAATTGACTAATACTAATCCCAATGGCTTAGCCTGGTGAAGAACTTAGTGTGTGTATGTTTTAAAGCTAATTTTAGTGGATGGTCCTTAATTTTAAAGGTGGACATATGGAAAACGTTCTCAGGCTAGTGTTTTTAATTTTTATTTTGTAGAGATGGAAAACTAGCCACAAAGCAGATTGTCTTTCTTCAGAGACCTTTCCTGCCCCAGAAAAACAAGAGGAAGCAACCTAAGGTATATAGCCTTACACTGTTCAGTGTATTTATCTTGGCAAAGCTTGTATATTTTAATTTAATTTAATTGAGTAACTTATATTTTAATAAGCAACATGTCAATTGCTTATTTAAGTTTGCTGTTATTTTCAATTATGGCTGAGTTATCAAAGCTAACTAACAGCAATAAAGTATATAGGTGATAAAAGAAGTGGAAGCAAGGACAAGGAACTTGTGGCTTAACAGCTTTTAGGTGAAGTAACACACAACTCCTCTTAGTCAGTTCAGACAGAATTGAGGAATGCTAGGAATTATAACTTAACAGTAGTTGGAACGTGGCTTGCTTCCTTTCCATCTCTCCAATGAGTTATTACTCTCCCACCCTTTTGCCTTTACATGTTTAATGCCTGAAGTCTACTTTCGCTAATTAAAAGGAAAGACATGTCAAAAGTAATGTCACAAAGTAAGATGTTTCAGTTTATGATCTTATATTACCCAGGAAAAGAAAAAGAACCAAAATACCAAGTGTTAGTTGGTAGGGGTATGCCCAAATTCACAGGTAATATTTTGAGACTTCACTTTAAGACTTTGGAATGGCACGTATAATTGCAAACAGAGGCACATATTGTCTAATTAGATCTGAACGAGCTTATTGAAAATGGGAGACTTGTCCTCTTGTCAACCATAAGAGAAATTTAAAAGGCTATAGTATTTTTGATTATGTCAAATGCTACAGAATTTGCAGCACACTTTATAACAGGAATAAGATTGCTAATGTAATCAAAACTTTTTGAACCTATACTTCTTCAACAACTATTATTTAAATTTCTGTTGTTAAGTGAGAAATTTGTTAAGTGAATTTTGCTCCATTTTATGATCTTTCTTGCCAAAATTGTTAAGTGAAATTTTATTTATTTATTTATTTATTATTTGGACTTGTATGCCGCCCCATCTCCAAAGACTCGGGGCGGCTCACAACTAAAAACAACGACAATAAATAATTAAAAAGAATTAAACCGATTCACAAGCCCAATAAAGTTACAAATCTAAAATTTACGATAATTTAAGCTAATTTAAAAACCCATCCCCCCCCAGGGAGGGGTCACAGCCCGGATTGGTCGAACAACTAGGTCTTCAGATCATGGCGGAAGGTGCGGAGGTCAGGGGCCAGGTGGAGCCCCAGGGGCAGTTGGTTCCAGAGGTCAGGGGCCGCGACAGAATAGGCTCGTCGCCAGGGGACCGCCAGCCAACATTGACTTGCCGACGGGACCCCGAGGAGTCCTTGCCTGTGTGCTCGCACAGGGCGGTTGGCATTTGATATCGGCAGGAGTCACTCCCTTAGGTATTGAGGACCCATGTCGTGAAGGACTTTGTATGTTAAAACCAAAACCTTGAATCTCACCTGGAGTGCAACCGGCAACCAATGCAGGCCGCGCAGGATGGTGGTAATATGGGAGAATCGGGAAACTCCCATCACCACCCGCGCCACTGCATTCTGCACCAGCTGCAATCTCCAGATGGTATGCAAGGGCAGTCCTAAATAGAGAGCGTTGCAGTAGTCGAGTCTAGAGGTGACAAGAGCGTGAGTGACTGTGCGCAGGGCATCTCGGTCCAGAAATGGGCGAAGCTGACGAACAAGGCGGAGCTGGGCAAAGGCCCCCCTGGCGACGGCCCCCACCTGCTCCTCCAACCGGAGCCGTACATCCAGGAGGACCCCCAGATTCTGCGCCCTATCCACAGGGGGCATGCTGCAACTGATAAATTAGCCACCCAGTTGTTAGGTGAATCTGGCTTCCCCATTGACTTTGCTTGTCAGAAGGTTGTAAGAGGTGATCACATGATCTGGGGAAACCAATGGTCATAAGTATGAATCAGTTGCCAAGCATCTGAATTTTGATCACATGACCATGGAAATCTGCAAAGCTGCAGATTCTGCAAAGCTACAAAGATCATAACTGAAAAATGGTGATAAGTCATATTTTTCAGGGCTGTTGTAATTTTGAATGGTCACTAAACTAGTCCAACCCAAGTGGGGGACCTTACACTATTTCTGACAAATGGCAGTCCAGTCTCTTCTTGAAGATCTCAAGTGATAGCCCCCAAAACAGCCCCAAATGCCCTGAAAACGGCTCAAAGAATGGCCAAAAAACAGGCATGCGTGTGGCGCTCCAGCACCCGCACATGCACATTTGTTCCAGTTTGGGCACTCATACATTGCATTCTTGCTGGCAGCCACTCTGCATGTAGTAGATCTATCAAAGTGAGTTCACAGCGGAGCAGCTGGCTCAGGGACAGCCTAATAGCTTTTCTATTACTTCAACGCCCTCTATTTACTCTCTTGTCATAAATTTGCAAAGTAACCTGGTTGGTTTGCAGACTGTAGTTATGTTGGTCATCTCTTAGGCCTTTACCTGATTGAGTGTTTTCTCTATATGTGTTCAAATTTTTGGGAGGAAAACAAGGTCCTTCGCTAGTTTCATTTTCTGAGTTAGCCATCCCATGTCTATCCATGGTTATCCTCCCAAGTCCTTCTACTGTATTTGGGTGGCTCCTGGCAAACTTTGCAAAAGATTCTTTCAGGCAGTTGACCTTATTTATGACAATTGACAAAAGATCATATATTGAGTTTACAGTTTGAGCTGTAAGCAAACATTGTCTGGAGAGGAAGTCTGTCACATTTTCCCCCTTTAAATTTGTTATATCTCCCTCCTGAGCAGAGAGAGCTGCTGCTGGGCTCCAAGGATGGGGGCCACTCTCCAAAAGGGAGGCGGATAGCTCCACACACTGTCTGCCTTCCAGTTCGGTCTGTAAGTCCCGTTCCAATGAGTCACATAAATCAAATTTATCTGATAAAATGCCTGTGAATGAGTTACTTACTGGAACAGACTGTCTGTTTGCAATATAATCTTCCATTTTCTGCTGCTTCAAAGGCTTGGATAAACTCTCTGCTGCAGAGTGCTGTCTCTTCCTTCTTTTCCCCATTCAGGTTTGTTAAAACAGGTTTTTTACTTCCTTTTGGAATTTTGGGTGTTAGATTCTTAGTGATCTGAATTAAAATCAATCAGCTGGTTGTTTAAAAGCATTTAAAAAGGCAGAACCCCTTGTGGAATTAAAAAATGGAACTTAAAACTTAAAAAATGAAAAAACTGCAAGCCAGTTTGGGCACTCGGTGCTGAAAAGTTTCGCCATCACTGGTCTATATGTTCCTTTTGGATGGACAGAAATTTGAAGGAAAACTCTTGGTAAAATTGTGATGCTGCAAGGTGATCGCTGAACACGTCAGCATTTCTGTCAGAAAAAGAAATAGGATGTGAAAGGGATCAAACTGAACAAGTTAGCTGCATGAATTAGGAAAGTGTTCAAATGGCATGATGTTGACCCAGTTTGGTTGACCTACTATGGTAGTGAGGAGTGCAGAATAATTCAGACTGCTAACCTTAATTGTTTTGGAAGCTAGGAATGTTCTTTGGAGAGCTTAATTAGCCAGAATTTGTCAGCTAAGGAATTGTGCAGAGCAATTCTATTAACTTGGTTGTGGTTAGTGAGTGAGTGAGTGAATGAGTGTGTGAGTGAGGTGAGTGAATGAATGAATGAATGAATGTAGTAATAGTAATAATAATAAATCAGACATCAAACATCTGCCTATTCCCATTCATTGGAAAGGACTCTATAGCTGGATAAAAATACCAAATCAAGTCTAAACCTCTAAACCATTATTATTGTCACACAGCCAGCCAGATGTTTATACTGGATTTGGCATTTTTATCCACCTATCAAATCCTTCCCAAGTACCAGGGATAGGCAGATGTTGATGTTTAACAGTGTTAGAGGTATTGTTACAAGATGTAAACTCTTCCAAGTAAAGCTGCCTTTTGCAATTAACTGATATTGAATTTTTGGCAATGTCAATGGTGTTTAAGTGGTGCTCCAGTAGTTTTGGGATTGCACCCAAGGCATTTATTGGTACTACCTTTGCTTTCTTTTGCCAAGTCATTCTATGTCTATTTGCAGATCATTATTACAGTTATTATAATAAAAATAATTGGAGTCCTCTTAGTGATACCTAAAGGACTCCTACAGTATCAGGAAATACTGCATTTATCAAACTCAAATAACTTAATTTTACCAAAAAGCACCCTGCTTCAACTGCATTTATTCTTAGATGTTATTATAATCATTCTTAGGACCCTGGTTAGGACTTGAATTATTAAGTTTCCACTAGTCTTAGACCGTGCATCTAATTGTAGATTACTCCCACATTATACATTGAGGCTGAAAGAAATTGAAAGGAAAAAAATACATTGAAGTTGAAAAATAATAATTGAAGTTGAAAGATTATAGCATAAACCAGCCAGATGGCAGTTGGGCAGCACTTAAGAAATCTGCACATTGACAACATTTCCATATGTCAATTACAAAAAGCCACAATGCTTGGATCTAAAGATGTACTACATTGATACATTATGACATTCTAGGTTCTTGGGAGTAATTCAATGCAAATGAAGTCCAACACCAGCTAGAGAATTGACAGCTGTAATATCATATTGTTGTGTATAATAATAATACATCCTACGGAATATTTTCTTCCTTTCTAATGTGTAATATTTTTCAAGAAATTGAGTACTTTATTGCTCAAATTGAACCATACAAGAAGATAAAATATACAAACATTCATCAGGTAGATGCAATATCTATTGCATTTTAGTTTCATTTAGTATTGATTAAGTTTTTGCAAGGTCTCAGAATCAGTCCTGAAATAGTACTTTAGAGTACAGAATCCTGGAAAGATGCAGCTGCTATAACAAGTTTGCCAATTGGCACTGTTTTTCTGCTTTTGCATATTCCGGAAGATCTTGTCAGAATCAAATTTGAAGCACCGTAAAGCCTTCCTTTTGCGTAAGGCTTCCTTTTCATATATCAAGAAAACATTCTAACTACAGTGAAATGTTTTAGTTTGTGAACTAAACATTCTTTTAAGGAAAAAATAATTTGCTGGAGCCATTAAATCATGACTAACACATTTTAAAAATACAACTGATAAAAAAGGCTGTTGACATTGGGAAATTACTTTTTTTCCTTGAGAAGCTTAAAGATGTATCTGTAGAACAGTATCTAATACTCAAAGTAATGTCCTTTTTTTCAAAATACCTTCTATTTAAAAAGCAAGATTGTGCTCTTAGCAAAGCTTTTTAAAATTAAATTAATGTTAAGCTGGCAGTTGAAGATTTCTCCTGATGCCTCTTCTTTTTCAAGCATAACCTGTATTATTATATCTGTTTTCAGTTTCATTGGAGATTCTCTAAGCAAAACCAACACCAGCAAGAGAAGAAACCTCTGAAGGCAAAGCTAAGTGCCAGAGCCCAACAGCAGCAGACAGAAGAAACGCAGGACTCAGAAGCTACAAATGGAAAAAATTTAGAAGCACAGCTCTCCACAAATGATTTACAATTCCCAGTAATTTCATATCAGCAGCTGGCTTGTGCTGAAGACAGGACTCTTGAGCACAGAATGCCTTCCTATGACAAGGAGATGTCTGCAGAAACATGGAATGCAAGACAGAGTGGTGATGAAGACATGGGGGGCTTCTGTCAGAATGGCACACATGAAAACTGAAAGCCAGATGTTTCAAGAGCATTGCACCACAGCAGATGACGGGATGTGTGAGGCAGAAGCAGCAGGAATTGACTGGATCCCTGAGGTATTAGCTGATTGAGAGGGGCAAATATTTGTCAAAATAAAGGACGCATTTTGAATATCACAAATATAACTCTACAGTAGATTTGGTTTGATAATGTTGAATTTTTATAGGTACATAGAAGAAATGTTAGCACTGCTGTATCTTCATGTTACCAGTGGATGCAAACTCATTCACTTTTTTGCTAATCATGGAGTTCCATGGATAAATTGCTTTTGAACCAAACATGGTTCAAAATATGTTTAATATAATATTTTTAAATAAAGTGTTGTTGATGCATACCACTTTTTTATTCTCTTCTAGATAATGGAATTTTAGGAGTTTAGAAGCTTTAAAGAAGTGATGATAATTAGATTTTGTCTTAAGTGCATCCATTTGTATTGTCTTTGGATTAAACAATCTTTTTCAGAATTTTAAAGCAATAATGGGGATTCGTATTTTATGTGAAAAGCCACTAGTGATGGAGAGGGAGAGCACACAATAATTTTCTATATACTTGTCCAATGTATCTGTTTACTATTTAATCACTTAATAATCCAGGCTATAAAACAATGTTTATTTTTCAAAAAAGCACATTAAGTTGTATTAATTTTAAAAGATTGTGTTCCTGTCATCTTCTTGTGTTGCAAAGAGAAGAAGTCTTGCTCAGAATTTCACAGAATAATATTAATGGAATAATTGATGCCAGAATGAAAGCCACTGTGGTCTTGAAATATATGGGTGAAGATTAAGAAAAATAAATTTCCTACATAATGATTCCACACATGACACTTTTCTCATATTTTACAAATATTAGCTTTTATAATAAAACTTGTGTAATTTGAATTTTTAAACCTCTTACTATACTTGAATTTAATTGTACATATTTGTAGTTGCTTATTACCAATTCACTATTTGGCTACTGTTCAGGTTTTGTAAAGTGTTTTGAAAATGCTGTCCTTATACAAATTGAAATTTAGAGACTATTAAAAAATACTGTTTCTTTTCCCAACTGGCTGATTCATGTTTGATAGTTCCCATTAGTTTTTCTGTAAAGTATTTTGATTCAATAAAACATGGTCTCTAGGTACACATCATGCATACTTAACCTGTTTTTTTTTAACTGTCAGCTTAATGTACAAGAAACATCAATTTGCAGAACATTTTATAACAATGTGGACTACTTCAAATGGACACATAAAACATAATGGAAGAATAGCTTAAAGCGTTTGTTCAATGCACAAACCAAGACATACTATCAGTTTAGTTCCTACCAACAACTGTAGAATGCTTACTTATTCTGGCTACAGCAACTTAGCTAACTATTCAGAAATAACTCCATTTACTTTTAGCATTTAATAAACAAGAATTCCCATCACCCCAAAGTAAGCCAATGCCTTAAGCTTTTGCTTAAATACAAGTAACCTGTAATCTATGTGCATCCAGGGAGAACATAATAACATAAACAATTTAGAAATATTTAAATCTGGATTTGGCTAACATTTTATTATCTAGAGTGCAGAGTTTAAAACATACTACCCATGGAGCTCACAGGATATGGTAAAAAAAATCAAAATGGTGACTATGGCAACGTGGTTGGCACTCTTCTTGTTTTTCATGTGTATCATACATATAAAACATGTGCTTTGTGGCTGCCATCTTGATTTTTTTTAATCATACCTTGTGGACACCCCTGTGTCTACAGAACCTTTTATGAAAAAGGTGTACCCTCTTGAACCCAGTCTGCATACCAAAGGATCAGAAGCAATTCTTCAAGCACCATTCACTCTTATTTACTGCCATCACACACTGCACCTTGATTTTGGTCAATTGTTGGCCAAATCAAACAGTGGCTTAATGTTAATGCTATAGTTTCCTCCTGGTTTTTACAAAAATACCCAAGTATACTTTCATTTATAAATGAAGTTTAGATTGCAGTTTAATCAGAGCAAGATCAATGAGAAACTAAAGGAAGAAGAATCTTCATAAACCATGGTTTGTTAAGTCATAAATGTTTTAATTGACATGATTCTAATGATGATTACTGAGCAAAATTTTGTACACTACATGTAACTAAAATATGCTGAGTTGCTTCATTTTGAATTAAGAGCAGGATGCAATTATCTACTGTATTAACTCTAGCCCTCTAACAGAAGTTATCTCCACTTCATCCTAGCCAGACTTTGAAGCTTCATTTTCTATACTGCAACTTCTAGCCTGTACCATCCAGTTTTTATTCTTCCAGAGTTTGCTTGTTAGATTATACCAGATCTACCAATGTTCATCATGATAACTGTTCACTACACTTCTAGTATAAGGTCGCTCAGATTTGGACCGGCTTGGACTCGGACTGGCAGTGGTCTGATGATGAGGTGACGGCGGATCTGGTTGATTCTACCTGGGTTGAGTTTGATCCGGTCTCCCTTGATGAAGTGGACAGGATCATGCAGAGGTCCTCCACCACATGTTTATTGGACCCGTGTCCTTCCTGGTTGGTTTATGCCTCCAGGGAGGTTACACACGGCTGGCTCCAGGCAGTTGTCAACGCCTCCTTGAGTGAGGGAGTCTTTCCTGCCGCCTTGAAAGAGGCGGAGGTGAGGCTCCTCCTCAAGAAGCCTGCTCTGGACCCGGCCGTTTTGGACAACTATCGTCCAGTCTCCAGCCTTCGCTTTTTAGCAAAGGTTGTTGAGAGCGTGGTGGTGCAGCAACTTCCCTTGTTCCTGGAGGAAACTGATTATCTAGACCCGTATCAGTCGGGCTTCAGGTCTGGACACAGCACGGAGACAGCATTGGTTGCGCTGATGGATGATCTCTGGAGGGCTCGGGACAGGGGTTTTTCTTCTGCCCTAGTCCTATTAGACCTCTCAGCGGCTTTCGATACCATCAACCATGGTATCCTCCTGCGGCGGCTCTGGGGGTTGGGGGTGGGGGGCACCGTCCTGCGGTGATTCTCCTACCTCTCGGACCACTCGCAGTCGGTGTTGGCAGGAGAGCAGAGATCGGCCCCAAGGCCCCTCACTTGTGGGGTGCCACAGGGGTCTGTTCTCTCGCCTCTCCTGTTTAATATCTACATGAAACTGCTGGGCGAGATTATCCGAGGTTTTGGGGTGAGGTATCATCAATATGCTGATGATACCCAGCTTTATATCTCCACCCCAGACCAGATCAGTGATGCTCTCTCTGTGATGTCCCGGTGCCTGGAGGCGGTACAGGTCTGGATGGGGAGAAATAGGCTCCGGCTCAACCCGACCAAGACGGAGTGGCTGTTCTTACCGGCATCTCGATTTTCAGGCGATGTTCCATCTTTGGTCATGGGGGGGTGAGGTGTTGCCCCCCGTGGATAGGGCGAGGAATCTGGGCGTCCTCCTGGATCCACAGCTCAGTTTGGAGGATCAGGTAGGGGCTGTGGCAAGCCCAGGTTTCCTGAGCCGAGATGCCCTTCGAACGGTCACTCATGCACTCGTCACTTCCAGAATTGACTACTGTAATGCTTTCTACATGGGGCTGCCCTTGCGAACTACCCGGAGGTTACAGCTGGTGCAGAATGCGGCCGCGCAGGCTGTGATGGGAGTATCCCAATACTCCCATGTTACACCCTCCTGCGACCTGCATTGGCTGCCAGTGGCCTTCCGGGTTAGCTTCAAGGTGCTAGTAACCATCTATAAGGCCCTAAATGGCTTGGGCCCAGGGTACTTGCAGGAATGCCTCCTGCCAGCATCATGTGCCGATCGCCCTGTTCGCTCCCACAGGAGGGGCCTCCTTGGGATACCGTCGGTTAGGCATTGTCAGCTGGCAGTTCCCAGGGCTAGGGCCTTCTCCGTGGCAGTGCCCACCCTTTGGAACCAGCTCCCCGTGGATCTCCGTTTGGCCCCTGATCTCTGCTCCTTCCGCCGGGACCTGAAGACCTGGTTATTTCAACAGGCCAGCCTGGAATGACCCGGGTGGGCAGTTTTTAACTGTTTTAGTTTTTAATGTTTTAATGTTTTATTGTTTATTCCAACCTGTTAGGTTTAATTTGTTTTTATGTAAATTCTGTGCTGTTTTAATGTTAGCCGCCCTGAGTCCTTAGGGAGAAGGGCGGCATACAAGTTGAATAAATTATTAGTATTAGTATAATACAATAATTAAAAATTGACAGTAGCATTACAAATAATTAGATATAAATGTATTTGCATTAAATGATCTTTAAAGAAAACCATAATACGAATGATTTATTTATTTACATAGATTTAAAAATTCAGGACACTTTGCATAACAAAAAGAATTACAATGTTGAACACTATTACCAAATGCCTTCTGAATGAGCCATTTTTTTCATATTCCAAAAAGATGTTAGAGAAGGAGTCTTAGTTGTAAAAGAAAGCTCATCCATAAAACTCTGATCAAGAAATACTGCCCAAGACCAAGACTTAAAAGATACACATACATACCCACAGGTACATCAATAAATGAAGAATAACCAATACCACAAGCAACTGGAACTCTTCTGGAAGTAGAACATGGCCCCCAATTCTTGAAGGTAGTCCAAAAAGATATCATTGTCAACCATATTAATAGCTGCTGAAAGATCCAATAGGACCAAAAACACTGCATTACACACCTATATCCAGGTCTCAAGAACAATTATCCACCAATGTGACCAATGTTGTTTCAAACCTAAAGTCTAAATTGTGACTGAAGGGGATCCAGATGACATGTTCTAAGTCATTTTTACACCTGATTCACCATCAAGTCGTCAAGAATCTTTCCTAAAAAGGGAAGTATGGAGACTTCCCAGTATCAAATATGGTGAGGAAGAATTCTTTTCAAGGCCATAGGCATTGCTTCCCTTTCCCATAAGAACATGCTCCCTTCATTGCCATGTTCGTTAGTTTTAACTCATATTTAAATGGTAATATTTATTCTAATATTTCATTGTTTTATCATGATGGTTGTAAGCCTCCTAGAGTGACCTCTAGGCAAGATGGGAAGTATAAATGTAATAACAATAAATAATAAATTCACAAGCTTTTATCTGGCAAATAAGGTGAAGATAATCAGTGTGTCTTTGAGTTGTGTAGTTTTGCGTACATAGGCTTCTACTTTTGGAGATATAACCCGTCCTTGTCCCCATCTGCATGAATAATCTTCTATCCTCTTCGATTAAGGAAGTTTCACATCAAATGAATTATAATTTACATTTACTTTTTAAAAATACTGCTACACTCTTAAACCATTAGGATGCATAAGAAAATCCTAATGATAAAAAATTAAAGCTTCAGTATAAAATAATTAGTTAATAAATCACTTGGAGAATATAATTTTGCAATTACACGGATATGCCCTCTGCCCTTTGCTTCAGAGGAAATATTCTAGGTGAAATAGATTTTAACAGTTTATTTGAAGAGCTTGTGTTATTAAAAGAAGAATTTGTTACTGTAGAATTGAACATCTCAAAGCAACACATTTTCCTACTTGCTAGCAGACCAAATTCTCATGGTGAACAATCCCTACCAAAATGTATTCCAGAACACTAGGTACCCAGATGCCTGTGACATCCTATGATCAAGGAGATATATCCTTGTTACTGTAGTGTAGTCAGTGAGCAGAAAGAAATAAGGAATTACAGTGAGGAGAAATAAACTCAGTAATAAAAGTCAAGAGGCCTTAAAATTGAGGACTTTGTTAGGTTTTTGGCAAAAAGATAGGACTATGCAGCTCCTCTTTGGTAATGGATGAGCTACTGGAGTATCCTAAAAGAATCAATCACTTGTCAACTGCTTAAATTATAAAAGAAATAGTTCCATTTAAAAGCTGCTACAGAAGATTGGTTTATAGTTCCACTTTAAGCTTTACAGTGTTACTGTCACAGATAATCTCCCTTTTGAGGGAGATTAATTTCTTCAAGATCAGAGAAAGCAAAATTGGCATTTCAAAGAAATGTATCCTCACTGGTGTATTTATGTAAGTTGATAAAGAGTACCCCTCCTGTCCTACTCTGCAGAAAGCCAAACAGTTCTGCCCCTTTCCCCTCACCTCCATCAGGGCCGTGACAGGATGAGGGGGCTTATATGAACACAGAACTAATGCATTCCAAAAATATTCTCTTTACATAGCCAATCGGAATACATCTAGGTAAGAGTCTGTAAGAAAAAATAGAGAATAATTTCAGAAATTTGTGGGGATGGGCTGTAATGGTTATTTTGCACCAATGGAGCAGCTGATGGACATGACAGTTTTTTAGTTTGGTTCTTCCTAGGGGATGTCAGCACCCTGTATACCCTGCATATATAAGGGTGGGTGAATATGTGTCAAGATGCATATACATGCAAAATAATTTTAGATTAGTAAAATGTTAAAATGTATTTTTTATTTCTGCTGGAATAGTTTTTAAATTTGCTATGTTAAGTAACTGAGGTAAAACCTGGTTAGGATCACTAGAATGTCTAGCAAAAGGAAAACTTGGTTTTTGTCATGTCCAGCAAGCATAACTTAAAATATTTATTCAGCTTTTTCAGTATTTTGGAGTTTTCATTCAAACTTAAGTGTATTGTTACCTTGTTAATTGTCTGGTTCTTTCTTTCCCTCGTATGCCAACAGACTCAGCAGCTAGCTTTACATTATTTATTTCCAGATTCCAGCAATCAACTTCAATCCGTCTTGTATGATCCATGATTACTGGATGAACTATGATCACTGTAGTCTACAGATTGCATGACTCATGCAATTTTATAGTGCATTGTCAATTCGATATTATTGCTAGCATGTTCTTCAAAATACATTTTGTTATAAAAATATCACAATTGAAAGAAGTCTTTCTGATACTGGAAAAGCAATTTCCTATACAAAACTGCACTTTTGCAGTTTTATTGTAATTTTTGTTGAAGGTTCAAATATTAAATCCTATGCCCTACTTCCTCTGCCTCTATTTGTCCTCATTTTCAGTTGTTCATCTCTCCCTGGCCTGTTCAGTTATCTGATAAATCTAAACGTAGAACTGTTTTAAAATGCTTGTGAAGAGTTACTACATGAATAGTTTTACTCCGTTCTTTTATGTCAAGTACACTTGATGTCTTCATGAAAACTAGGATGCTTTTATACAGTTCAAAATAATTGGGTGCAATACAATATCTCCTCTGTTCAAATTACTGATCAATTTTACAGAACGTGACCTAATACTTATGCAGTTGCATTCTCTTTCTCTCAGCTCTGGTTTCATTTCTATTGTGGAGTGAAATGTTATACAGAACGTGTCCAGAAGATGTCCCAATTGTGCTAATTTCCTTTCTTTCAAGTTGAGGCAATACAAAAGAAAATTAGGTTGCATAAAACTGAATGACAATATATGGCAACACATGCAGATCTTCCAATTTGGTCTAGATGCTGTAGAAATTTCTAGAGCTCCTAAATGATTCATTTTGAGATATTCCAAATCTATAGTTTTATGTAATAATTAAAGAATATTATCTGGATAAATATTGCAGTAATTTTGGAAAGTGTTGGGATGTTTGATATTAACAATAAAATCATTATTTATTAAATATATATACTGTCCCTCTCACCATTATGTGTCTCTGGGTAGCTTGTACCTGGTAAAACAATGTTTAAAAAACTCATAAAATACAGCATTAAAATTGCAGAGAAATTGCTAACATGGGTGGGATATATAATGAAGTGGTAATGGGATCTTTTATTTAACCCAGTAACCACCTCTAGAATGGCATGTCCCCATCTTGGCTTTAGATCAACTGGCACACCCTGGTTTTAACACCCTTTCAGAAAGCCAAGCGGCTGGGGGCAGATCTCATTGTAAGAGGTACGATGTTCCAGAGGCCAGGAGCCATAGCAGAAAAGGCTTGTCTCCTGGAACTTGCCAACTGGAATTCCTTGGTCAGTGGGGTTTGCAGCATGCTCCTTCTGCCAACACAAATGGGACAAGCCAATCCCATTGGGATGAGATGTTTCCTGAGGTAACCTGGACCCATGCCATAAAGGGCTTTATAGGTAATAACTAATATCTTGAGTTGGACCCAGAAGCAAACTCATAGCAAGCGCAATTTCATTTAACAGAGATGTTACATGGGCCATCTAACCCTTACCCTAAGGGCCACCAGAACTGTCTGTGCAGCTGCATTCTGTAAGTTCCCTAATAGCCTTCAGCGGTAGCCCCATATAGAATGCATTGCAGTAATCCAGATGAGAGCTGACTAGGACCTGAGTGACTATTATTTTATTTATTTATTTATTTTATTGGACTTGTATGCCACCCCTCTCTCGAGGACTGGCTCACAATAAAAACACCACACAATAAATATATAAAAAACAATTAAATTTGACAAGCCCAATCAATAAAATAGTTAAAAATACATTAAAACTTATTATTATTACTTATTATTATTATAATTATATATAATTATAATTATATATATATTATATAAAATATATTATTATAATTATTATAATTATAATATTATTATACTTATTAATTACTTATTATTAATACTTTAAAACTTATTAAAATTTATCATTCTTCTAATCTAAATATATTGATTCAACAAAAAAAATATCAAAGTCTGGTAGTATTTTTTTGTGATTACCGTGTTTCCCCGAAAATAAGACACTGTCTTATATTTTTTTTGGCTCCCAAAAACACACTAGGTCTTATTTTCGGGGTAGGTCTTATATATTTATGGTGCCAAATAGTGGGTGTGAGTGTGTAGGGGGTGTTTACAGGTGCACAGTTGCTCCCTGAAAAGTCTTCCTGGAACTGGAGATTTACACTAGGTCTTATTTTGGGGGTAGGTCTTAGAAAAGGTTTAGAAAATAGTGCTAGGTCTTACTTTCGGGGTAGGTCTTATTTTCGGGGAAACATGGTAGTAAGTGTATTATAAAGCATAAGCTTTTCATGCTTTTTTATAAATGTGTTAGAAGAGTTGCCACCAAATAACTTTTGGTTTTCTACTAATGTAAATTAAAATGACTCATCTCATTTAATGCCATTTATTCAACATTTTTTTTTTCATGTTTACAGACAATTCAGAGGATGTTTATTATTCATACATTTGTTAATACAGTTCTGTAGAAATGAATGAGGGGTAAAGAAGTCAATGTGATGCTGAGTTTTATAAAGCAACTGAGACATTTTGGAATTGAGTGACTTAAAAATAATAGAATTAAATAAAAATGTGTTTATTAGTATTTGAACTTTGGATTTACTGTGCTTGGAATATAGCAACAATTATAAATGCTACCTAAGGATTTAAAATCTTAATCTGAAGTATTTATTTCTCTACTTATAAAAAGGCCCTTTATTTCCATAATTAAAGAATGACCAATATAATTCCATTTGAACAAGATTTATTACATAGTATGTGAAATAGATATTTAATATCTGTGATTATATGTTAGTTTGTATTTTTCTAGTTGTTTTCTTTCCATTTACTTTTTTTTTGTATATTACAAAAATATGCATACACAAACCCAAAAGACAAACTGAAAGATACTAAAAAATGTATTAGGTAAAGCCACCAAACATGGCTCCACCTATACTGAGTGCCTCAGTGAATGATTAATCTTTCCTCTGGGTGAAAGCTGGGTAGGAGAAATTGGTGAATTGGGAAGAGATTAATGAAGGGAGCTCTCCTACTGCTAGTAGTGGAGGAGAGAGCCTATGTCTAGTTAGGTGTCTGAATGTGCTTTAATGTGTATGTGGGGGGACTGGTGAGTGGTAGTATGTGGAGAGGTAAGGATTGAGTGCTGTGTTGGTACTCAGAAATATTGGAGCTAAAGCCCTTTAGAGTGGCCGGCATACCCTCATAGAGGTGTGTGATGAGGAGACTTGGCTTTCTGGTCCTGTGTCTTGGGCAGTTTGATTTGGGAAATGAAACTATTATAGGGGAATAAAGAAAGGGAATAATATTATAGTAGTAATGGGCATGGGAACATGTAACAGGAGACAGTAAGCGGGCCACCCTCAGGGTCCATAGAACCATTGTCTTGTAACAGTCCCACATTCAGTTCCTTGCTCTCAACCCCAATTCCTTGTCAGTGGACCTTCAGTGAAGATCCAGTTATTGTTACCATAAAATCAGATTGGTCTGTTACAAAGAGTTATTACTACCCAGAGTTATGTTTTGTGAGATGAGTCACTATACATATTTGACAAAAATATGTTTTTAGCCCAAATTATGTATTGGGGAGTGGTATTTGAACATTTTTTTAAAAATTCATATTTATATGCCATCCTTCTCCGGAGACTCAGGGTGGCTTACAATTTTTGGAGTGCAACCCAATGCGCTCAGCAATAGCCTTCCTTCCATTGTATATGCCTGCTTATTACTAAGTGGCATTTTTACAAAGTCAGCTTATTGCCCCCAACAATCTTGGGTCCTCAATTTACCTACCCCGAGAGGATGGAAGGCTGAGACAACCTTGAGCCTGGTGGGATTCGAGCCTACAGTAATTGTAGACAGCTGGAATTAAGTGCTAGGCATTTAACAGCCTGCACCACCAAGGCATCACTTGAGACAGTTCATTAAAACAGCCAATAAACTTTGCAGGCAGGCAAATAAATAAATACTAAGATTGTTCCCAAGATTTAGCTGAGATCAGTTCCACATAAATTTCCAATGTTATTACAAATTATATAAATGTAACATTCATCTGAATCAGACCGAATCTCCAAATACCTTGCTTCCCAGAGGAGCTGTAATGATGCTCTTCAGAGGTAATATTCAATGTATTCTTCAATGGAGATTCCATAAAATTATCATAACATATGTAAGACAGACAATCTTCCTTAATTTGTCTAAACCCTTTCAAAACAATATAAACTACATTGTATCTAATGTTGTGACACACAATTCCATAAGAGAAAATATTAACAGCACATTGCACAAAACAGGATTCTCATCTCCATGACAAATTTCTCCTCCTTTTGTATTTGGGCTCTCTTAAATTCCTTGCAATTCCTATAGTACAGACAAATAACACTTTACATAGCATTCCAGACTGAGGGAAAGCAGCATAATTAAGTTTGTTTAAACCTTACACTATCAAACCACAGTATTAGTTTATTTATTACTTTGGGTAAACTCAAAATTTGTTACATAATTAGTTCTTAATTGCTGCTAACACAATAGCAGCACAGACCCTTAGGCACCAGCTTCACGATGGCCTCAATATATGCTAGTCAAGCCAAGTGGCTTCTGGAAAGATGGGGGAAAGCACCAAACATCCAGTTTTAATATTTCAAAGTGAATTCTATTGAAATCAAGAGGATTTTCTTCCAAATAAAACTGTAATTTTAGCTAAGTACAGGACTTAAGTTTATAATGATGGTGTATTTTTAAACTTGATGCAGCAGAATAATTCCAAGTTTGACCTCTGTGTCTGTGTAGTGTACTACTTTTGATCAGAAACAGGTCACACTGTAACGTCATTTCAAATGAAGTTCCATAGCTTTGAGGATTGATAGAAGAGATAATATTATGGAAATAAACTGAATCCAGATTATTCATGTTTTGAGTAAACCACTGGAAATTAACAGTATTTCATTTATTCATGACTTGCTCATCTCATTTCATTAATTTTAGTGGTTCTACCCCAGCACAATTAATTTCAGATCCAATCTAATTACTGATATGTACATTCAGAACTTTGTTTGCTAATAAGCTTGTGCCAATTCTCTTTCCTGAAAATATAAGAAACTTCAAGAGCAACATCTTTTACTTTTCAAACAGCCTTCAATAGAAAATACAAGGTGGACTAGAAATGGATAGATGAATTCCACCCTTTTATGTTAAATTTGTCCTTCCCATATGAGACTATGATTTAGATTTCAAGTCATTCTTCTTCTCTTATCCGTATGTCATGAAATATTACATATATAATAGTTAGTTATATAGTTATGTAATACATATCAAAATTAATAAAATATTTAAGAAAATATTTATTTTTAGAAATTGTCACTGCTCAGCACATATACAAATTTAACACGTTTCCTATTTGTTTTTCCAAATTGTTTGTTAAAAATAAATTTTATAATTTCATTATGAATTATTTTATTTCCACAAATGGAAAAAATGTGTAAACTCTCAATGTTCATCAGCAAGAATGCATATATTATGTCTTCACTTTTATTTTGCCTGGAGAGGTACTGGGTGTGCTACCACCACTTTTCAAAGAAAATATTGTTCTGAACCACCCCAAGGTTTTCAAGCAGCTTGGAGATGGATTCTATCATTGGAGGTGGTCCACAAATGTACCACAAAGTATTCTTGGAGATACATTTTTCTAGGTCACTTCCAGATAATCTTCCTTCTAGTAGAGAATATACAGAGTTAAGAAGACATTTATGAATATATTTAATAAAACCATGATAATTATTTGAAATGGGAGCTTCATAAATCATGTTGGCATAAGCAAAGCATTTTCTTCTTGAATTGTTACAGTAGCCAGATCTTCCAGAAGGCATGAGTTTACATGGATCACACTTCTGCTAGAACTAATGAAGCAGCAGTGCATATGCATGCATTTGAAATAACCAGGAAGATTCTTTAAAGAAGCCACACAAGAATCCCAGAGGAAGCCGATGCTTTAACATTTTAAAAGATGCTTCAATCATGTCAAAATGCCTGGGAGTATCCCTTTCCAATGCTTGCTTAGTGTATAATAATTTACAAAGAGAAAGTAAGATGCTAGCCAGGTCCTTTTCTGCTACTACATAAAGTTTACAAAAATGTGTTTAGAGTCCTTCATGTTTTAGCCAAACTCTAATTGCTGTTATTAATATAATGCCAAATTAAACATTTGCAATAAACATTTTCTTTAATCAAGCTAGTATCAAGGAAATTGAATCAATCATTAAAAGAAATATCTGTAAAGGCTACCCATATATCTTAATAAGAATAAACAGCAAGCAAAAACATATTGACTAAGTTTGAAAACTGTTAACTTTCTTAAACTTAACATCCTTACTCAGAATAAGGATCCTTACTTGCTCCAGTGCCCATCTGGGAATGAACTTTGTTGTCCATACAAAGACACATTTTTCAATAAACATGCACAGTTTGCATAATGAATCTCCTCCTCTCAATATTTTACAGTCCTCACTTCCCAACCATTTGTTCAGACCTTTTAAAGTTAACAACAGTGCTGGGGGAAAAAACCTTTAATAGCCCATTTACAACCTCTACAGTGTCCCTACATGTTGTGCTTTTTATATTCCCGCCTTCTGCTCTGTAAGAGGGAAGACAAAAAAAAAACAAATGATTTCTATAGCCTATGTTTCCTTTACCTTACCGCTCCCCTCTCCAGTAGAGCGGAGAGATTGGAGAGGAAAAGATTGCAAAGAGCAAACTATTTCCACTTGCTACACTGACAAAAATCATGCCAGTAGTGGGGAAAGGGTCACGCAAAGAAGAGATTGCCTGTAGAAATTATCAATGATTTAGACAAGGGGATAAATGGAAAATTCATCTAATTTGCAGATGACACCAAGATGGCAGGAATAGGCAACACTCCAGAAGATAGGCTCAAGATATAGAAGGTCTTGACAGATTTACACTATACTTGATCTTAGCCAAAAGTCTGAGAAGTGATTTGAACACTGGGACCAATCTAAGACTATGAAATTCAATGAGAATAAAAATTGTTTTACATTTAGGCAAAAAACCCTAAATCCATAGTAGAACAGATAGTACCTGGCTTAGTAACTGCAAGAGGGATCTTGGAGTCCTAGTGGACAATCACTTAAATATGAGCCAGCATTGTGCTGCAGCCATCAAAAAAGCCAACACAGTCCTAGGCTGCATTAACAGAGGGATAGAATTAAGATCATGTGAAATGTTAGTACCACTTTATAATGCTTTGGTAAGACTACACTTAGAATGATGTATCCAGTTTGTTTGCCATGATATAAAAAAGATACTGAGACTCTAGAAAGAGGGCAGAGAAGAGCAACGAAGATGATTAGCAGACTGGAAGCTAAAACATATGAAGAAAAGTTGTAGGAATTGGGTATATCTAGCAAAATGAAAGAAGGGTTAGGGGGTGACATGACAGCAGTGTTCTAATATCCAAGCAGCTGCCACAAAGAAGTGGGGGTAAACCTATTCTCAAAAGCACCTGAAGGCAGGTCAGGTAGCAATGGGTGGAATGTAATCAAGGAAAGAAGCAACCTAGAACTAAGAAATGTCCTGACAGTTAAAACAATTAATCAATGGAACAACTTGCCTCCAGAAGTTGTGTGTGATTGAACACTAGAGATTTTTAAGAAGAGACCAGACAGCTATTTGTCTGAAATGATATAGGGTTTCTTGCTTAGCAGGGGATTGGACTAGATGACCTCTAAGGTACCTTTCCACTATTATTCTATTATTCTTTGCCTTCAGGCAGAGTAGAAATATTAGAGAGAAAGAAACTTCAAGAGAGTTAACCATGTGGTTTCCTACTTACTGACCACTTTTCCTAGAGGCAAAGTTGCTGGTCTCAGTTAAGGTCATTAAGTGAGAACTACCTGCATGCTACATTTACTTTGGTTCTCAAAGGATTAAAACTACAACTTGTTATGCAATTTTTAAAAATGCATCACAAAAATACACACCCTTGATGTAAGGCAGAAGTTTCTCACAAATTGGTGAATTCTGCTTGGTAACGTGGAAACTGCATGTGATTTTTCCAGGAAATGCATTTGTCAAACCAAGAATCTGTTTCTGAAATGTGCAAGATATTTAGTCATACCACAGTCAAATAAATCAAAGCAGATGTGTTGTTTGTATAGTCCAGATTCTATAAATTTGAAGAACAGTATACAAATATTGTATTTTGAGCACCCATCTTAAGAAAAAAGTAGCATAACTAATTCCCTCTTTTCTTACATCAATATATGACTTCAAATACAGGCAACAATTCCTTATAATGGAGCTCAGTGATGCAAATAAATTCTCAAGCAATAGTCATCTACTTTCTAATCTAACTCTGTGAAGGTTAGATCTCCTCCTTACCTAGAATATACTTTCAATTGTGGATTCAGCAAAAGAAATACAAAGTAAAGAAAGAACATGTGGAAGCAGCAAACTCCTTTTAAAGTTTAGTAGAAAACAACTGTGTTTTCAAATCCCTATATGCTGTTTCCAAAAGTCACTAAATGATTGTCAGAACAGCAGCACTTCCAGCTGACAATACCTTGACTGGACTGGACATCAGAGGCCTGCTGCAAATGTAGTTGGCTTAATTTGAGAATGAAAAGATTATACTACTGCTGCTTAGATCAGGTCAAGCAATAGAAAATATAACACATGCTATTGACATTCTTCCTCTTACCTAGTATTGCATAATGCTCAGTTTTACCAAGTTGCTTCAACAACTGAAGCAAGTCTGGTATACAGTAGGAACAATACAGTGAGCAACTTGATGTCTCAGACATTATCTAGGCCTGAACTCTTATTTTGTAATTCCCAATGCTCCCTCTGATCACACAACAGTCATTATGAATCAGGAAAGACAAGAAATATACAGGTGAAACTCAAAAAATTAGAACATCGTGCAAAAGTTCATTTATTTCAGTAATGCAACTTAAAAGGTGAAACGAATATATGAGATAGACTCATTACATGCAAAGCAAGATAGTACAAGCCGTGATTTGCCATAATTGTGATGATTATGGTTTACAGCTCATGAAAACCCCAAATCCACAATCTCAGAAAATTAGAATATTGTGAAAAGGTGCAATATTCTAGGCTCAAAGTGTCCCACTCTAATCAGCTAATTAAGCCATAACACCTGCAAAGGGTTCCTGAGCCTTTAAATGGTCTCTCAGTCTGATTCAGCCGGAATCACAATCATGGGAAAGACTGCTGACCTGACAGTTGTGCAGAAAACCATCACTGACATCCTCCATAAGGAGGGAAAGCCTCAAAAGGTAATTGCAAAAGAAATTGGATGTTCCCAAAGTGCAGTATCAAAGCACATTAATAGAAAGTTATGTGGAAGGGAAAAGTGGAAGAAAAAGGCAGCAGGGATGACCGCAGCCTGGAGAGGATTGTCAGGAAAAGGCCATTCAAAAGTGTTGGGGACTTTCACAAGGACTGAGGCTGGAGTTAGTGCATCAAGAGCCACCACATACAGACGGATCCTGGACATGGGCTTCAAATGTCATCAGAAGCATCTTACCTGGGCTAAAGAAAAACAGACCTGGTCTGTTGCTCAGTGGTCCAAAGTCCTCTTTTCTGATGAGAGCAACTTTTGCATCTCATTTGGAAACCAAGGACCCAGAGTCTGGAGGAAGGATGGAGAGGCACACACTGCAAGATGCTTGAAGTCCAGTGTGAAGTTTCCACAGTCTGTGTTGATTTAGGGAGCCATGTCATCTGCTGGTGTTGGTCCACTGTGCTTCATTAAGTCCAGGGTCAACACAGCTGTCTACCAGGAGATTTTGAAGCACTTCATGCTTCCTTCTGCAGACGAGCTTTATGGGGATGCTGACTTCATTTTCCAGCAGGACTTGGCACCTGCCCACACTGCCAAAAGCACCAAAACCTGATTCAATGACCGTGGGATTACTGTGCTTGATTGGCCAGCAAACTCGCCTGACCTGAACCCCATAGAGAATCTATGCAGCACTGCCAAGAGAAAGATGAGAGACATGAGACCGAACAATGCAGAAGAGCTGAAGGCCGCTATTGAAGCATCCTGATCTTCCATAACACCTCAGCAGTGCCACAGGCTGGTAACTTCCATGCCATGCCACATTGAGGCAGTAATTGCTGCAAAAGGGGTCCAAACCAAGTACTGAGTACATATGCATGCTTATACTTTTCAGAGGTCCGATATTGTTCTATGTACAATCCTTGTTTTATTGATTGCATGTAATATTCTAATTTTCTGAAATTGTGGATTTGGGGTTTTCATGAGCTGGAAGCCATAATCATCACAGTTATGGGAAATCACAGCTTGAACTATCTTGCTTTGCATGTAATGAGTCTATCTCATATATTAGTTTCACCTTTTAAGTTGCATTACTGAAATAAATGAACTTTTGCACGATATTCTAATTTTTCTAGTTTCACCTGTATAAAACCAAGAGTGTTAATCAGGGTTCTCAAAATATGTTGGTATCTCTTGAGGAAGCAAAGTTACATTTTTCAAAAATGCAATCAAACTTGTGAAGATCAAGTGAAAAACCTCATTCTGGGCTTTGCTCCTCATTTTACCTGAAGCAGCTGAAGTACCACATAGTTTAACAACATATTAAAAATAAATGATTATAATTGTTTCTTTCCTAATATGATTATTAATTTTATTTTGGGGGAGCACGAAGCTTGCAAACCTATAAATGTAAGCCCTAAATTAACTTTAGAAATACCTCCTGCTCACCGAAATAGAAAATTCTGTTCCTGCCTATGTGTATGACACAGCCCCACTACTTTCCATCAAACTCCTATCCACTGTAGCTCCTGACTTCTCAAATTAAAAAAAATTAAGGGTGTTTTGTAGCCATTAAAGCAAATTATGCAATCTTATATAATAAACCTACCCTGAACAGAAGTTCATGTGCATTTTTTGCACAATAAAAGAGTTTGGTTGTTCCCACTTTGCAACCACTTCCTTTCTTCTCTTCAGTTCTGTGAAGGTCTGCGATGTGGAGCAGTATAGAAAATAAAGGATTAATGCCTACTCCACCTGCTATGAGCATAACGTTTGCTGGAATGTCTTCAGGCTGAGGATCATAAAAGAAGTTGCCTCCAACTCGTAAAGCCACTTCTGAATTAAGATCACACTATAGAGAAGAACAAAAAAGGCAAAAAACAACAATTCCAAAGATGGACTTCAAAGAAATTTGACAGGGAAATTATTTTAACTGAAAACCATGTTAGTGGTGTTACATAGTTTACTGCAAAATAAGTTGAGTTAGTGCAAATTTCAATCATAAGACTGTTACAATTGGTTTTGAATAATAACAACATATGTTTTCATTCTTTGTTAGTCTATGAGATAAGTTTGAAGCAAACCAATTTTCCTTTAAGCTTATCTCATAAAACGTCTTCTCAGAAGAACATGGGAATTTAAGCTAGAATTCTAAGGTCCTGAGGACTGAGGACATTTTTTAAAACACGTGTTTAAAAGAATTTTGCCAGAGGCTTATTAAGTGGAAATACAGTTATAATAGGTGCTTTTTTAAATAGAGGGTGATGTGTCAAAAAAGACTAAAACAAAACTTGCACTTAGTTTAGTGCAATTATTATGGCTACACAGTGTCCAATACAGTTACTAATCACAAAGACACATAATTTTTCCAGACAAATAACAATTCTGAAGAAAATAATTGAAAACAATATTAAACTGAAATAGGTAATAAGACATAATCCAGTTTTACCCAACCAGGCAGTGTTAATAAAGAATTCTGTTCAAACCCATTTGAGCGGACTCCAGACTGAAGAAGAATCCAGTGTAATGTAATTTCTTCTCCATCTCTCAATAGTTCAGGACACATGCTGGACTCAAGAAGGAGAGGCAACTGCCTACCTTGATTCTATCAATGAAAGAAATTCTGTACTAAATGATGAATGTTGGATGCCTCACATTCTTTTTATAAAATGGTGTGTGTGTGTGTGTGTGTGTGTGTGTAACCCATATATATACACATATATTGTATGTATGTAGATATATGTAGGTATATTTATATGTATGTGTATAAACACACACAGCGTATATATTTTCTCCACCAAAAGACAAATAGTGACTAAATAAAAATCACCAATGTATTGCATAGGAGAACAAAATGATTTTATTACTGAAGGATAATTTAAACGTAATCAGACCATTAGAAATTTGAAATAAAAACTTCAGTGGTTTGACTAAAGCCCAGTGAGGCCTCTTAAAGCACTTCCTCTGATTCAAATTCCAATTCCAGTATGGTGTCTTCCCCTCTATCATAAATCTAATTGTTCTAACTATTGCCTTTTTTGGGTGGGTGTCAGCACTGAAATTGCAGGCTGAAAAAAAGAGGAATAAGCTGGACCTAAATACACCCTGTTCATGATAGTTAGAATCCAGAATATATTTTTCTACAAGCTGCAGAATCATGTCTATGTGCTCATCAAAATTATAATAGCTATAAAACAAATGTTATATAGTAAAAATAGTTTATCACTGTTGTTTCCCACCAAGTCAAATATATTCCTATATTTTTCCTCTTATTTCTGATCATCTTAAGAAAAAAGCTGCACTATATTATCGAATTAATGTTAACTTCTTAACAGTTTCAAATCCAAACCAACTGTAGCACTATGCTATCATTACAGTTTCAGATCGCTTTTTAAAAATTAAATTATCAAAAACAATAAAAACATAAAACAATAAAAATATAATAAACTGCTTCAGTACAGGTAGTCCTTGACTTACAATAGTTTATTTAGTGACCATTCAAAGTTACAACTGCACTGAGAAAAGTGACTTATGACTGTTCTTCAGTTACGAAGAACTTCAGGTCCCATGATCATGTGATCAAAATTCAGATGCTTAGCAACTGATTCATATTTATGACCTTTGCTGAGTCCCAAGATCATATGATTACCTTTGGCGAACTTCTGACAAGCAAAGTCAATGGGGAAGCCAGATTTATTTAACAATTGGGTACTAACTTATCAACTCCAGTGTTTCACTTAACAACTGAGGCAAGAAAGGTCGTAAAATGGGGCAAAACTCATTTAACAAATGTCTCACTTAACAACATAAATTTTGGGCTCAATTATGGTTGTAAGTTGTGGACTACCTATAACTGATAAGAAATCCATAACTTCCTTTTACCTTATATCTTATTAACTAGTAACTTACATAATTTTAGAAGAAGATAGGTTCATAGGTTATGAAAATGGCTTATATTTGTCTCCTCATTTCTAAATATCTTCTCTACTTCTGTTAAAAGGAATAGGTTTGTAATTTCTCCACATGAGAGCACCCAGACACTTGGCATAAAAAACCTTAATGATAACTAGCAGTTCTAGCATTAGCTAATGTTTTTAACTGCTTTAATTACTGTGATACTATGAGTTTAATTTAAAATATTAAGGCAGGAAGAAAAGTCCCAGGAAATGTCTCTGAGGCAGATAATTATGAGATTAGATTTTTTGAGTTCCCTAATGAACAGCAGAGATATGATAGAAAATCTCCAGCAGGATTTGTCTAAGAATATGTGGTCGAGCCACACTGGTTCTATACATTTTCAGAATACCTTTCAAAGTCAATTATTTTATTGAAATTTCAATGATGCATGACAGTAACCTATTTAAGAACAGTAGGGCTACTTTTTATGGGCATATGGTAATGGATGGATTAGGAGCAACCTGGGAAATGAAGAGAGTCAGAGAAAGGAAGAGAATTGCTCAAATGATAAGATTGCATTGATTTTATACTGTCCTACTAGTCAACAAAAACAGAAGAAAAGCATATTGTTCATAATACAGCATATATAACCTCACTTACCCTTTACAGAATTATCCCTTATAAACTATAGTTTGGTAGACAATCCATGAGCATTTTGGACTAGTTTTTTTAGAGCAAAAATGTAAGCTTGTAGCACCTAAAAAGTGAACCTATTTTTTCATGTAAACTTTCATGGGTCACAGGCCAAGTCTTTAAATATATCTAATAAAGAGGATGTTATATATACTGTAGGAGCTTATGTGATAACAATTGTATTAGTATTTCAGATATAACAAGATTCTTTTCTATTTAAGCATTGGTCAATGAGCCCACTTTCTGGCATCTTTGTGTTCTAGCAACATCACAAAAATTAAGCCTAGGTTCAAAGATCTTCCTTATTCTGGTACCACCTCATACTTGTTCATTTTTAGAATGGAAATGAGACTAATTTTGTATTGTTTGATTTCTGCCATTTTACTGTGCTTTTTGAAATATCCCACTTACATAATTCAATAAGAGAAGACTTGTATAGGAGGACCATGTACTGGTAGAGATTTTGTATGTGTGAGAGAAAAACAGGTCAACACAAAATGATATACATTAGTTAAACACAGATGTGCTAGCTGTTGATAAAATGTTCCCTTTACCCAGATTTAAAGTTTTATGAAGAGCATTGTACAAAACAGTTTTTTGTCTTTTGTATGCAGATCATTTCAAATTTAAGTGCAATGATAGGTATGGCATTTAACAAATCTGGCACAAATAATCTAATACATATTATACTATACTCCATCATTAAATTCATGTCTTATTGTACAGATAAAAGGGTAAGAGGATTCAAAGTAATAATAATACTGAATTACATATAAAGCTACAATACAGCTCCTATTAATAAAGATGTAAAAATTAATTTAAAGAACACTAAAACCAACATTATTAGGAGCTCTTAGTTACAGATACCTGAGTATGAATCCAGTGAGCAGGTGGGTGTGTTGTATGTTTTACTGCAAGTTCTAATATTCCCTCTTCTTCCAACATACCAGGACTTGAACATATTGAGAATCCACCAACTACGGGAACTCCAGGTATAAAAAAGTCTACCCTAAAAGAAAATATATTTCCATGTAATTTCTTTTATGCAATGTCCTGGAACAGGTTTCTTTTTTACTATCCAAAACTTCTGATAAGATTATTCAAATGTGTACAGTTTAATAATATATTAAGCATAAAGATATTTATTAGAACCTTGCTATGTAAAGTTAATTACATAGAATGCTACATTACTATTTGTTTAGGCAAAGTTCAAAGAAAATCACATAGAAGATATTTAGCTGGTAAAGCAACAATGGGTAAATACCATTAAAAACCAACAGAACAGATCAAATGTTAATATTATTTTCAGATTTACAAATATGAATCATAGTAGTGTAAGTTCTTGCCTAAGTCCTGTGTATTCATTCAATTAATTCTCAATTTACAACCACGACTGAGCCTGGAATCTCAGCTGTTGAACGAAGTGGTTTCTTAAATGAGTTGTCACAAGACTTTCCATGTAACTGATTTATCAAAGGCCACAACCCAAGCTCTTCTGATTGCAGTTTTTAAACTAATGCATGAATTGTTAAATGGATGGAGTCCAAGGTAAGGAGTGCGGGTGAGGGAGATTCTGAGAAGGTCCGCTTTGTTGTTGTTAGTTGCGAAGTTGTGTCCGGCCCATCGCAGTCCGCTTAGAGAAGCTGAAAATCTTTCCTGCTGAAATCCAAGTGCTGCTGAGAGAGAAAAGGAGTCCCCCCTCAGCTGTCTAAGGCACCCGATAGTCCTTACCTTATCAGGCTGTCTCTCCATTCTGATTGAATTTTAGCTTCCTCATCTCTAGCAGCTAAAAGAGCTGCCTGCAAAAGGATATCAGCTCTACTTTGGCAGGGAGCAAAAACAGGTCAAATCATCAGAATCTAACCTCCGTTTCTCTACCCTGCCAAAGAGTTAAGCTCCACTCTACATGCATAAGGGAACATGTAAGTAGGGTGCAGAAATGAAGGCTCTGAGTTCTGTTTTAGCACCCCATGGAGTATATCAGCATTGTGCATGGAAAAGAATTCCTTCAGCCTGGTACAGAAACAAAGCTCAAGTAATTAGGACCTTAATTCTGTTTTTCCCACTGCATTGAAGGAATTCAGCTCCTCTCAGCGGCAACTGTTTCAGCCAGCCCTTGGACATGAGAATGAGTTTTCTTGGCAGGCAGCAGCAGCTTGTAACCTTCCTTACTACCTTCTCCATTGACATTCTGGGGAGTTCAATAGAGAAGATTGCAAAGATAGAAATCATATGATTGTGGAGTGCTTGGCAACCAGTCCTAAATGTGAACAGATTACCAAGTATCTCGATCACAATCAAATGATTATTGGGGGTTGGGGGGACAGCATGACATTTAACCATGGCTGGAAGTTTCTATAGAGCATAAAGCATTCTTTCAGAGCCATTGTAATTTCAATTATATTAAGCACACGGTCATAAGACAAGAATTGTCTGTAGTCAGGTTTGGATGCTGAGAGGCAACTATTAAACTTCTTCCCACTGAAATTACTGTTGGGGGAATAAGAATGGTAACTCACTAACTCATCTAAAATTTCCCATAAGAGAAAACTCATAACAAAATCAATTGGTTTTTAGAGTAGCGTAGATGTCTGAATCTTATTCATTTACTATACACATATCTCTGTTTTAGTCAATGCAATCAAAGCAGTTTACAATTTTTAACATAAAAGTAAACAGCCTTATAAATAATATAAAAAAGGAAAACAAAGTGATAGGAAAAAAATAAAGTTTTTCTTCTAAACATAAAATTGTAATTGAAGTCGATAGAGTCATAATGGCAAATATACATGGTTAAAAGATTATTTTGTCAGCAATGCCACAAAAGTTGTATTGATAGCATATTCTTAATATATGAAGTTTCATTTCAAGAATATTACGTTATCATCCAATCTATTTCTACCTGTATCACTTTACAAATGGATACTTTCCATCTTATCAGAGATATGTTTGCCTGACATTTTCAAAAGATTAATTCTTCAATTCTGCCAAATTTAATTCAGTTTTTAAAAATAATATTTAAGAAAAAGTAATTTAAATTATGTTCATTATTTATTTATATTTTATGTTTATAAACACATTTATAGTACTTATAAATTAATCCAGGCAAGCTGCATTATAGTGCCCTCTAGTGAGGAATTATTTTGCCTGTTAAATGTTGTAAAAACCAAATTATGAAACATTTATGAAAGTTCAAATTTAGTACAAAATGAACTCAAAGTTTAATCTGTCTTCTTTTGACAAAATGCTTATTCAGCCTTGTTTTACAAACTTGTAACCCAATTAAAAGCCAGCAATCCTGACACCACTTATCTGGACCTGATACTATTTATCTTAAAATATTATTACTGTTTCCTTTATTACTTGAAATTTTGTGGAACCTAATGCAAAACTATAATTAAAACAGATTTGTTTACAGAACAAACCACTACAATACTACTGGCATTTGGAAGAGTCAGTAGAAAAGAAGACGATACAGGATATGTTTAATTCTTTATAAATACAGATTATAATGCTGTATAATCATTAAACCACTAAAATTAAAAAAAATGAAATTTCAATCTGAAAAATGCAGCACATGATTAATGCAGCCCAAGACTATAAAGCAAAAGTCCATTTGAAGTATCATCGTGGAAATTTATTTATTTATTTATATTTATTATTTATTTATACAATTTATTATTGGCCTCCCATCTTACCATTGGGAAACTCTGGGCAGCTTACAGTTACATTTAAGTTAAATCCTAAAAAGTTAACATCAAATAACAAAAAAAAGCATATATTCCTGAAGATTTTCCAGGAAGGCAGAATTTTGTAAGATTCTTATTCTGTGCAACAAATCATGAGTTCCTCATGATAAGATCAGTGCAACATAGTAATAAGAATGCAATTCTTTGTGAAATAAAACAACTTGGAGATTAAATATTAGAATCTGGTTTTTTTTAGAAGAGGTGGACAAGAGGATTTTTTTGGATAGATCTTTACTTCAATGAAGTAGACAGGTAAGCACCTATTGATTTTAACGAACAGAGAGATGAATAACCAGAACTTTGACCTGATTTGCTACTTGAAATAAGTTCTTGGTTCCCAGGTACTTCTTTTTAATTGCACATCTTTTGCATTTGCCTACAGTAAATGTCTTTTGGGTTCTAAAAAAAAGAGCAAAGTAAACAAGACTGACATTTTGCTCTCCTCCACATTAGACTGTCTGCAGAAAGCATTTCACTAATTACAGATACCAATAACATCTAATATATTCTGTACAGAAACCTACAGGTATTTATAAAACTAAATGCATATAAATGTTATTTATATGCATTTATTCATAATTAAGCAGAACAAATGTGCTATATAAAACAGAGTATCAAGAGAGGATGAACAGAAATCTGATTAGAGAAAAAACAGATTCTATATATAATATATGCTGGAATACTTCCTAAGCCCTCTAGAGATCTTTTTCATTTAAATGTTTCCCCAAAAAATTACTTGTTGGGAGAATACAACTTCCCCGCTCCCCTTGGACATGGATTTTTGCCTCCATTAAAATGAATCTGCATTTCTGGGAGCAATCTTCATGTGTTGGACTCCTCATATCTAAATATTGACAGCGAAGGGATACTCATTAAAATATTAGACTAGGGGCAAAGTGATACAAGTTCTACTCCATTCTCCACCAGAGCAATTAACTTAGTGTCTTTTGGCCAGTCATTCTCTCTCAATCCAACTCACCTCACAGGATTGTTGTAAGGAAAAATAGGAAGTGAGCTTCCAAGTGAAAGGTAGGATGTAAATAAAAGACAACCCTTTAATTTTCATATATGGTGTCCTATCTCATTATGGAGTTCAACAGAAACTGTCTAGTTTCTAAATATCAAAGTCAATGATTTCATCATATACATAACTGAATCCAATCCATGTTATTTGCATATGTATGGATGAAATCTAATATGAATTTACCAGATATAAACTGCACTGATAAATTGTACTTTTAAATAAATGAAAGATAGTGTTTCCGAGTGACTATAGATCAGACTTTATTTTACTTTTCATATTATACATGCCTTACATTTGTCTATTTCATTTTCTGGCTTCTTTTTAAACTATACTTTAGTTGTAAATACATAAATATTTTTAAAAATGTTCCTATAAATGAAATTTAAAATTTCATAATATATACATTTAATTTTAAATAAAACAAACAACAGTACTTTTTAGTAAACATATATGCAAAGAAAATAAGTCAATTTCAGAACAAGTGGTCAGGCAGAAATATAATCTTTACAGTATCACAGATTACTACTGAACACACTGGAATTTTCAACACTATAATAGATACTGTGATGAAATTTCAACAAAACATCAATTTATGAAGCCAGAAATTTCAGAAAGTAGGCATAACTGTAACTATGTAGCTCCTCTGTGTGACAGAAATATTCACTGAGGAAAAAAAATGTACATGTTTGAAAGAAGAGGAGACCTCTAGCCAATCCATCACAAATGTAAATCTATTAACCTCCCCCCCTCCCAGTTCTGTTTCTCAGTACTATTCATTTGATCATAAGCAATTTTACTAGCTGCACTGGTGGAACGTTAGCATGCCAAACAGAATTAGAATGATTTAAAAGGAAGATAATGAAAAGAGTAATTATAATTAAACAACCCAGTTTTCAGTATGATGATTACCAAAACATTTTTGAAGGGTAAATGTTTGCCTAAGAACCAACAAGCACAAATTTAGTATGCATCTGTGCACATGTGCAAAGGGTGCTGCAAATTGCTCTACAAACATGAATTATTGCAATCAACATCTTGTTTTCTTGTTTTAAATGCAAAAGACTGCAAAATTAACACTACTAGTAAATCATGCTATTAACACCCTACAGATAAAGTTTGATCTTATAAAACTTACTTGCCAGATGGATTGATAATAGAAAGCAAAAGCAAAAAAAGAACAAGAAAACAGTGATTAGACTGAAAAAATTGATGTAAAATTGTACCTGAATTTTTGAGAGAAAACATTCAGATCTTTGAAAAGGTCCATATGATTAAAATAACAAATTGCAATTTTCTTGAATATGTGAACAAGAAAATGTACTATTCTATTTTTCAAAGATTAAATCATTATACAGTATTCTACAAGGCAGTATATATGGAGTCTTATTATGATTTTATCCTTAAAGAAACCCTGAGATGTAGCGTAAAGTGAGCAACAACGAGTGGCCAAAATCACAAGTTCCATGGTTAAACCTTCTCTACTTGTTTCAAATCAATATCCTATCCAGGTAAGATTCTAGAGACCGTAATTCATTTTAGAGAGCTTTTTCTAAAAATGGGAGAGCATATTCCCTCCCTCCCTTCCATCCATCTATCCAATACACTGAAAATACTACAGAATTTAATCCAATGATTAGGTTACAGATAAAACAAAATAAAAATAGAACGAGTGGATTTTTCTTTCTCAAACAGCAAATAACCTCACATTTTATTACTTTCGGAAATCCTTTTATTTTCAAGTGAGATTTGTTGTGCACATGCTGTTGTTTTTCAATGATATTCACTTACAAATAGCTATATAGCTTTTGACTCTTTGTGTTAGTGCAAATAAAACAGAACCCTCTCTGTAGAGTAGGTTTAAGGAATTTTTATGTATAACCATTTCAAAAGAGATACAAGGCTAAACAATATGTGAGGAAATGGTTGCAATTGAGATATATACTATATGTTTTATGAGGGAAAATTACTTCATTCAAAGATGACTAAATTAAACATTTGCACGTGCCTGTAATAAACAATAATTTGTTGTCAATAAAATTGATAATTTGGGCATAAATGTACCATCAATTTAGAATCTCATTAACTTCTCTTTCTATTTAATACATACAGATCAAAGAATCTTACCATTGTCCTGCCTTAAAAGTAAATTTCTTATCTGTCACTGCCAAACGAAGTCTTTTAACTGTTTCAGATTCATTGCTGATGCCACACACTTTTGCTTTAGAAATAATCTAAAAAGATAAAAACCATCATTATAACTACCACCACTATTTCAAGAAATAAACACAAAACTCAGCACAAAAAATAATTGTTTCTGGCTCCTTCCAAGCATGAAACTCCAATCGTTAAATGGGGTAACTATGAGTTCTACTGGCATCCTACACTGCTATTATTACCGTGTTTCCCCGAAAATAAGACACTGTCTTATATTTTTTTTGGCTCCCAAAAACACACTAGGTCTTATTTTTGGGGTAGGTCTTATATATTTATGGTGCCAAATAGTGGGTGTGAGTGTGTAGTGGGGGGTGTTTCACGGGTGCACGGTTGCTCCCTGAAAAGTCTTCCTGGAACTGGAAATTTACACTAGGTCTTATTTTTGGGGTAGGTCTTATATTAGGGCAGGTTTAGAAAATAGTGCTAGGTCTTACTTTTGGGGTAGGTCTTATTTTTGGGGAAACACGGTAGCTGCACTATTTCACATTTATACAAGTTTTAAGTTCTAATCTCATTACAAATAATGAAGCTGAATCTTTAACAAGATTAAGAATTCAAAAATAAGCAAAGACTAGACTCATTCATTTGTTCATTCATTCAGTTTTTATGAATACCCCCTCATATATGACCATGGGCAACTTACAAAAGATTAAAACCACACCCTCCTCACCTTTGTCTTTAGCATTTTTAGTTCAGATTCATCTATAAATTTCAAGATCCTTACATTAGCCATTCCTTTATAGCAAAATTTTAAAATGTGTGATACATATAAAGCAGGTTCAAATTTTTGTCTTTGTAACAGAAATACAACATGGACATTTGTATTCAAACGAGCCTAATACATCTATTTATTTATTAATCCTAAAAAAGAGGTGGAAAATTCTGGTCCAAAGTCTTCTTGCCCTATATCTGGCATGCCTTTTTAGCTCTCAAATTAAAAACACAAAGTTTAAAAATGCAGCCCTTGCTCAAAAAAGCTGCTTCTCTCCTCCATTCTCAGGAAGGAAAACAATAAAATCATGATTGAATAAAAAGCATAACTCTAACTAACCACAGACAAAATAGTAAAGCAAAATAATTTTCTATTTTTATTAGATACTTACCTATATACCCATCTCCTTCCCCCTCTCAATTTTTCTCATAGCAGTGTTACAAAACAGATTGCATGACTCAAGACCAGTTTCATGGCTGGGTGGGACTTGAACACAAATCATTTGGAATATAGCCAACAATAGCTTTCATATAACTTCTAATCAATCCAGTGATAGCATTTTGTTCTCTTGCTTTCTGCTGTGTTTCCTCTGACTTTCATAGTATGGCAATCAACTCACAAAATATAATTTGAAATTGTTTGTTAAACTACAGAACATACTGTATTATTAGTTCTAAACCTAATGTTCTTAAGATGTTATGCAAGTTCAAATGTACCGAAAATGTTAAAATGATAAACTACATCAAACTACAATTTTGAGTATTTCATTTTCCAGCCAGAAGAACTGGAGTTCAACAAATGAAATTTGGCTAGCTATGACTTAATTTAAAACATATGGCAGGAAATGAATTTCTGAATAAAAATAGTTGAGCATTTCTACTGTCTTGTAAAACAGGATACTTGCCAAATAAAGGCTACCATACTTTTTCATATTTTAATACTTATTTCTTTTAAGAAAGTTATATTTCTTAATCAGATCTGCTCACATGATGTCCTATAATGTTCTCCTTAACACAGAAACCCCGAAGTAAGAATAAGTCTAACTTTACTATGTCACATTAGCTTATAACTGACTTCTGAAGTGGATCTTGCACACAGTGATGTTATAAAAAATGATGCCCTCTTGGTTTTGTAAATAATCCCCAAAATGTTTGTTTGATTTATATGGCTGCCTATTTTGCCAAAATGACTCAATGTCAAAAAATATTTTTGTTCTCAAAGTTTCCAAGAATTGGAAATGTACAGTCCAATGCAGCTCAGTTATTTCTATTAATTTATTTTGTTCTTGGTAGCAGCTAAACAAATGTTAAAAGTGCTTTCCTTACTGTTACAAAGTGAGAACACTGTGTACAAAGTGAGAATTATCTCAAAGTACTAACCTGACAATGTCAGGAGTATCATATGCTTTAAGAGAAATCGTCAAGAATTGCCACTCTAGATATAACCCTTAGAAAATCACAGCTATCCATGTACTTCTTTACTCCCATTGACAGGAGAAGCCAAGCAGAACAAACTGAGTATCAGAATAATGGCACTCACCAAAGATATAGATGGCCCTAACCTTGCCAGTACTAAGAAATCAAGTTATTAGATCTGGGGCCCTAGCATGGATGTAAAGAGAGAATGTCCTTGCATGACCATTATCCATGCTTTACTGTATACTTTATGTTTTCCATTCAGATTATTGGTAGTTAGATGATGGCCTAATAAATTTGATAAATAAATAAAAAAGTTAAACAATCAGTACAGTTATACCCTGTATCATCTGGAAATAACAATGTTCTCAGTTCCTTCTTTATTTTAGCTACATTTTTTATTTCAACTGCAATTATTTTGTAAGCTGGCTCACAACAACCTATAAAACATGGTCTATTCTTCCTTCAAGGGCCAGACCAAACACCCTTAAACCTCACCTTCACCCTATTCCAGTGCTTGGGAGAATAACCAGGTCTTCACAAACCTTCAAAAGACTGAAAGGGTAGGGACATCTCTGATGACTGGAATGGCCATGAAGGAGACACAATCTAAGGTTCTATCAGATAGCAACATTTAATGGAGGGGACCTGGACTGCACCACCTTGTCTAATCTAAAAGGATACGCAAATATCCACAGACAAATGTGACTCCACAATAACATGGGCTTGTGCTATGTGGGCTTTAAAGGTGATTAGCAACACCCTGGATTACATCTAGAAAGCAACTGGAAACCAGTGCAACCAGAGATATTACTTGGGTAAATTGTGGAACCCCGCAAAACTGTGCATGCTACTGCATTCTACATCACTTGCAGCTTCCAGATGGTCTTTAAGAGCAGCTCCATGCACAGCACATTGCAGTAATCCAAAAGAGAGGTAACTAAGATATGGATGTCTGTGGAGTAAGTTGCAAAGGATTATAGATGGAAATAAATGGTTGTAAAGAAGAGTCAAATTATTATCAAATTTATCCAATACCTTCACCATATATAGCACATTTCATGGTCATATGTAATACCAACCTCATGTCGAAAGTCTTTTGCTGTTCTCTCCAGATGATCTGATTTTCTTCTAGATTTCATTTTGCTATAAATAAGGCAAATTGAGATGTATCATGACTCAACATAATTTTACAGCTTGAACTGGTCACTGAACACCCTTTTAAATAGTAACTTCAGATTCATTGATCTCTACCATCATATAAGAATGATGTCCCGCCTTTGAACTGACTATGTAATTGCCTACTGTTACTGTTTTCAATAGCAATCTGATCACATTATTTGGAGAGTTTAAAAAAAGCATATAGTCATGACAATACTATTAGTGCCCAGTATGTAATACTTAGAAGTATACTGCTTCTGAACAAGAAAGATTTATTGCATTATTAAGGCTTGAAGACCATCCATTACATTTGCTAAATCTTTAATAAAAAATCATATTGACCCAGTTTATATTCATGAAACAAAATGGGTTGTTAAAAGAGAAAATCTGTATTCTTGAATCAAGCTTAGGTACTTTTTAATAATTTTATTATCAAAAAGCCTAATATTAGTCCTTATTCAGCTAATTACTGATTTTTTGTTGTTTTTTAAGTAGTCTTTGCTTTGTACTGTTGTACCAATTACAAGCTGGATCATAAGAACAAAGAAGAAAAGAATCAAGAAAAATCAAACATCATACATACCTATATCAGTCTAATCTCTATCCAAATATCTCACCATCTCATTTCATTGCATATACAAATAATTTGTGGCCAAGTTAAGACTATTGGGATTAGAATTTTTGTTGTTAATTATTACAGTTGTAAGTTGAATTGGATTCTATTTCACAATTTTTACAGTGGTCTTAAATAAATTATGAGATCATTAACAAATCAGCCAAAAAAAGTTACAAATTGCAAACATACTGTAACCAGTCATAAATGGGAGCTGATCATCAAGCATCCCAATTGCAATCAAGTGTCCACAGAGATGATGCAAAGGTCATTAAGTCCAAGTCATGTTACTTTTTCTGAGGCCATTGTTAACTTTGAACCATCATTATTCAAATGGTTGTAAGTAAAGGACTACTTGTAAACTTCTTTTGTTAAGCAGCAAATCTGTTACTAATCATGTTTATTATATGATGCCATGTTTTAACCTCAGAAAGTAATTTATTATGTCTGCTCATAATAATTTCAGAACCTTCACTTCCCATTTAATCATGCTTTAAATGCTGAAAAAACTGTACTAAACTGTTCAATAAAACTCCTTTACTCCAAACAAGATAAGCTTATGACAGGACTAAAGAAATAACAAGTGGTGAGCAAATACTATAATACTGCCTAGTTACATGGATTAAAGAAAACCCACAATTTACTTATTTAAATATACGTGGTTAATCACTGAGATTTGTATAATTCTGAACAAGACCAATAAATGTTCTGATGGAAGAAAAACCACTTACTAATCTACACAATCTTCATAAGCAGACTCTAAATAAACATGATTATCCTCAGGAATACCTTTTGCTTTCTAAGAATTTATTATGCGCATTTTAAAATATAAAAGTTCTACCAGTTTTGGCTGATACATAAACTGTAGCCGTTACTGAATAGAGGAAAGCTTAGATACTACTACTAGACTACTACTTAAATGAGACGGCTATGAAGATGATGCATAAATTTGAGTTAATTCAGAATTCTAACCGTTTAATTGCATAAAGGAACTATCACTCCCTTTGAATGCTCAGATCCAAAATATGCAAAACATCCATCCCTATCTTCTCTTCAGACAAGAAGGTACATCAGAATATGACCAATTCATTTTGCAACATCTTCCCTATAAAAGTCTGAATGGCACCAAGCAATTTTTTCTCCAGAATCAGTTCAAGCCACTTTCGTTTTGCAAAGCAGTTAAACTGGTTTATTGCCTTTACTTGCCATTTAAGAACTTTGTCTCCTTGCAATTTATAGAGGAAGATGGGAATATAGTTCCACTGCAGTGTTTTTATAACACAATGTCCTATTATTTGTTTTATAATTTGTTTTAATAAATTTGAAAAAAATCAATTAATTTAAAATTATAGTTCTAAAATCAGCCTGTTGATCCAAATTTCATTATACTATATTCTAGAACACAGATTTCAAACTCGCCGCATCACATTGCTGTCATGTGACATTTCAAGACGGTTTTCCCATTTGTGGAGCTGGGGTGGGCATGGCCTGTGTGTGATGCATCCGGTCCATGGGACGCCAGTTTGACATTCGTTCTAGAAGATGAAAGTTCTTTCTTTACAACTAATCTTTATTCAATTTTTAAAGGAAAGTAATACCAGTGTTATGTTAATGTTTTCATTTCCACAGTAATACTTAATATATGATAGCTTACCCATTTATTGTGCAGTATCTTATAGCTGTCAGTCTTAGACACAAGTATGAAGAACAGCAGGGAAGAATTCTACTGGCACTTTTCATTAATAAAGGCAAACCAAAAGCTGTTGTATATATCATAACGTTCTTTTCTGTTAAATATTCCTGTAAAGGCAATTTAAAATAATACTTGCATCTGTTTTTCAATAAACAATGTCAAACAGCCCAGCTGTAAACAAGCACACAAAGTGTTACAAGAAATATTTCTTTGGCACTAAGCTTCACAGAAAATAAATGAACTTCTGGACTGCTGCTGACATCATAGAAATCTATATGAACCACTATTCACATCACAAAGATCATGTCCCTTTCAATCTGTGGCTGTTTCAAAGAAACAATATTCATGTCATACATGGCATCCTCCAATTTGTTGACTACTAAGCGTTTGGGGGGAAAGCCAATATCAAAGATTGGACCCAAAGAAACTCAGGAACAGGAAGGATGTAGGTCAGTTAGTAATAGTATTTGTTAGTCCTGAACACAATCATATCCCAATGAACCCTTACCAATTGTGCTAGAACAATCTAGCTCATGAAACTAAAGATTTAAATTTCAATTGAGATTTTGTTAAGAACCTACATTAATGCAATTCCATATGTATTTACTGAAAAATCCCATTATGTTTAATAAACTTTACTCTCAACCTAACTTACCCTAACACCTCTCATGCTGTTAAGGTCAAAACCTTGTTTTGGCAAATTTGATATTGTCTATTTTATTTCTAAATCTCATAAATTTAAAATGAACAGTGTAAGGCAAGTTACAAATGATATCTTGGAGGAGTCTTCAAGATATTTATTGCCACAAAATGTGGATTTCATCCATAATTCCTATAAGTCATTCCTGTCAATTTTTATGTGAAAGAAAATATGAGTAACAACACTTGTTACGGAATCATTTTTTTCCCATTGTCTACGAAAAATAAGTTAGTTTCTCTGCTTCTAACTTTTGAAGCAATTCTGCTTGATCTTATCATTACTCTCAGATTCTTTTCTGAAACTGAATATGTATCCAATTCTTGTTCTCAGATTTCCTTCCATATCTGTGGTGAAGTAGATTAAGATCTCTGAAGATTTAATTGTAAGCTTATTTATTTTTATTCATTTATATCCCATCTTTATTATTTTTTTACAAATAATTCAAAGCCACAACATATTCAACAAACTTTCCTACTCCTATTTTCCCCACAACAACAAACCTGTGAGGTGGGTTAGGTTGAGTATGTGTGGCTGGCCCAAGGTCACCCAGGTGGCTTTCATGGCTAAGACTGGATTTAAACTCATGGTCTGCTGCTTTCTAGCCTAGTGCCTTAACAACCACAGTAAACCGACTTTTTTAAAGCTCCCCAAAGCTCTTAATATTTTGCTAACATTTCAATTTATTACATTGTTATAGTAATCATTTTAACACTCTGCTTAATATAGCACTACATAAGAACTGTACTGTACTATACAAATAAAAATTTGTTTCGTTTTCCTGCACATTCTGAAACATTAACTATTTGTAATGAACAATAGTGACATCTGCTGGCACTTAAAATCTCTTGTACTAAAACATTTCAAACATCGACTTTTAGAAAGAATTAAAACTTTCCCAATGTTTATTCTTATGACATCAAATAATATTGGAACAACAGTATTTGGGCTTCTGTGTGACCTTAAAACCATACATTTGTCTGAATTCTCATTATAAATTAAGTTATAGAACATTCCCTTCTTCCCGGTTGTTTTCTTGAATTCCCAATTTATCCAACAGCTTTGGCATTTCCTGATGATCTCTCATGTAATAACCAGGAACTTAGTTTTTATAAACTAATTATGTGCTGCTGCAACTGCTCGTATTACAAAGGGCTAATAAAGTGATATTTTGTTATACATAGAATTTTTTTAAAATTACATTTATATGCCGCCGAAGACTCAGGGCGGCTTACAATTTTTGGGATACAACCCAGTGTGCTCAGCAATAGCCTTCATTCCATTGTATATGCCTGCTTATTACTAAGCGGCATTTTTACAAAGTCAGCTTATTGCCCCCAACAATCTTGGGTCCTCAATTTACCTACCCCGAGAGGATGGTTGGCTGAGTCAACCTTGAGCCTGGTGGGATTCGAGCTTACAGTAATTGTAGACAGCTGGAACTTAAATACAGGCATTTAACAGCCTGAGCCACCAAGGCCCTTTTATACTTTATACTTTATAACTTTATACTTTCCTTTCTAACAACATTTCTGAACGTCAGTGGTAATTTCTTCATCCTACATTAGATAAACAGGAGCAAATGGTAATGGTTCTACAAATCTAACATAATGGTAACATTTTTTTCCAGTTACATTTGGTTTAATTTCCTTATTGCTAGTTTTAAAAGAGTTCCTCTAGCATTGGCAATTCTATTTTAAGACCAAAATCTGAACGGAAATTTTGAAAGGGATAAGACTCCCTGGAACAGCTGCATTAAATGTAGCAGAGAATGGCTGTCACCTTCCTAGCTTAGCTGATTCATTTGGAAAGGAACGAATGAAAAACCAGACAAGTAATTAGATTATAAACACATTAATTGGGCTTCCTTAAGCCACTGCTGCCTGAGAACGATTGCATCTGCCATCTAATACACAGAAAGGTCATCTCAAACTGTCAGCAAGTCCGAAGAGCAGGAACAGATACGGGCTGCCTCTGGCCTATCCATCCGTCCTTCGTCCTACTCACCTCACAGGGTGAGACGTGCCCAACAGGGTGTTCATTTCACAAGCAGATTTTACTTAATGGGATCCAGATTCTCAGTTTTTGACCGTGAACCCTTAATTCTTCATTATGGATTAAGCATTATTTTAGACAGATCTCCCTTTTCTCTTCAGCACCGGGGGCTTTTGACAGATGGTATTTATTTCTCCAGCACTTCCTTTGAACGTCGCTTCTTCCAGCTAAGTGTCCAGCCTAACTACTTCACTTAGAAGCCAGCAATAACACCCGAACGTCTTCCTCAAAGTGGTAAGGAAATAACCGGCATCCGGAGAAATTCAGCGGAAACGGTCCCTAAAAGAGGAAGCACCGTTCCAGCTCTGATTTAGGCACTTCCGGCTTGAATGATTCGTGCTTTTGCCGATCTATGATTCCCCCTCCTTTTTTTTCTTAATGAAGCTCAATTCGTGCTTTCTATGCCTAACTCTTAAGACAAGCGAATAAATGGGCAATTTCTGCAGAGGAGACAAAGTCAGAGCGATATTGCTATGAGCCCAATAGAAATGATGGGGTGCGGGAGTCCGTCTGACATGGAGGTGAAAAACAACAGCTTTTAATTTCAAGTAAAGGGACGAAATGCATATCACTCTACAGCAGTGGTTCTTAACCTCGGCAACTTTAAGTTGTATGTACTTCAACTCCCAGAATTGTTGGCTAAGAAATTCTGAAAATTGAGGTCCACACATTGTAAAGTTGCCGACTATGAGGAAAACTTTTCTATAGCTTCTAGTTCTATAATTTAGGGGTGGAATTATTATAGGAATCCTTTGTTACTATGTAAGCAAGAATTCTGGTTTGCTGCTCGCCGCCGCCCCGCCCCTCTCCCCCTCCCCAGCAAGAAAGTGATCCGCCCTCTTCAACCAAGGGTCTCATTGGTCACTTTTTTTTTTGATGGGATGACGCTATCCTTAGAACCCATAAGCAACGGATTCAAGGTCTCTTTCTTTGCATCGTTTCAAAGCTCTATAGTTTTTGTCTTTAGCACGAGTTCTACCTCGCTCGTTCTTATTGGATGTCATGCGAGGAGAGATGTTGTGAAGTCTCATTATCTTGAATGCTTATTGGCTAGAAATCATTCGTGTCTTCAATCCGGAACAAATGTGGTGGTGAAGGTTTAGACTGCTTTATTTTAGTGCCGTTGCCGGTTTTCCGGGACACGCGGCGCTGGCTACGTTTGACGGAGGGAGGCAGAGAATCGCGCTGCGACATGTCCGTTTTCCACGACGAAGTGGAGATAGAGGACTTCGAGTACGATGAGGACACGGAGACCTACAGCTATCCGTGCCCCTGTGGAGACCGCTTTCTTATTACGCGGGTAAGAAGATGAATGAGACAATCATTTCTATATACAAGAGACATTGCTCTGTGACATACATTTTTACGTGAGCGTCTCTCATCTCGGAGCAAACTCTCAAAATACAGATTAGCCTTGACTGTTCGTCATGTGGGAAAGTAGAATTGCGAATACAGGCGGCCATCAAGCCTACTGCTTTTCCGTTTTTCTCAAGCTAGAAACAGTGATTTTCAAATTGGCAACTTTAAGATGGGTGGATTTCAACTCCCCAAATAGTCAGCACGGCAAGTTTGATAAACACTGTTTTAGCGCTTTCCAGACATGGAAGTGCTGGAAGCACTTCCGCCTTAGGATTGGGGAGGTTGTAGCCAATACATATAGAAAGTACCAAGTTGGGGCGGGGCTGATGCGTCTCCTGTGTTCAGTCAGGGTGGTTATAAAATATTGTAATTAATTTATTGCAACTGAGAGAGATGTTCAAACATAGCCAATGGTAACTTGGTGCTCTGATAATAGGGCAAGGCAGACAGGTATAATCTTATTAAATTTAAAAGAAAAAAGATTGATAAGCCTGAGAAACTTTGGATGGATAGAAGCATTTTAATGCAGTGCCATCCTAACCTGAGTTTAAAAGTCAGAACCTGTAGTTTAATCTTAGCACAAACTTAAATAAATTGAAACAAAATTACATAATGTAGACTTTATCTTCCTGAGGCAACGATAAACATTCTTCAGCCTTGAGGGAACTATTGTGGGTATTTAATGTTCTTTTCTGAATAGAAAGATTTCTTCAGAATATCACAATGTGGTTGAGTCCATCCAAGGAAGTGTCCACGTTTACCCAAGCTGTGCATTTCAGCACTATGATTTTGGGAAATAATTTGTATGGATATGGTTGAACAGATAAAAATTCATTTCTGATCATAGCAAATTGAGACCTATTATTAGTTCCCTTCTGATGAACATATGCCCTAAGCTAAAATTAGAAAAGTGACTAAATAGCTGAACTGCTGAGATCACACAGCATAGAGTTTGAAAGAATTAAGCATTTAATTGGTTTTTAAAAATAAAATTTTAAGTCAGTCCTATATAAATATGTCATGATAGCTTTTATTGGACTTGATCATGGTAAGTATGCCCAGAAAGAAACAGAGAAGATAATATTGATAAATCACTCAAACAAAATACTCTGAAGATGTCCTTGGAGCAGTGCAAAATTTGTCAATAAGTGAATTATTGAGCTGAGTTCATGTTGGAGAAATTTTAGTGGAATTTTGTTTTGGAGTTCTCTTTCCTTGAGAAATCCAAAACAAAATTGAAATTGAGATTATTATAGATAATAAATTAACATTTCTTTTTCACTCTTTCTTGGGTGCAAGTTGTAATATTGTGCAGATTCATAAAAGACGTCTTTAGAAATCAAAATACTTAGCATTAACATTGCATTTGGGCAGAAAAATTAGCATATGGATAGTTGGCTTTGGATGTATCCTGATATTTTATCTATTCAAACTTTAACAGGAAGAATTCAGTGAATTGAGACCCCATACAGTTGAGAGAAGTGTTGTATTGTTTCAGAAGTATCTAGCAAACAGGACTTGGATTTTGCCCTTTTCTTTTTAACATTAAATGGTATGCTTTATTAAGGGGTCAAATTCTTATGTATTATTGTAGGAAGATCTGGAAAATGGGGAAGATGTGGCAACCTGTCCAAGTTGTTCACTTATAGTCAAAGTGATCTACGACAAGGTGAGGAATGAGCAGGGGTGGAAGTTTACTTGTTTTAGACTGTTTTCACAGGTGGTGACCAAAGTCAATAACCAGCAAAGATAACCCAGAGTCATTGGGAGTTAGGTGGAATATAAATTTATTTATTATGTAGCCACAACATTTAAACAATATATAATAACTAGCCAAATACCTTTTTTGCTGAGTCTGTTGTCTATGTGGTTGATACATGCTGGAGGAAACTCATTCTTGATTAGCAAAAGTTATATGTATTGTGCCCGTTTTGCAGTTCATTTAGTTTTGTGAATTATTTGAAATCCACAGACTGTTTCTTGAACATCTAATATTAACTAATTTGAATAAATGATAGTTATATCAAAATGGAATAACAAAGAGCAGAAGTCACTGTCTGGTCAGAGATCAACTTTAAAAATGAGCACTTAATTAAATAAATGCTGTGAGGTCAGAATATAATTGATTATAGTGTCCCCCAATATGTGAGTTCTCCTTAATCACCTTTCATTAACTATTTAATATGCAAAGCTAATGATCCCTAGCAAGCTGTGCTAAGCATTGATTTGCTATGTTCATTTCCAAGTTCCTGTAATGTCTCACCTTATTATCCAAATATCCCTTAGAACAGTGGTTCCCAAAGTGGGCAGTACCGCCTCCTGGGGGGCAGTGGGATGCCTTAGGGGGGCACTAAGGGGCAAGGGGGCTGGCAGGGGGGCGCTAAGAGGTGGCAGGGGGTGCTGGAGGTGGGTCCCTCACAGGGCACATTCAGGGGTGGGATTCTACCTGTTCATTACCATTCCCGGTAGTTTGGAGAACTGGTAAAATGGGCCCCTGGCTGGCCCTGGCTCCGCCCACTCCTGTTCCCTACCCAGTCAGTCCTTATTGCGCATGCGTGAGATCGCTCACATGTGCAACAATTGCTGACAGCCACAGCAGCACATTGGAGAAACGGAGCAAGCAAAGCCAGAGGTTGGTAATTTTCACTCCAAAAAGCATTCAGATGCCGTGTGGTCTTTTTGGTGCAGATGGAGTCCAGCTGCACCAGAAAAAAAATGCGGTGTCTGGAGGTTTTTTGGAGCGAAAATTACCAACCTCCAGCTTTGCTCTGCTTCTCCAACGTGCCACCGCCACCGCATTTAGGCATGCAGGCTCACCCTATTGACTGCTACAGCACTCCACTCGGACTTGCTTGGGCAAGTCCCTCCAATGCAGTGGTCTCAATGTGGTGGACCTGCGGGGCCGGTGCCTAGAATGCGGCAGCAGTGGTGCGTTGGAGAAGCAGAGCAAAGCTGGAGGTCGGTAATTTTCGCTCCAAAAAACCTCCAGATGCCCCTTGGTGCTACAAACTGATCCTCAGTGCCCCCCACCCAGAGGTGGGATTCAAATTTCTTAACAACTGGTTCTGTGGGTGTGGGCTAATTTGTGGGCATGGCTTGGTGGTCATGTGACTGGGTGGGCATGGCTTGCTGGCTTGGCATGGCTTGGTGGCCACATGACCGGATGGGCGTAGTTTGGTAGTCATGTGACTGGGTGGGTGTGGCCAGGTGGCCATGTGACTGGCAAACCAAATGTAAGTGGTCCTCACTTAATGGCCAGTTGCTTAGTAAGTGTTCTAATTTATGACTGACCTCCCAAGAGCTACTTGACATGTTTTTGGAGTTTTGCCACACACACACACACACACACACACACACACACACACACACATCCTTCTAACCCTGCTGGAGTAGGTGGTTGGACTAGATATCTCATTCACTTTCTCCTCCCTCCCTCCCTTTCTTTCCTTTTTCTTTCCCTTCCTTCCATCCCCTGCTCTTTCTTTGTCTATCCTTTTCTTCTCTCTCCTCTCCCTGCTTTCTTTTCTCTTTCGTTTTTTCTTGTATCCTTCTTCTCTTTCTCCTCCTCTTCTCTTCCCTCCTTTCCCTCTTTCCCTCTTTCTTTCTTCTCTCCCTATCTTTCTTTCTGTCGATCCATCCCCCTTTCTTGTCTATCACTTTTCTTCATTCTCTCTTTTTCTTTTCTTTTTTCGTCTGTTCTCTCTCTCTTCTCTCTCTCTTTCTTCTCTCTTTTTTCTCTCTCTTTCTCTCTTTCCCTCTTTCTTTTCTTCTCTCTTTTCCTCTTTTCTCCTCTCTCTCTTTCCCTCTTTTCTCTCTCTCTCTTTCTCTCTTTCTCTCATTTCATCTCTCTTTCCTTCTCTTTCCCTCTCTATCTCTTTCTTTTCTCTCTCTTTTTCTCCCTCTCTCTCTTTCCCTCTCTCTCTATCCCTTCCCTAACCTATCTACCTATTTTCTGTCCAGGCAGACATGGCCTAATCTGTCAAAGGCCTGGGCTAATCCTGCATTACCCCGTTTCCCCTTTCAGAGGCCCCGGGCCTTAATCTCCCCATTTCCTCCCCCGCGACTGCCTCTTTCGTCATCCCATGGCTGTGACTTTACCTTCCTCCTGCAGCTGGCTGCCAGGGAAGACAAGCCAGGGCTGAGCCATTGTTGTCGCTGGGCTCCCCGCCAGCTCACGTCGCCCTTGTCATGAATGCCTGCAGCTGTCATGTGTTGTTTTTGGTGCAGTTGGATTGCAGCTGCACCAAAAAAAACACGTGGTGTCTGGAGGTTTTTTGGAGTGAAAATTACCAACCTCCGGCTTTGCTGTGCTTCTTCAATGAGCTGCTGTGGCTGCATTCTCACCCCAGTGAGCCTGCTGCACCAGAGGGACTTGCCCAAGCAAGTCTGGGCAGAGTGCTGCAGCAGTAAATGGGATGAGCCTGCATGGCCGGTGCTTAGAACACAGCGGCGGTGGCGCATTGGAGAAGCAGAGCAAAGCCGGAGGTTGGTAATTTTTGCTCCAAAAAACCTCCAGACACCACGTTTTTTTTCGGTGCACTGGACTCCATCTACACTGAAAAAAACACATGGCGTCTGGATGCTTTTTGGAGTGAAAATTACCAACCTCCAGCTTTGCTTGCACCACTTCTCCAACGTGCCGCTATGGCTGTCAGCGATTGTTGCACATGCGCACGATGTCGCGCATGTGCAATAAGGAGTGACTGGGTAGGGAACAGAGGAGCAGGGCCAGCCTGGGGCCTGTTTTAACGGTTCTCCAAACTACTGGGAACGGTAATGAACCAGTAGAATCCCACCCCTGAATGCGCCCTGCGAGGGGCCCACCTCCAGCGCCCCCCTGCTGCCTCTTAGTGCCCTCCTGCTGGCCCCCTTGCCTCTTAGTGCCCCCCTAAGGCATCCCACCACCCCCAGGGGACGGTACCGCTCACTTTGGGAACCACTGGTCTATTGTAATATCCTAGTTGTGGGGAGGTTTCTAATATTCAGTAGGAATAGTGGTTGTTAGGTGGACATATTTGTTCAGAGTCTCTGGGCTAGATCTCTGTCCCCTTGGATACTTGTATGCATTATAAGCTACTTCCAAATTTAATTATATTTCCTGCAGTGGTCTCGTAGTAATTAATAATAGCTTAATGCTCTAGCAGGTGTGAAGTTAGTACATTTTGGTTTCATAATGCATTTCTTAGAGATGTGCTATAATAGAAGTCAGTTAATTGCACTTAAATCCTATTGACTTCAGTAAAAATTAATGTAATGAAAGGGTAAATAATTTGTATTTTAATGTGTATTTCATTTTATTTTCTGAATTACCTATTTTTGGTGAGTTTTATTTATTTTAGATTTGCACAACAAGTTTAATAACAAAGTAATTATTTTTGAGTTATTTGCCTAAATAGGCAGAGATAGAATTAACAGGAGAATAGCAAGCAACTAATCTTTGGGGTGTCTGTCTTAATAAATTCTTCTCTCTGTCTCATTTTGAATGTATAGTAAATCTTGAATACAATTAGAATTAGAATGTAGGATAATGAATTATTGAATTGGGACCTGTGCTTTTAGTCATTTATTATGTATAGATTCCAGTCAAGACATTCAGTGAATAATTAGTACCACTACTCATTTTATCTCATCTGCTTCAAACATGATTGATGATTTCACCTGTCATCACTTGATAGTTATGAAATGGAGGTTGGAATACAAGATTATTGATTGATTGATTGATTGATTGATTGATTGGATTTCTAACCCGCCCCATTTCCTGAAGGACTTGGGGCGGTGTACAATCATAAAACAATACAAATATACAATTTAAAAAATATTAAATAAACCCAATTAAAGCTAAAAATAATAAAACCATTGCCTAAAAAACTCCCCTCCCCACCCTCAGCCCAGGTCAGCAAGTTGGAACAACCAGGTTTTGAGGCCCCGGCAGAAGGAGCGGAGGTCAGGGGCCACCGGAAGCTCCAGGGGGAGCTGGTTCCACAGGGTGGGTGCTCCCACAGAGAAGGCCCTACCCCTAGGGTCACCAGCCGACACTGTCTGGCTGACGGAACCCCAAGGAGGCCCACTCTGCGAGAGCGCACAGGACGATGGGAAACAGTTGCTAGCAGCAGGGTCTCCCTTAAATTCTACATAATGATCATAATGGTGCATCATAATGATGATGCACCAAAGAATATTAGTAGAAGCAATATTGGGACAGTTTGCTTCTTATGCCTTTATAACACTGAACTATTTTTTCCCCGTGGCATTAAGTGGTCTCTTTTTCAGTGATCTTGTTTGTAGAACCATCATTTTTATCATATTTTGCCATTAAAATAAATAATTCATTATTCAGATGTTTATATTTGATTAGTACCAGCCTTGTATTCATACATACATAGTATATGTATGTATTTACAATGCATATGTTAATGTAATGATTCTTGTTTTCTTATTTCAGGAACAATTCATGTGTGGCGAAGAAGTCTCACCCCTTACAGAAAGCAAAAAATTAGTTAAATGCTGATAACCATTGAATAAATAATGCTCTTCTTGAACAGCGTAGCAACAATTGGACAAAAAGGACATCTATTATGAAGACTTCATGTTTTATGCTTTAATAATTTATTGCTTACAAACAGCTACCTCAGTTCAGGGGAACTGATGTGGTGACAAAAACTATTTATTTGTGCATAAAGAGACACTGCAAATAAGTGATATTTGAAAGTAGTGAATAACCTATCAAGTTTAAGAGTGAAAATGAATATGGTAGACATGCATATCATGTCATGAATGTTTGTTGAATGCTTCTATTGAACCTGGACTTTTTGATTCTTCTGACTAAATACAAAATGTAAATATTGGTTTTGCTTTTTAACAAGGAAAAACTGCAGCTTTTTAAGAAAGGAGACAGTAATACAAACCTTCAAATTCAGTCCTATAATATGCACCATCTCCCAATCAACTAGAGCTATAGGCTTGTTGAAAAACACACTTTTTAGTTGTTTAGTTGTTTATGGAAGGCTACAGACAGGGAGCCATGACGTCTCAGGAGGGGAGTGGTATTCCAGAAAGTGAGGGCTATCACAAAGAAAGTTTGCTATCCAATCAATCCCCCATACATTTGTTCCATATGAGGGTATGATATTCACAACAGCCTTCTCTGGATAATTATCATGCTCACTGAATTGGGCAATAACAAAGATGCAAAAACTATATAGAGTTCATTAATTAAAGATATCATTAATGTGAAAGTTAGAATAAATGCAGAATTTTGGAAGCAGAGGAATTTCTCACCCTCATTTAAACTGAATTCATTAAGGTGGAATAGCTTTGAATGATTTGAAGTTTCTTTTCTCAGGTTTCTTGCTAAGCTGAATTGTTGTTTATAAAATAAACTGCCAAGCGACTCACCCTCTGCCCCTTGTTAAGCCCAGAATGAGCAAGAACATTCAATTTTAACGATCCATTATTTGATTTGTCATTTATGCTATATTTAAAATGACTTTACCACTAATAGGGAGTCATCTGACTTGAGTCAAGAATCTACTGATAAGCAGTGGAGCAGTATTTAAACTAGTGTTGTTTTTGACTGCTATATACCAATTGCACTTATTGTCTCAGAGGTTGCCCTACACAGAGTATGCAGTAGAATCCAGTTGTAGTAATCAGGTGTGAGTATATGTCAGTCCATTCTAATCATGTAGAGTTGTAAACATTAACTAAAGTCCTTGTCATAGCATCTACCTGTTGCTTGAAGCAGGGATGACCACAGTTCATAAACATCCCTTGAGGAAAGAGTATAAAAACCTGAATTAATACCAGGACTAATGTTATCAGATTGGTCAGATGTTTATTCATGACTAGTAACTCTGTCTCATAGGATTTAATCTCTACTTGTTTCTGTCTGTCAGCTTATTTCTGTCTCCATCCAGACTCTTACAGTCTTTAGACACCAGTTCAGGACTTTAATGGTATCTCCAGCTCATCCTGGGGTGATGATATAAAATTAAAAGTAATCAAAGTACAGTAGAACCTCTGGTCACGACCATAATTTGTTCCATGATTTTGGTCACAACCTGATTTGGTCCTGACCTGAACCTAATTTTGGAAATTCGGCATTTACCCAAAAAAATGGTGCAGAAGGGGAAATCTGCCGTGAAAAAAATGTGAATTTTTTGGTCAGAAACCGATTTGGTTGTGGTGAGAAGTGTTCGTGTCCAGAGGTTCTACTGTACTGATGAAAATTGATTCTGAATTGATATTTTCCAGTAGTTTTATGTAGAAATTTTGCAATGTAGAGGAGAGCACATAAACCTCAGATATATTGGGATTCCATGAAGTTTCTCCGTGATCACTGACTAAAACTGCAATTCAGATAGGAGCATAGCAATGAACCTCCAGTTCCCAACCCTTGTAGGTGGTCCAGAAGGACACTGTGTTTCATTGTATCAGTTGCTGCTGAAGGATTAATAGCATCCAGGAAGTTCACTCAACCAGTTTAGGGTTTATCAGAACTAAAAATGAATCTTGATTGGCAAAAGGCTCGAATAATCCATTTCTTCCAGGATCTTCTCGAGTTGATTTCCTAAAAAGCTTTTCTAAAAAGTTGAAAACCAGACAAAATTGATCAAGCATAACTTGATTCAAATATATTCAAGGCAAGATCTACTACTGCATTTGTCAAGGCAGGCAGCATTATTGCCTCTCAAGCATTGATTATTTCTTTGATTCCATTCCCAACTTGCCACACCACCCAAAAGACACGAAAGTTGTGGCTAAAGCCCAATGGCAATGGAACTAAAAATAGAGACCCCATTCAGACCAAGGCCCATAGTCCAGCTTTTGTTTCTTTCAGTGAGCAGTCACTTCTGATTGGAGATATATAGTCTTCCCACTATTACTGACCCAGAACTGATATATGGAAATAATACTGAACCTTTTTTTCTCAGGAAAAAAATAAATCTAAAAACATCATCTAACATGTATTTTCTTGATTTTGTTAACTTGGAATGTAGGCAGATATATACTGAATACATGCAGAAGTAATATGAGATATGGCAGAAACATACCAGATGTTTTTAATTGATAAAATGTAGAGTTCGTGTTTTAAGAATTCTCCGATTCATCACAATATGAACAAAGATAACTTTTATTAAATATTAAGTTGAAATCGTCTATAGACTTATCCAGTAAACTGTTTACTATTATTTAAATAATTTCCATAGATAAGTACTTTAAAACTTCAGTTTTAAACTTCATATTGCAGGCAATAATTTTGTTTTGCTTTCTCTTATACAAGGAATCAGTTCATGAAATCTTTTTCATTTTCGTAAGTTTGAACATTTTATAAATGGAACATACAAAGTTAACCAAGTATATACTTATTTTATCTATATTCATTTATAAATTTAATAAAGATTAAAAACAGCATAGTGTTCTCTGTACTATAGCTGATATAATTACTGAAGGGATAAGATCACTCCTGTTTACAAATATACGTTACATATACAAATGTGAGTTTATAGCTTTATATTTTTAGGAAGACTTCACACATTTTAAATACACAATTGTATGTACAATTCTAAACTATTATAGTAATGCAGGACAGATCAAAATTAAATTAACTCCTGTCAAAGTATTGCCTGAATTTCCTGGAAACTTATTTTCCTTTCCCATTTCCAAGATAGAAATGAAGTCCTAGAAAAACCTCTGTGAGACCAGAGTTTCTCAAGGCATTCCATCTCTGCCTTATTTTACTTTTTGACTTCTGCCACCATGGTCTTATCAGGAAGTGGGGGAAAGAAAATCAGAAAGATTGAAATGGAGAAGACCTACCTCCTTTGTCTGGGTGGTGCTGATCTCAGATGTCCTATTACAGATAATTAGCCTTTTCCACTTTGGGAGGAGAGAGGAAGAAGTGTCAGCTTCACAATTTTCTTTGCAGCAGACAACAAGATGTGAACAAGATCTGAATAAGAAAGATCCAACTGTGCAGGTACAGTATTATGGTAACTGACTGGAGAAACTGATGTCTTAGTTATTTATGCTATCAAAACAGAACTAAATGTCAGAAGACAAACACTGCCTTAGAAAAAGTCTCAGGTGGCAATTCCTGAGCAGTAAGAGCTTATTCTAACATTGACAGTACCCATCCAGGCTAAGCAAAAACATTTTATTGCCTGAAATAGATCGGTAAATCTTCCCTGGCAACATTTATGGAGATTCTCAGTCATTCAGGTCAAAGGTGCTTTTTCAAAAGGCAACTTGACTGAGAACAGAGCTGAAGAAACTTCATAAATGAGAAACAAAACATTTTCAAGGAAAAACAAAATCCCAATTGCCTTTTGAAAAAGCATTTTTGGGTCTTCCCTTGCAACCAGGGGTGGGATTCTACCGGTTCAGACCAGTTCATGTCAACTGGTAGTTCTGATGATCATTTGGGCCCACCCACCCCTGCCCTTTTCCTGTGCTTTATTTCCTTGTTTTTGAGCACAGCTGATTCGCATGGCAGAGCAGTTTGCTGTGTATCAGCTGTTTATTCATTGGGGTTGCAGCAGAAAATAAGTATTATAGCTAAAAATGGTATCAAGCACTTATATTTGCTGATAATAAAAATTTAATAACAAAAATAACCAAATTTTCTCCAGCCTGATGTTCTTAAATTATGTTAGACTTCCATTTACAGTTAATCCGGCCCTGAACTTAGTCCTTATTTCAGCTGTAAAATTCTCTTTAAAAAACCATTTTGTTCTTTTATGAACCTCAAAATCATTTGGTAGTTGTAGTGGCTTCCTTTTATGATACAGAAATTTATAATGTTTACTTCTATAGAAATAGACATGAAATATGCAGGCTTGTGTGTGGATGTCAGGTGAATAAAAATTTGCCTCAGAAATGAAAAAATGCCTCAGAACAAAGGTTACATTGCAGAAATACTGAAATTTTGGGGAAACTCTGGGACAAGGTCTTCCACTTGTTACATAACTATTATATTTTATAATACCACATTTTTTTCATACCACATTTTCAGATGGAGGACTTCTAGGACTATCAAAGTTCTTGCTTTCCTGATTCCATATATTCTATTTTTTCTGCTAATAAAATAAAATAAAAGCAATTTAAAGTACAAATGAAACACAGTGTTTGGATTCCTTGTACACATTACGTGTTTCAGATAGGATGATTACATAATAAAAGCTTCATTGAGAAAACAATACAGAGGGAAAAAAGAGTATCTGCAAAATTTCTACATTGAGTTAAAAACCATCTCTCTGGAAGAAATAACAGGGAAAGAGTTCCAAGATAAATTTTGCCTGCGAGGAAAATGGCCTTTTTAATAGTTGTTTATATGAGTTACCTCTTGTAATTCAAGATAAGATTCCCAAGTGGATGTCGAAATTCTTCCTACAAAAGTCTTATTCTGATTGGTTCATAATATATATAAGAGACTCATTGGTGAAGTGCCAGCAAGTGTAATCTGATAAAATGATAAAGAACATTCTGCATACTGTATACACATTTTTGTAATGTTTAAATAGCAAGACTGACACAAGGTTAATACATTCAATGATCTGAACTAGAAAAACTACCCAACAGTACACTATTCAAATGAAAGTTTCTTCCAACGACTAGTTTCATAACTTTCCAAGCTAAGCTAAACAAGCTTCATTAAATGAGTTTGTATATCAGTCCCATCCAGCCTGTATCAACATGTTCCAATAGCAGAGACATTCCTGTCACTAGCACCTGCAAAATTAAATATTCACTTCTGATAAATTAATCCAAATCTATGCAATCTACAGTGATGATAATTGAAGGTTTTTTTGTAGGTCTCTTTGAACTCTCGCTATATAATAAGTTAGAAGATATATTTATATAACTTGAACTGTCAACAATATTGATTTTTTTTAAATTATGTGTTTGAATTATTTAATGTAGATTTATCTGAACCCCAAAATTTTTGACATTTAGCCTTGATGTTTGATATTAGGTTATCAGTAGTGTTTGCTCATTTTTGTGCCACATCTGAATACAAGGTTATCACTGCTGTCGTTCTAGGGCTAATAGCAAGGGCTAATAGCAAGCAAAAAAGTACTAGACCACTAAAGGAGAAGAGTCAAACATTCATTTTAGGGCACTGTTTTAATTCTATGCCTAAACCAATGGGAAACATAAACTGGAATATAAATTAAATTTAGAGCAGGTCTATTATAGAATACTTTTTCTAGTTCTCATTAATTACAGGTGTTCTGATCCAATAACAAAAACTTGTAGGAAAAAATGAATTAAGTAATTATATCAGTGATATATTATAAAAAGGCCCTTTATTCTTTTTTTAAAATATATTTTTATTGTTTACATATAAATATATTGAATACAGTGTAATTGTCCTGGCATTCCAATTACTGTAAAACAAAAGTGAAAACAGAGTAACATATACTATTTTAAACAGTGCTACAATAGTTTCTGACCATCATATTCTAATATGTCAACTTATCTATAATTCTAATACTTACATTCCTATATTGATATTAAAAATAATATCTCTTTCCATGTCCACCTAACCTGATTCTTTCACATTCCAACTTCTACCTCATGTTTCTAACCATTGATAGAACCTATTCCTATTGTTGAATAGTATTCTGTATCTCCTTTATCTTTTATTTTTAGAGTTAGTCTGTCCATTTCCACACAATCTTGTATCTTCCTTATTGTCTCATCCCTAGAATTCCAGCTGATTTTCATTGGATTATGATCTGCCCATAGATTTGTATCTATTTCTACCTCATATACATTAGTATTTAATTCCATCAACATCCATATCATATCTATTCTAGACCAGAATTGAGATCTATTAGAATAGAATGTGTATTGGTTTTCTCTCAGGTTCCTCTCTCTCCATACATCTTGTATGTTTAACTCTTCTGCCATTTTAAAGAAGGTTCTAGATAGAATCCTTCTTACTCCTTTCCTCATGTATCATTAGTTACAGGTGTTTTGGTCCAAAAACAAAAACCTGTAAGAAAATTGAATTAAGTAATTATATCATTGATATATTATAAAAAGGCCCTTTATTCTTGAAGGCAGATTAATTCATGCAATGTGAATCTTGCACAGAAATAAAATTAATTCATATATATATATATATATAATTGATTAAGGTGACATCCTAGGCATATTTTATGAAGTGGTTTGATGAGAGATTTTGACTGATTTTGAGGTCGCTAAACAAAACTGATGGCTGAACAGAGTTTGGAACTTGTATGTATGGTTTCTTCATCAAGAAAAAAAAGACAAAAATATGCTGTGGATGGCAAACAAGCAATATGACAAACTTGAGTTCTGATAATTGGCCACTTTGTGACAGGACAACTTTTTGCCCAGCAGCTATTCACTATGAGTGTCAAGCCGTTCTCTGCGACCATTGTCAAGGCTTTGAAAAACCTGTGCCAGGGAGTAAAAAAATCTTCAAACATCCCTGCTAATTAGAAGTGATAGACCATGTTTTTCTTTGCTGTCAATGCTGATAAAAATTAGACCTAGAAAGTAATCTAAAAACATTTTTATTTATAAAATAAGAAAACCTATATGGAGCTACATGTTGGCAGCTTACTTAACACCAAGGAATATAGAAAAAGAAACGAAGGAAAAGTAAAACGGAAGTTACAGGAAATGAAGTATAAACTTTGTACGCATGCACAGTAAATCAAAATATCACAAGACTTTCTATCTCATTACTATGGAAACAAGATAACACAGTGCTGGCTAGCAGACACCTGCTTGCTATAATATGAGCTTAGGAGCTTGAACAGACAAACCAAAAAAACGCAGTGACAATGAGAACACATAGACATTTATTTGTTCACTTACTTTTTCTCCCAAATAAACTGTAAAAACATTATTGTAAGAGGAGCAGCACAAATTATTTATTCTGGATAAGCAAATTATGAAGGTTGCAATCTGAATTGAAATATATGTATTAGGAATGTAATAAAATAAAACCAGATTTCCTCATAATAAAATTAAAGATTTGTTTATGACAATCATGAATTCTCTGTTCATGAAGTAAGAATGCATAAATGCTTTGAATATCTGGAAATTTCAGACATTTAGACTAAATTGTTTCTTTTGGTCAATAAAGAGTATGAATTACTTTTATGCCTGGTACACATTTTTCAGGGGCAAACCTGAGGGAAATCTTCCAGATTCAGTTACCAGTTTGAGTTAATAATTTTTTATTGCTGTTAATGTATGTTTAGTTTTCCAGGCAGAAAGAATCTATCATTGCAGTGACACCTGTGAAGATAAACTAGGGTATAAAGTACAGAGAGCATATAGTTTTCAGCCCACTTCATACCTCTTTGGTTAGCTGGCATAAAAAAATGCAGCTTCTTTCTGTCACCCTTTTTCTTGCTTCTATATGCTTTGCATCGGCTGTGGATAGGCAATATATCAGTGCTAATGGCACCTTTGCAAACCGAAGAGATTATGATTCAATATCAGTTAAAAATGGAGGACGTTGGGGGGTTTGGACATGGATTGACAAGTGTCCACCAGGATCATATGCCATTGGCTTTAGCATAAGGGTAAACCTATATGCAATGCTCATTTTAGAGACTGAATTAATTTATAAACTTGCTAACCTGAATCTCAATGTGTTTTTTCTCTTACTGCATTAGGTGGAAACATATAGAGGAGCTAGTGATGACACTTCACTCAATGGAATCCGATTATTCTGTTCAACTGAGCAAACCAACAATATTATGTATACTGTTGAATCTGAACCTGGAGAGTATGTTTTGTTGTCTCTAAATATAATTTTCAAAAGAATTGAACATTGACACAGAAAATGTTACTTCTAGACTACCCTTTCTAAATATATCTCCTGAGTGAGCATAGAAGAAGCAATTCTATTTTATGTATACTAATACAAATATGATAGAATTAACGTTCTGTTGAAGATACAGATATGTTACTGAGAAAAATGATCATGCTATTTTTATGCTTGTTCTAGATTGTAAACAGACATTGTTCAACATTTTTTTAAAATTGAAGGAGCTTTAAAAGATCTATAATATGCAATATATTGAATCGCTAGCTTTTTTTCACAGCACATTAGGAAAAAAAATAGAGGTACAGTATTTGACATTGATGTGATGAAGAATGTAGAAATCACACCAAGAGTTTGTGATGTAATGTAAGCTATTAATTCCTATTTAAGTGAGAGATGGTTACTTATTTGCTACTTATTTAAAAACATCCCTTAACATGTTATTATCTCATCACAAGAAACTCTGAAATCTAGATACCATTCCTGAATCATCTATGATTAGTTTTGGTTCTAAAGCTGTTTGTGTATGTATGTATGTATGTATGTATGTATGTATGTATGTATGTATATACATACATAAAATAAAAAACTGTCTATTAAATAGAGCTTAAATTCAGTGGAGAATATAGCTAACCAGTAATAAGTCTTGTCATGATCACTTGTAAAAGCTCAAAACAGACATACTTTATTGTTTCTTAAACAATTCCCACACAAGGTAACGTGAGAGACAATCTCTCTTGAAAGAGATGTTGCTGATACTTTATTTTCTTTTTCCAGATACGGGCACTGGTCAGGAGTTCGATGGTGTCCACGAAATGGCATTTTACGTTCTTTTCAGCTGAAAGTTGAACCAGAGCAAGGAGCTGGAGATGACACAGCAGTAAACAACATCCGATTCCGTTGCAGCAATGGTCTTCAACTTGAAGAAGCTGGTGGTCCATTTGGTGAATACAGTGAGTGGAGCACACCTTGTGAGAGAGGAGGAATTTGTGGCCTTCAAACTAAGCAAGAACCCTACCAGGGCATTTTTATAGATGATACAGCCTTAAATGATGTTCGCTTCTTCTGCTGTGAATAAATTCTATAGAAACAAAGGAATCGTTTTAGCAAGATTAAATGACTATGCAATGAATATGCATTTGTTTCTTATTTGTTGTAATTTTTTCCACCAAGAAAATAGTACGTTAATGATAAGTACAGTGTGTGTGTATGCATGAGAGTGTAAAAGGGAGTACAAAATCTTTATTCTCTAACACTGATCATGTTTTAAATAAATAGGTATTTTGCAGAGGTGGTATTCAGCAGGTTCTGACCAGTTCTGGAGAACCAGTAGTGGAAATTTTGAGTAGTTCAGGAAACCAGTAAATACCACCTCTGACTGGAGATTTTACAGTATCCTTCCCCTGCCATGCCCATCAAGCCACACCCACAGAACCGGTAGTAAACATTTTTGGATCCCACCACTGGTATTTTGGTTTTATTTATTTACAAGATTCCCAGAATAGATACCACCTGAAGGCTCCCACCCCATCCACATCCACTGGTTTACTAATATAGTGTGTGTGTGTGTGTGTGTGTGTGTGTGTGTGTCATATATATATATATATATATATATATATATATATATATATATATAGGTCTTGGTGTGTCTTGGTCTTTTGGTTTGTTTTGAAATCTCATCCGTCATCTTCGGCTGGTGTCTTCAGCTCCTGAAGGAGAATGATGAGAATTCATCAGTCTTACAACGGACACCAATCACCAATCTATATATATATATATATATATATATATATATATATATATGTATACACACACACCACAAGTCACACACACACACACACACACACACACGGCTGTATAAAAAAAGATTAGTCAAAGATTTCCATTTTATAATGCATTTAAGGATCAAGTCAAGCTGTTTCTGGCTGTCACTTTTCTTACAAAATGCATTACACTTGGAATTAAAACAGTAATCTGATTAATCTGTCACATATGCTAACTGCAGTCCTGAACTAAGCATCTCACATTTTTAAGGTTGCATAATAGATGAATTTGAGGCTTGTTCTCATGATGAATGTTTAAATAGTTGGGATACCTATTTTTATAACTTCATTATCTACTCAACAGTTGAAATAAATTGCATATTCACATGAAAAGCTGACAGCACAGGCCAGTGCTCACCCTTGTGATTGTATTATTAATTAATGGAATAATATGCCAGTGAGTGAATTAGCAGTGCCATAAACATGATTATCAGCTGAATTATTTAAACCAGGATATTTTTAACAGTACATTTGCAATTAGCAAGCAAAAAAATTAATGTTTAGAAAATCTATTTTAAACATTCTATTTTTGTTCAGTCATTTAATGATTCTTAGGAACTTGTGGAACTACATGTGTTTGAAATATATTTATGTAACATAGAAGGATATTTGTTTCCTTCTGAACAAATGGTGTAAGGGTATGAAAGAGTCCTAAGTGCATTCATCCAAAGCTGCCTCTTAATGATAAAAATGTCCACAAATCACTCTACTAACATGAGCCTAAGTTAGAAGTGGGGCTACAAAAGGGAGGTTTTAAGAAGTTGAGAAGCCATCTGTCAGAATGTTGAAATACAAGGTTACATTGTCCACTAGGAGGCAGAACAACTGGAACAATATGATTCAAATGAAATGAAACTGGTAAGGATTGCAATTGAAAACACCACATCAAATATACTGTGTAAAAATAGAGACATTTCACCCCTTCAGAGGTGAATGGGGATAGACATCATGTGAAACTTTATATATAGGGCCATGACATAATGTAACATCTCTCTCTCTCTCTCCCCCTCCCTCCCTCCCTCTCTTCTTCCCTCTCCCCTCTCCCCCTCTCCCCCTCTCCCTTTCCCCTCTCTCCAAGAAGGTAATAATTATATATATTTCTGATAGATTTGCATCCAAATCTATCAGAAATATATATAATTATTATGCTCTGTAACCTTGGTGCAATCTGCTTGTCAGAACCTTTTAAAAGTAAACATTCCAGTAGGCAGATCATTCTGCATGGTGGTACAGCACCATGCAATTTGCCCATTAGGACTTTTATGTCTTTATTGAAGTCCTAATCTACATCCCATTCTTAACACACAGGATTGCTAGACTTCTCTAAAGTGACCAAAGAGGTCCACAAGGGCCAAAAGCAAGGTCAATCAATAACTGAATAACAGAGTTGGAAGGGACCTTGGAGGTCTTCTAGTCCAGGAGTCACCAACCTTTTGGACCTCAGGGACCACCAAACTCATAATTTTAAATCCCAGGGACCACTAACCAGTTCTGTGGGCATGGCCTAATTTGTGGGTGTGACTTGGTGGTCATGTGACTGGCTGGGCATAGCTTGTATGTAAATATTATAAATATTTATATAAATATTGAATTTTTTTATAAAAAAGGAGCAGCTCTTACTCAAAATCAGGCAAAGCAGGCAGGCAGATTGAGTTGCTCACAGAATCATTCAGTGATCTATCATCGGCTATCTGAATCTGTCACATAAAATTTACTTGCGGTGAGTCTGCACTGAAGAATAGAACCTTCAGTCCTAAGGGAGATTCAGCTGTGCTTAAAAGCAGAGTTGAAGATCTAAAGACTAGCTAGAAAGCAAGAAATCCAACGATTTCCTGCTTCCTAGTTAATCTAAATCTCCCGGCACAACAGAACAGCTGATGGTCAGAAAAAGGAAAATTAGCAATTTAGCCAGCAAGTTTACAAGGTAAGGAATGAGTGGGCCGGGAGGGTTCCCACAGGCCATGTGGGCGGCCCAACCTTGTGTTTCTGCACAGCCTGGATTAATTGCTTTGGGGGGTGCTCTGGGGGGTGAGATTTCTCTGCAGCCTACCAAAATTTTCTCATGGCCGTGGCCCACCGGGTGGCAAATGCTGTTCTAGTCCAACCCCCTGCTCAGACAGGAAACCCTATACCATTTCAGACAAATTATTGTCCAAACTCTTCTTTAAAAGTTTCAGTGTTGGAGCATCCACAATTTCTGGAGACAAGTTGTCCCATAGATTAATTGTTGTCATTGTTAGGAAATTTATCCTTAATTGTAGGTTGGATCTCCCTTTGACCAACTTCTATCTGTTACTTCTAGTCCCACCCTCAGAATATTGACTCCTGCCTCTCTGTGACAGCCACTCCAATATTGAAGACTGCTATGATCACTAGTCCTTCTTTTTGTTATATTAGGCACAACAAGTTCCTGAAACCATTCATCATATGGTTTTGCTTTCAGACCCCCTAATCAGCTTTGTTTTCCTTCTCTGCATTGTTTCTAAAATCTCAACATCTTTTTTGTTATCATGGTGACCAAAACTGGATGTAATATTTCAAGTGTGATCTTACTAGTACAGTATAAAACAGTACTAATACTTCACATGGTTTTGATACTATTCTCTTTTGATGAAGCCTAGGACTGTTGGCTTTTTTGGCTATATTGTTAGCTGTACTTAAGTGATTGTCCATTAGGACTCCTACATCTCTCTCACAGTTAATGCTGTTAAGCCAGGTGCCACCTATTTTATACCCCCTGCATTTGGTTTTTCTTGCCTAAATATAGAGCTTTAGATTTCTCACCACTGAATTGCATTTTGTTGGATAGAATGTTTTTGAACTTTGAGTTGGAGAAGACTCCTGACAATGACAAACACAGTCAAGAAAAGAAATAGGTGCATCATCAAACAAATTAACTCGGAATTCTCATTCAAGGCATACTGCCATGACTGCCATAGAGAAATAAGAAAAAGAATATATATTAAGCTTAGCTAAAATGGCTACACATATGTCAATTTCGGGCTTAACACATACATTACTAGGTTCAGATTATCCAATTTCAGACACAATACAGAAAGACCTAGCTCTTTGGAGAAGGCGATAATACTGGAAAAAATGGAAATGAAGAGGAAAAAAGACTAACAGTAAAATGATTCAGTTGCAGTAATGATAAGTGTATTGTTGGAAGATCTGAAAGATCAAGTTACAGTAGGGACAGATAACCATGGAGAAAATCTTTATGATTGTTAACAGTTGATTTGAACTTGATAGCACATGATCAATAATCAATTAATACTGACATATTCTTTAATAATTTCTTGCAGTTTACATCAAGGAAACTAAATCCTACATTAAAAATGGAAGTGCACAAAAATACTGCAAATGCATACATAGAGGCATTTATCTAAACTGATTTTGTAATCAGTGGATTTGTCTGTTAACTCTGGGTAAGGAAGGAAAATTCTTCTATTGCATATAAAGTTTCTTGTATGAAAATCTGATATATTGAGTATATACTCTTTATAAGTATAACATACGTATATATGTATATTTGTGTGTGTTATTTTATACATGTATACAGTCAGGTGTTTTTACTGAATTAAACATAATACAAGCCAGTTTATAGTACTAAAATGTAGAACAAAGTCAAGATGTTTTATATACTCAATAAGATTTGGGGTTTAGTTTTAAAGCAATCCTAAAGTTTAGGTCTTCCTGTGATTCCTACTCAATTTACAATATACTTTTAAAACAAGGGTTTCAAAATTATTTGAAGCAGCAGGACATGGTCCTATAAGTATTTTTAATCTCAATGCATCATTAGTAACTCCAAATGTAAAGTCGTAACATTTTCGCTTTTTGAAGGCTTAAAGTAACTTGTTAAATCTTATTCTCCCAAAATTTTAGGGACTGCTGCATATAATCATCCTTTCACATTTAATTTTCTGGGATTTACACTTCATAAACAGATATGTTAAGACAGTATATAAACTTTTAACAAAATGTTAGTTTAAAAAAAGATGCTACCAGACTCCAAATATTTTGTGTCCAGAGACTCACATGGTCACTTCCTATAGGATCTATAATAATAATATGTATTTTTGAACAAATATGATTGAGAAACAGCATCATAGAATTTTCCACATTTTGGACCATTTAAATTGATCTCCAATGATCAAAACTAATTTCATCTTGGGCTTATGTTCCTCTTTACTGATCTCTCATTCTCAGTGTCTTTTTCTATTTACAGGGTTTTTGTTTGTTTGTTTTGTTTTTTTGCACACAGCATGTGGGCAATCCTCTGGTGAGTGAAAGGACTCCAGATCTAGCTCATTAAAAACCACATTGGCCTTTATTCATAATGGGGTTCTTTGTTGTAATCCTCTTATTAAATGGGAAATATTTTTTTTGTACATGCAGTCTTTTTCGGACAATGTAACTGATTACATAATTTAGGCTTAATTGTATCATATTCCCATAGTAAGGTATGTAATTAGGGGAAACTGCCATCTGATGAAGCTAAAGGAGAACTTTCATTCTGGCAAGGAGCAATCTATGTGTCACTATTTGAATGAGAACAGCTTCTTTTTATATACTTAAAACATAAAAAGTGAGTTTTAACAATTTGTCCCTGACATATTAATTCTTCATTCCTGGAATAAAAATAGGCTGGTTGACAACTGCTACCTCCATAACAGATGAGTTTGCAGCTCTTAGTCCCAAGGCAATTTGTCTGTGGGGATAGAAGAGACCACAGCCAAATTTGGCGACCGTGACAATGAGGTAAAATGTCAGTTCCTTACTTTTTTCTTCCACAAACAAGAAACTCAACATATCTGTAATAAACCATGATTATATCAACATGACATTTCATTGATAATGCCATCATGTCAATGCTGCAGTCCAGAGGATCTGGCCACAGTCAAGAGTGGAATAATATTTTGCTAGAAAATTTAACATGTAACCTTGTATTGGTTTCCAATTTCCATTCTGTGAAGAATTTCAGCATTTCAGTAAGATCCATGAATCAGTACTATATTTTAAAGAATCTGACAATGAAACAAGTGGATCCCCTTATTTGCACTGGTGAGCTGGTTGGGTAACTGAGATTGGCAGGAGGAAATTGGCAGGTGGGGGAGTTGCAGCCTGTAGTTGTAAGTGCTAGCAGGCTGCCAACCGCCAAATTTTTATCATGTAACTGCAGTGGTCTGCAAAGGCTGTAACTTTGGCATGGGCCAGAAGTCCTTTCATTCAGCACCATTGGAATTTCAAACAACCATCAATGAATGATTTAAGTTGATAACTACCTGTATAGGCTTAAAGGCTCTACATTAAGAGCTTTCAAATCAAACTAAAATAAAATTAAAATACTATTATTAAATGTTATTATTTTTATGTGTTTATTTATTTCACATACTTTTATGCCACTTCCATCAGGATAATCAAAATAGTTTGGAAGTATAATAAAATAGAAAACATATACCAAAATAAATACCTATACACTCTGAATTTTCTTATGTACCATCTTATAGAATACAGTATCATTTACAAGTGCTTGTAAAAAGACACGTTAGTCAGATAAGTTCTATTCAAAACAAGTAGACTTGTAGAAATCCAATTTCTAAACCACACAGGACTTTATAGGTTCCTACCAGCATTCTGAATTTCATCAAGAAACAAACTAGTAACCAATATAGTTCCTGTAGCACAGGCAAGTATTGAGAAGATATCATTGACATATAGTGTTAAATGGGTGTGTGGATTGAAGAGGCAGGACACAGCAGTCACAGGTAACTTTTTTATTAGTGTCACTAAAACATAAGACGCTCAGCCGTGGCTGGTGCCATCTTATATAGCCAGCACTGTCCAACGTTTCAGCCACTGACAGGACTTTATTTCTCCCATCAGTGGCCAGTCCAATGAGTGGAGTCTGACATCAGACTCCACTCCTGTGCCCATATTTGGCAATATTTAACACCCTTCCCTACTAGTCAGTGTTCCACCAATCCATGCTCATGTACCTTGTTTAGTCACATAGGTAGGCGGGGCTTTGTGGGGTGTGACTGGACCTGCACACCTGACTCATTCCTGGGACTGTGGCCTGTTCAGACAGGTCTGCTGTCACTCTGGTCCCTGCCTGTGGAACAGTCTTGAAGTCGTCTTGAGATGCGACAGGGCCCATTGAGCCTGAAGCCTCAGAAGTACACCGCAGGACCTCCCTTCCTAAAGTTAAGTGTCCCGATGCTCTTTCTGGGTTTGAGGTTAGGCAGTTATCTACTTCTGTGTGACCTGCAGGTAGGATATTCGCTAGGGCCGGTTCTGATTGTGCATGTTGGTCTTCTGGCTGGTTGTCTGAGATCATGACCCAGCCTCTGATCTGGTAAATGTGTCTGTCCCACAGTTTCCCCCTTCAGTCTCCACCCAGTATGATTGAAGCCCAGTGATTTCTACAACTTTAGCCGGCACCCAGGTTGCCCCCCACCGTGTAATTATGTATGTAGATTGGGTCCCCTATGGTGAAGTGCCTGCATTTCCCTGTGGAGTCTGCGGATGTCTTGTTGCTGTAGTGTGGGTGTATTCTGTCTGGGATCGACCTAAGCCTTCTGCCCATCAGTAGTTTGGCTGGGCTGCGGTGTGTTGTCGCGTGGAGTGTGATGTGTTGGGCTAATAGCATTCTGTCAACCATTTCCTGCCAGTCTCCCGGGCCCATCCTCTTGAGTGCTTCTTTGGTAGATCTAACCATTCTCTCTACTTGCCCATTGGTGGCCAGGTGTGCCGGTGCAGAGAGTGCATGATGAATCCCCAACCCTGCTAGGAACCCCTGAAAAGGCTGCAAAGTGAACTGCGGCCCATTGTCAGACACCAGGACTTCCAGCAGTCCATGGGTGGAAAATAGCCTCTGAAGTGCTCTTATGGTGGCTTCGGTAGTGGTTGACTTCATAATGATTACTTCCAACCACTTAAAGTATGCATCCACCACTATTAGGAATGTTTGTCCTTGGCAGGGCCCAGCAAAGTTGATGTGCACCCGGGCCCATGGAGATGTGGGTGTTTCCCACTTCATGGGTGTTGCCGATGGGGGTGCAGGTTGAGATTCTTAGCATGGGGTACAGGAAGTGATGCAGGCCTCAACCTCCTTGTCTAGTCCTGGCCAACATACATAGCTTCTGGTGAGGGCTTTCATCTGGACCCTTCCCGGGTGGCCCTCATGTAGTAATGTCAGCACCCTAGCCCTTAATGGTGGGAGAATGATCACCCTCTCTCTCCACAGCCAGCAGCCCTTGGTCACTGACAGTTCAGTCTGTCTGTTTTTAAATGGCTTGAACTCATTCCCCATCTATGGTTTCCGGCCATCCCCTCCACACCCAGTTTGAAATCCACACCATAGTTTTGTCCTTAGCCATAAGTCTTGCGATCTCCATCGACGTCATCAGTCCAGACCAGAGGCTTTCCATTAGGAATACGGAAGTGGATTATGGTGGATCTTTGGTGAGGTCTGGGAGTGGACAGTGGCTCAGGGCATCAGCATTGGAAATTTCTTTCCCTGGTCTGTGGATTAAGTGTAAGTGTGGGCATCTTATGTCCATCTTAACATCATAGGTTATAGGATGTTCGGCGTGGGTTTGTCCCTGGCAAGGATGCCCAGCAAGGGTTTGTGGTCAGTAACCAAGTCAAATTGCCTTCTGTAGAGGTACTCATGGAAGCACTTTATGCCTGCTACAGTGGCAAGGGCTTCCTTGTCAATTTGACTGTACTTCCATTGCAGTTTGGACAGCGTTTTAGAATAGTATGCAATGGGGGCTTCTCTCCCGTTTGGTAGTTTGTGGCTAAGGACAGTGCCAATTCCATAGGGGGAGGCATCGCACATTAGAGTTAAGGGCAGTGTTTCGCTATATTGAATGAGGACGCTGCTGGATGTTAAAATGCTTTTTATTTTTTTTAAAGCGTTGGCTTTGTGTTGCCCTCAGGTCCAGTTGGTCGTTTTGTCTAACAGTCTATGGAGTGGTTCTGCGATGGTTGCCTTCTACGGTAGAAAGATATTGTAAAAATTGAGCAATCCCAGGAATGCTTCCAGTTCAACTTTACTTTGGGGGGTGGGGGCTTTCCTTATTGCCTGTAGTTTGCCACTTGTGGGTCGTATGCCTGATGGATCAATGAGGAAGCCCAGAAACTCCACTTGGGGGACAGCCAGGTGGCATTTATTCCTTTTTAACTTAAGTCCTGCTTCCTGGAATCTCCCCAGCACTGTCCTCAGTCTCTCTATTAATTGTTCCCAGCTGTTGGTTGATATTATAACATCGTCGAGTATGGTATTACCCCCAGGATGTTGTGTAACAGTCTCTCCATGATGCTTTGGAAGAGGCCAGGGGCTACATTTACTCCAAACTGCAGCCAGTTGAATTTAAAGGTGCCTCAGTGAGTCACTATCATTTGCGCTTCAGCGGTTGCCTTGTCAATTGGCAGCTGCTGGTAGGCCTGGGCCAGATCTAGTTTGGCAAAGATGTTTCCCTACCCCAGGGAATGTTGGAGGTGCTGCACAACCAGCACTGGGTAGGCACTTTGCTGCAGGGTTTTATTCAGGGTGGTCTTGTAGTCAGCAGAGATTCTCACTGACCTGTCTTGTTTAACTGGGGTGACTATTGGGGTCTCCCATTTGGTGTGGTCAACCATCTCAAGGACCTCCTGGCCAATTAATTTATCTAATTGTTCCTCAACCTTAGGCCAGAGAGCAAACGGGACTCACCGTGGCTTTAGTTGGACAGGAGCTATGTTGGGGTCTAAGTTAAAAGAGATTGGGGTCCCCATGTACTTGCCCAGTTCATCATTGAATACATTGCTGAAGTCGCGCTCTAGTGCTGCAAGGTTGCCTTCCAAGTGTGGGGGGTGATCTTGGTGGTGTGGATGCCGGTGAGATGGATCTGGGTGGGTTTGAACCACTCTTGCCCCAGCAGGCTTGGCAGGTCCTAGTCTACTATGGTGAGTGGTAGAGCCCCTTAGAAACTGCTGTATTCTATCTGGACTGGCTTTCTGCCCAGGATGGGGATGTGGTAGCCTTGGTAGTCCTTCAAGATGATCTTCTTGGTTCCAGCTGGTTGCACTGCATGTGGGGCTGTAGCTTCTTTAGGGTGTCCCATGAGATCATTGAGATGTATGATCCCGAGTCTCCCTCCATCTGGCATGGGCTGCCTTCGATGCTCATGGTGGCCATGATTTGCTGGCCTCATATGCATCTGTTCTCCTCACTTGGGTTTGAGCATAGCTAACGAAGGTGAAGTGCATTTCTTCTTCCCTGCCGTCATCTCTCTTTTTGAATTTCCTGCCAGGATTCTTCTGGCCTCCCCCTTGGTGGCCATATTGTCTGGTAAGGGAGGAGGTTCTCCTGGCTTGCCTCCTGGTTGGTTGGCTGGCTCTGCATACCTCCACGATGTGTCTCTTGCAGTCACAACGCCTGAATATAGTGTCCTTAAAATGGCATGCAGAGCGGTGGTGACTCCCACCGCAACCCCCACATGGCTTGGTCCCTTGCTTCCTCACTGGCTTACTGGACTTCACCTTGTGGATATCCTCCTCATCCTTGTCACTGGCCTTGGAGTTGGAGGTGTCTCGGATTGCTCAGTGATCGACCTGGGTGGCATGCACCTTCCCGGTCCCTTTGATTCACATGGCGGAGCTGTCTGATGATTCCGTGGCTCAAGGCTTAGTCGATGGCTTCTTTGAATGAGATATCCTCTTGGGCCAGCAGTGGCTTTTGTAGGGTCAGGTCTCTCATTCTGAGGATGAGCCAATCCTGGATCATGCCCTCGGTATTGGGGAACTTGCAGTTTTTGACAGCTTCCAAAGCACGGCCATGAATGTATTAATCATCTCCCCCTCTCTCTGGCTCTGTGTATAGTATTCATGGCGGTTGGCCAGGTAGGATGGTGATGGATCAAAATGCTCCTTCAAGGCTCACTGAAGCTCATCCCAGGATACACTATCCAGCTTGTTGACTACAAGAGCGTCCGCCATCTCGTAGAGTTCGGAGCCACAGTATGTTAGAAACAGGGCTCTCTTCTTTGCAATGGGGCAGCCTGGAATCCGTTGACTTCCAGGTATAATTTGAATCGGCCCATGGTGGAGGACCATTTCTCCTTGGCCGGATCATAGGGGATTGACATCGGGTGGTGTGCCATGCTGGTCGGTGGGGTCGCGATCATTGCGGTGGTTGGTAAAGATTGGCTGATTCCCATGAGGTTATCCTTTGTTCTCTCCTCAGCTCAGTATCCCACCTTCATTGCCAGTGTTAAGTGGGCATGTGGATTGAAGAGACAGGACACAGCAGTCACAGGTAACTTCTTTATTAGTGCCATTTAAACACAAGCCGCTCAGATGTGGTTGGCGCTGTCTTATAAGCCAGCACTGTCCAACATTTCAGCCACTGATGGGACTTTATTTCTCCCACCAGTCCAATGAGTGGAGTCTGACATCAGACTCCACTCCTGTGCCCATATTTGGCAATAAACGCATAGACCTCTATAATGTACATCAATTGTAGTTTCCAGATAGTCCTCTTCAGGGATGGTTCCATGTATCCTGAATTACATTCCAGTTGCAAGGTAATGTGAGCATGAAACAAATTATACCTTGGTCCAGGAATGATTGTTGATATATTAGCGGAAGGTGGGCAAGGGGCTTTCTGGCTACAGACTCTCCCTGTTGATTCCACAATATCTGTGAATCCATAAACATCCCCCCCACCTCAGAATATAACCCAATTCCCTTTGGAGTGGCATACAACATACTCTGGTACTGAAAATTAAACTATCTTGGAATTGGTTGGCTTCTGGATCAACAACTAGTCCATCTTGTTTTGGTTTAGTTTCAACAAAACCCTTATAACTTCCAAGTTGCAGGACAACACTTCCACTGAATTTTTCATTTGATCTGGGGTAAAGCTGTAATCCTTGGTTATTGATAATAATCAGATAAGCAGGAGCTTAAAAATATCCTGTAGTATTTAAAAACAAGGTTTTATTGTAAAACTTGAATTATTCCTATATTTGCCAGTGGAGGTCACCAATTACACACTTTGCTAAAGAGCAACCCCCATTATTAAGCTTTAATTCTGCTTGGTTAAAGAGTAGCACTGTTTCTGCTAAAACAGGAATGGGGAATTAAGTAGCTTCCAGATTTTGTAGAACAGCCATTGGTAGCATGGGTAATACAGGAGTAATAAGATTCCTACTGATATTGCTGTAGTTCAGCAATATCTGGAAGGCTTCAGTTTCTCACCCATGCACTACATAGATGTTCTATGATGTTCTTAAAATCAAAATCAGAAAGGAACTAATTAGGTCGTACTTAGGCAGGAATCCAAGTCAAAGTATTCCACACACATAGTTGAATACAAACAAATACATCAAAGAGAACTCCACAATCTTTCTGGGCAATTTAATTGTAAAACTGCTCTTACTGCACAGGACATCCCCTTACAAACACTTACACGGAATCTGGCTTTTTATAATTTAAATATACTGTCCTTATTCTCCACTTTGGACTGGGACTGAATAAATCTTGACCATCTTCAATGTATGTCATGGAGAAAATCTATTCATATTGTCATTATGAATGGGGTACTTGCGGGAACGTCTCTTGCCAGCATCAAATGCCCATTGCCCAGTGCGCGCCCACAGACAGGGCCTCCTTGGGGTACCATCAGCCAGACAATGTTGGCTGGCAGCCCCCAGGAGTAGGGCCTTCTCGGTGGGAGTGCCCACTCTATGGAACCAGCTACCCCTGGAGCTACAATTGGCCCCTGACCTCCGCTCCTTCGCGGCCTAAAGACATGGTTATTCGAACAAGCCGGCCTGGACTGAGGAGGGGGGGGGTCATAGCTTTTAAATGTTATGTCTTTGGGTTTTAGATGATTTGTTTGGTTGAATTGGGTTTAATAATTTTTTAAATGATCTTAACTCTTGTATTGTGTGTTTTTATGATGTGAGCCGCCCTGAGTCTCTAGGGAGATAGGGTGGCATACAAGACCAAACAAACAAACAAATAAATAAATAAATTAGGAGTTGCAAACTATTGACAGCACATAATCAATCATCTTCAATGTGATCGCCCTGAAATGTGCTGTCATATATCATTTCAATGGTCTTCTCCAAGGCTAAATATGCTGACATCATTTGATCTCTTTATATAGTTTATAGTTCTTGACAATCTTCACTACACTTCTCTGAATCTTTTCCAATGTGAAGCTTTCCCCAAATGACATATGAAGAAGTATGTGCTCATTTATTTGTCTATGAACTGGTATACTCAGGCTGGAAATCATTATTATTTGCCAGACTATCTAATTGCCATGTCAGATTTTTTAAAAAAACCCACAAAACTCAGGAAGAGTCTGGTACCACCTTTTTAGACCAACAACTTTATGTGAGGTTTAAATTTTTATGAGCTTCCTCATCAGATGTTCTCTGTTAGTATCTGATAGTTGTTGAGTTAATGTTATTTTAACAACCACAATATAAAAAATAGTAATTGCTGACCATATGAAAACATAACAGCCCAACAAACTAGGAGAAAATGGTTGTCCAGGACAGTATCCAGCAATTGCAGAAGAAGGAACTGCAGCCAACTTAGAACTGGGACTTCTCCTAGAATGCTGGAAATATTCTGAGGGGCTTAAGACTTGGGTTAGAAAACAGTAGTTTTGAAATACAGCTGAAAAATGGCCAGCAGGGGTGCATGTGGTGGGCTGGGAGTTGAAGGAAAATGACAATATTAGTTCCTCCACTCAGGAGTATGAGTTGCCTATACAGTGATGAGCCATACAGGAAGTGCAAGTAACTCCTGGGAATTATTACCTTGGGAACAGTACATGCAAGAATTTTATTTCTTGAGATCCGGAAGATCAGGTTTAAATAAGATTTGCTTACAAACTATGTATACTTCAGACAGTTTTTATGCAGAGAAATTTGTCTGCTAGCTGCTTCATTAAATTCATGAGTTTCTGGACAGTTATAGTCAATTTGTTTATTTATTTATGTATTTACAAGATGTATAGACTACCTAATCATAAGTCTCTGGCTAGCATAATACAAAGCAAGCAATTAAAACAACAAGAATAACAGTGCAGAACAAAAAATGCACACAGAACATTCAAATCCCTCAGTTCAATTAGTGCCCAATGGTTGGCACAACAAGTATTTTAATTGTCTGAGAAAAGCAAGGTCAGAGAGTGCCTCAGAGATGCATATTGAATAACAAGGCTTGTGACCTCATTCAGATATCACCTATTTCTAGTGGAGTGGCTACAGGGTACTTTCAGTGGACCTTCTTGAGATGTTTGGACTGAATGAGAAGAGTCAACTTTGGGCAAAGAACTAGAGTAGGAATTCTGGGTCTTGCATTTCCTCTTTCCCGCTCCTGTGTTGTTTGTTCATAAGGGATCATTTCATTTGGTGTGGGTTCTCTTGGCTTTAAGTTAGTCTAAGAAATAACTTTTGACTCCTGGCAACTGCATCTTTGTCTATTACTATCCAAAGTAAAAGCCAGCAAGAAGAGAAATTTCTATGAGCCATGGGTCTTCTCCAAATCACAGGTTCAACAACAAAGTCATGCCAATGGTTATATTAAAAATCAGTTATCCTGCCTTACATTACAGTTCACTGATTTCATGGCAACTAAGGAGCCTGTTAATAGATTTTCATCCTGCCTTTAGTTTGCTATGGGTGCTTCATCACTAGTGTTCCTAGACCAAAAATCCCATGGCTTCTTGTCAAATTAATTTAAAACTTAAAAGAATCCACTTATCAAATAATGGAAAGGTATATTAATTTATCAAAAAGTCAATTAGGGGTATTTATAATTAAATTGATTTCCCTTTTATTCTAAAATAAAAAAGCCTTTATGGTTTTCTTCCATCTATTGTTCTGAAACTGCAAACGTAATTTCTAGATGTAATTAAATAAATAAATAAATAAATAAATAAATAAATAAATAAATAATTAGAGGCAGGATAGAAGAGAGTTTATGTTGAGACAGAACTGATAGTTTTCCTTCTTCTCTTCAGATGGCTTAAATCCAGTGAGATTAACATAGTTTATTAACATAAACTACTCAGCTTCCCACTTACTTCATTCATGAGTATGCACTTTATCAGAGGTATGTATATATTTCCTTGGACAATGACCTCTCTATCCTCACTCTCTTAAATCAAAACCTTGCAAACAATGGAAATAAGAAGAGGGCAAAAAACGTAGCTGAAAGCTAATAAAAGTACTCAGCTCATCAGTTCAGTTTGTCTTTCCCTTCCCTGCCCTTCCCTGCCCTGTGCTGCTCTGATCTGTATTACTTGATTCTTATTGCCAGGACACAATTCAGGATTGCATACATCAATATGTAACACATTCTATAAAAAAAACAATAAAATATGTACAAAAGATAGATCAAGGCTGTTCTGTCTTGTACAAAACAGATAGATAAACTCCACAAAGCATCCATACAAAGTCTTTTTACTGGTTCATCAAGCATCCTCTTTAACTCACAGTTATGATGAGATTCTTCTTCATGTCCCATCCTTTATATGTCTGTCTATATAGACATATCTATAAAAGATGGTTATCTCATCCCATAGTCATAGAGGCAAGGGGTAGCCATACTACCATGCAGCTGTGTTCAGGCAAGAATGAAGAAACCTCCCCCAACCCACCAAAGGTCAATTCAGTGACCAATCAGGGTTACAGATGTGGCCACATGACATGTACTACATTTCCCAGGATACCTTAACTACATTTACCATGATGCATTCCTTTAAGGGGACAGCTCCCACTAACTAAAGTAACTGTAGAACTAAGATAAACAGTAAACAGTAATACTAACTGAATAGCAAATAACTATATAAGTAAGAGAAACAGTAAATAATAATATATCATCAAACAAAGCACAGCATGCAAAGCTTGAGGTTCAATCTTCAAGTTCAGCCTTTCTCCGCAGCAACACTAGGTCGGTGACCGGTCTGGTGTAGAGCTTCTTGGTGAAAGTCTGCTAAATGCCTCTGGTGGCTGTTTAGGGTGGACCAGTACTCTTGCTGCAATGGTGAAAGTCTGCTGGTCGCTTCTGGTGGTCAGTACTTTTGCTTCCAATGGGGAAAGTTTACTGGTCGCTTCTGGTGGCCTCTTAAGGTGGACCGGTACTCTTGCTTCCACAGCTTCAAAGGGCGTCGGACATCCATTGGAAAGGATGTTGCGAAGGCATTTGCCTGGGTTGGGGCCTGCATCTGATCGACACATACAAATCCTGAGATTCCCCAACCCAGGTCTGTTTTGGAGGCATAGGGTGAGTATTTTGGGCCTCTAACTACTTCAATGTACACTAAGGCATCAGGGGCATCTAGTCCCAACAAGAGCAAAATCTTGGCTTCAGGATCTAGGGCAGGAAAGTGATGAGCCATATGCTTCAGGTGAAGTATGTTGCTAGCTACCTCTGGTGTTGCAATGTGGTTGCGGTCATCTGGTATCCCGTCCCATTCTAACACAGGCAGCAGTAGGAACTGGGAACTTCCATCTAATGACTCTATACAGAGTCCAATAGCTCTCCTCCCCACCGTGCGTCTTGGTGCAGTGCATGTTGATGTCATGAAGTGCACTTCTTCCTTCTGAACATCAAAGAGGTCGAAGAATGTGGACCTGGCTAGTGAGCAATCGCTCTGAGGATCTAGGATTACGTACATCTTCACTGTTTCTTATGGGCATCCATCAGGGTAGAGTTTGGCTAAGCAGATCTGATGACACAAGCGAGGGGCTGGTGTGTTATCGCACACTGATGTGCAATTGACACTTACCACTGGCTCCAATTGTGCTTTCATGGCGTGCTGAGGCTCCTTGTTCAAAGGAGGGTTAGAAGTTGTCTGCTGTGGTGCTTCAGAGTCTGGATGCAGAGCAGTTGGGTGCTCGTTGCTGTTGCATAGATGGCATTGCACCTTGGCTGTGCAGTCTTTGGGTGCATGTTTAGCAAAAATATATATACAAAGTGCTGTGGAAAAAACTCATTCAATGGTACGTACTGCTCCCAGATCAATGCCTGAGGAATAAAACACTCTTTATTGTCTTGAAGAAGGCAAGAATACCATTCTTTCTGCTGCACAGAGAAAGCATGTCTCCTGGGTTCCCCAGATAAGTGACAAGCCTTGGAGCATGCTATTTTATAACTTCCTAAACAAGATAGTGGACTCTTAAAGCATGTTTTGTTCCAGAATTTAATGTTGACTGCATTCTCATTCAGTCTACCAGGTAACAACAAAAATAAAGCAATGATCTTTATTGCAATCTTTCCTTCCAAGTGGTTGAGATCTTCTCCTTGATCAATGTAACATCCCTATGAGGTAGATCAGATGTAGACTAAGACAGCCTCACCTCAACTTTGCAGCTGTATGGATATATAGATATAGTTCTCCCCAACATTTTAATCTACTATCTATTTGATGAATTCTTTTAGATTATCATTTTTTTTGCCAAAAAGGAACTTGGACACCAGGATATCTTCAAGGTGCAAAGTTAGAGAAAAGTGTAGTAAACATATACTATCCTATTTCTTAAAGTAAACCGGCAGAAGTTTGATGCTGTTGTGTGAGTCTACTTGTGAAAACAATATTCATTATTATTACAGGTAGTCCTTTAGTTATGACCATAAGGAGCCTACCATAAAACAAGTTATCTTGTGACTAACCAAATTTTACCTTTTTTGGTAATTATAAACAAACACCATGGTCATTAAGCTAATTAATGTTTCTCTGAGGGGGCAGTTTTGCCAAAAATGGAAGTAAATGCCATTTTCCAGCAAAATCATAAAATATGGTCTCATGACTGTGGGATGCTGCAAACAACATAAATTTTATTTGGTTGCCAAGCATATGACCTATATTCATATGACTGTGTGGATGGGTGACTACTGGAACTTCAAATGTGATATATGTACCAATCCGTTATGTCCACTGGAATTTTTAATTGTCAGTAAGTATGGTTATGAGTTACAGACTTACCAGTGCATAATTGGGTTGAAAATTTATTAGATGCAGTTATGGCAAGACTCAGATCCAGAGATCATAATCATCATTATCATCATCCCCACCACCACCACCACCAACAACACTGCAGAGTTCTTATCTTCATGAAATGTTGCCATCAAACTATATCATTACCCAATGACCATATAATCATTTTTATTATTAATGCCAACAAACCATTCCAGATGAACCTGGAGTGCCCATGAGACAAAGTTTAAATAAGTAATTATTATTTTAATTGGTTTAAATACATGGAGGTGGAAGAGCAAAAATTGGAATCTATAGATGGAGACCATCATAATTTATCAAGCCATTTAGAATACCTGCAACTTCTTTTTCCTGTTAAAAGAAAATAAAATGGGCAAAGCAGATAAATAGATTCTTGTTAAATCAGGGATTGTCGGCAATGGAGTTTTGGAAAAAAATGGTTCTCCTTCAAACTCCAACTATCAGTCCTATTCAACAAAAGAATTGCTTGATCTCTTCTTTTTGAAATTCTGTTGGTAGAGTGTCAAATCATTGTCATATCTTTTGCAGCAGAAAAATTAATTCATTGATGTTGTACTTCATTTCAAAGAGGCTTGAGAGAACTACTCTTTTCACAGCATTCCCTTCTAAAATATGTCACCGAAGAAGGATTATTTCCTATAAAGCAGGAATGGGGAATATTTTTCAGCCAGATGATAGTTATTGCCTTCTGGTGATTCCTGTAAGCAATAGGTAGATTTTATTTTGTACAAGGATTGCTTGACAGGGTAATTTTTTTCATTTAAAAATGTTATTGGCATATTATGGTGAATTTAGAGTTAGGTGTCCATGATGTCTATAGTTAAAGTCGATGATAGGATTAGTTTTGGGTGAATGGCAGTAATAATCTTAAAAATTACATCACAATAATGGCTACTTAGCAGACAGCTTTTATAGGGTAAAACATTTCTATTGGCAATAATATTGGCAGATCAGATTTAAACTTACACTTAAACAAATTCTATTTTGGGGGTCATTGAAGTAAATGTTAGGACTAAACTTCCTTAAGATCTATGTTAAATTTCATTTACTTGGATTAAAGATTTTTTTGCAGATTAGTGATAGTCTTAAATTGCAGTAGAGATTACTAGAAATTACTACTCTTAGGGTAGAAACTTTATTGGCATTAGGAGGATGATAAGATTATGGATTACTTTGAAATACATGATTCAATTTGGTGTTTGGTGTTAATAAACAAAAGCTTATTGGCAATTCTAACTGGTTCTGCATCTTTCCCAAGAAATCCCTGACTCTTCCTTTTATCAATTGCTTTAGTTTATGGGAGCATTTTAGCTTATGGGAGCATTTATTTATTTGTGGTGGTCTCTATATACCATTTAACCTGACAATCAAGACAGCAATGCATGTATGTTCTGGTGTTTCTGGGTAAAGTTGTATGATGTAATAAAAGTATTGGAAATGGTGCAGCAAAATCACTGGCAGTCAGCAACAATTTCTGGCAGATGAAATCTTTATAGATAAAGGAAGAATAAGGGATTGCCCAAATTTACTCTGGACAGCTGTTCCTTAGGAGGAGACAGCAGAATGGAATTTTTATAGTCTTGTCAGTAGACTAGCTGGAGGAGGGGTTGTCAAGGTAGAAGTAGCTACTTTTACACATATATCTTAAGATACAGTACATATATATATTTGAATCAGGTCTATGCTTTTGTTTCAGTCACTCAATCAGGGACTTTCATGGGGTGAAAGGTATCAAAATGATAATAGCTGTGTTTATATATCTGAACACCATTTTGACTCTCCCTGTGGAGCACTGGATGTCCTCCAGTACATTTAATAATGTGTATATTCCAATGATTTCAGTGAGAATCCATTTCAATCCCTATGTTTGTATCTATAACTACTAAGACAGTGTTAATTCAATGTTCAGCTCAATCAACAGATGAAGAATACCAACTGCTTGTGAATAGTATAATTATGTATAAGAAAGAGTTGAGAGAAATATACAGAAGCATTCAAATCTAGCTTAAAATTCATGCTTGAATGCTATTTTGCATTCTGAAGTTCAGATGTAGCTAAAAACTCTTCTCTAGTCTTACAAATTGATTTTGAAATTGTTAGTGACCTATGCAACAACAAATAGAGAGTTGCAGATGGTTATTACAGGTAGTTAAGCTGTAAAACAGATATTCAGAGTGGCAGCTCACAGACCTCAGGAATTGTAATAGAGCAGGACTGAAAGGGAACAAATTGAGATTTTGTTTTTACAACTTTATTGAATTGCAGAAAAATATGAAATACAAAAAACAAGGAAAAAGGCATATAGGAAAAAGGGAGTGCAGACAAGAAGGAAAAAAAATATTTAAAATGTAACTTCTGACTTTGGTACAGTTACAAGCATAAAATACAATAATCCTTTCAACTAAAATAAATCACAGTATTTCCATAGCCATAAACAGGTTAAGGTTAAAACTTCAAATCCCAAAGTAACAAATTTCATTTCTTTTAATTTGAAGCAATAAACCCAAAAGTTGTTTCCACAGGGAAAAAAGTTGAGATGGATTGATAAATATTTGGGTAGTCTACCTCAGATCACCATGGATCTTCCAATGGTTTATCTTCAGTGACAGTAACAGTAATGGGCGTGTCTAAGAAATGGTTACAATATTCAAGAGTCCATTTTTGTATGAAAGCTAATTTCATACAATAGAACTAATTTCTATTCTAGTTCAAAAACATACATTCTTAGGCTCAGAGACACCCTGTGTTTCAAATCATCTTAACAAATCCTGAAATTTTAAAAATCAAAACAATTTGACAAATCTGAAGTCCCCATATACAGGAGTAAAGAATCAGCTTATTCTGTGTCCATGAAATCAAACATTTCTTCCATGTATAGGAAGAAGCTGGAAACAATTGTTCCACGAGGCTGTGAACAAAGTTGATATTTTCCTGCTGTGTGCAGGTGAGGCTGTGAATTACCAGTTCCTCCCCTTTCCTTCTGCATGGAGAGAGATGGTAACTTCCTTGATTCACACAGTCAGAGGTTTTAGTAATTTCTCCCAATTTTGTTCTGAGCACAGCTGTTGAGTGGCAGGCAAAGGCAAGGAAATATGAAAGGAGAGGTTTTTCCATTGAAATCCTTTCCTTGACAGCTGACCAAGGAAAAGTGGGGGAAGAAAAATGGGATGTTGGGCCAGATGTAGTTTCCTACCCTTGCAATAAATGTTATTCTAAGCTCAGAGTAACTTGCAAGCTAAGTCGGGAAAGAGTAAGTTAAGTTAAAAAGATGCATGGATGTCCAAAATCCATTGGGTAGATAAACAAATAGCTAATTATATTAACTGACTTAATCTTAGTATGTCCTGTATCTTCCCAATCATTGAACTGAGATGTTTTCCAGTGGCTACACATTTTAATAACACCAAAAATATCAGTTTATAGTGCTTTTATTAATTTCATACCTTTTAAATGAAGTGGTAGGGGTCAGTGTAGGGTAATGGTTAAGGCATCAGGCTAGAAACCAGGAGACAAGCATGAGAGCAGACAGGGTAACTCTCAGCCCAACTCATCTCACAGATTTGTTTTGGGGAAAATAGAAGGAGGAATGTCGATAGGTTTGCCACCTTGAGTTATTTATAAAAATCATGAAGACTGGATTAAAAAAAACTGAAATAGCTTGATGATTCAAACCATCTTTCTGAGAATGGCAAGGCAATTAAAAAAGCACCATTTGCTGCCATCCTATTTTTTGTGATTTGAAAAACAAAAACCTTCCAATTATACATCATGAGTGAATAAATTTAAACCAACTCAAATTTATCAGCAATTGGTAGTATAGTGGAGGATAAGGGAAGCTTGGGATCTAGTGAATCTTAATCACATCCATCCGTTTGTTTGTTTGTTTGTTTGTTTGGTCTTGTATGCTGCCCTATCTCCCTAGGGACTCAGGGCGGCTCACATCATAAAAACATACAATACAAAAGTTAAGAGAAATTAAAAGTTATTATACCCAGTTCGACCAAACAAATTATATAAAACCCCAAGACATGACATTTAAAAACTAAGCCCCCCCTCAGTCCAGGCTGGCTTGTTCGAATAACCAAGTCTTTAGGCCGCGGCGGAAGGAGCGGAGGTTGGGGGCCAGTCGTAGCTCCAGGGGAAGCTGGTTCCATAGGGTGGGTGCTCCCACAGAGAAGGCCCTACCCCTAGGGACCGCCAGCCAACATTGACTGGCCGACTGTACCCCAAGGAGGCCCTGTCTGTGGGCGCGCACCGGGTGATGGGCATTTGATTGCTGGCAAGAGACGTTCCCGCAAGTAGGGCTTTATAGGTAAGTACCAGCACCTTGAATCTCACGCGGAGGGCAACTGGCAACCAATGCAATTCACGCAGGAGGGCTGTAATATGGGAGTATCGGGATACCCCCATCACAACCCGCGTGGCCACATTCTGCACCAGTTGAAGCCTCTGTGTGGTCCGCAAGGGCAGCCCCATATAGAGAGCATTGCAGTAGTCAACTTGGGACATAACGAGCGCATGAGTGACTGTGCGTAACGCATCTTGGTTCAGGTAGGGGCACAACTGACGCACCAGGCGAACCTGGGCGAATGCCCCCCCAGTCACGGCTCCCACCTGCTCCTCCAAACTGAGCTGTGTATCCAGGAGGACACCCAAGTTGCGCACCCTTTCCACGGGGGAAATTTCCAAGTTCAAAAATCTCTGAATCTAACAGGCGGACAGGAAAAGGTACCTGTTGTTGCATTTCTTCCCCTAAAGGTTGGGAGGGTCAAGGGAGAGGGGTCAGCCTCTAACTTGGGGGGAGATATCTGACATCCTAAGATCTGTCCCAGAAAATATTACTGATTTGTTGTTTATGGCAAGAATATAGCCTGGTAGTATGCAAGAATAACATTGTTCATGCAGTTATGAATATTATCATGTTACATAAAAATAAATGCAATCAAAGCTCTGCTTTAGTTCCTATTGGATTTTAAACATACCTGCAATTCACATCTGCTAGCAACATGAGAGCCTGCAAAGAGCCCTGGATGAAGTAGAATGTCAGGTTTCAAACTTGGACATGAAACCAAGACTAGGTTGCTGCTATTGCAGATAATCCGTGATAAGATAGAATGTGTCCAACGTTCTTGCCCTGATGTGTCTCGCCTGCCTTTGATTCCATCAATCACAGTATCTTTTTGTATTTTCACCAAAGATTGGGAAGTGGAGTGGGAAAAGAGTAAGAGCCATAAAACCTGATTCGACAAGATGGCTTGGGGAACCAACGGAGAAGCTTTGTACTGGTATACTTAAAACTTAGTTTCCACCTCTCCTCCTCCACTCCCCCATTTGTCCAGCTTCCTCTTTTCCACCTGGTGCTAACGGTTTTATTTGTCAATGGTTTAAATGCTTTTAATGTTTTAATGTTTTAATGCTGTAAGCTACACAGAGGCATTGGGCGTTGCAAGCAAAAGGAAAACCTCCTACGCACAAAATCCACCCACGCCTTCTACAACTTTGTAAACACCAAACTTAAAGACTCGAGGACCATCCTACACCTAAAAGGACTAAATGGAAAAGACTGTAGTGATGAAGCTGTTTTTGATTCAGTGGTACATGACAAACTACTGTTCAAACTAAACTCTTACGGCATTTCCAGATCCTTTCATAAGTGGATTACTGTGTTCCTGTCAAACAGGGAACAAATAGTAAAAATAGGAAGCGCCCTATCAAACCCTGCACCAGTTAACAGCAGTGTCCCCCAAGGCAACGTTCTAGGATCCACACTCTTTATACTCTACATAAATGACCTTTACGATCACCTTATAAGCAACTGTGTCCTCTTCACTGATGATGTAAAACTATTCAGACACCACCAGCAATGCTACTGTCCTTCAAAGTGACCTTTATTATGTGTCTGAGTGGTCAAACAATTGGCAACTCCAAATCTCGACCAACAAATGCTCTGTACTACACATTGATAAAAAAAATCAGTACACCAAATACAAGCTAGGTGGATATGACCTCATTGATGGCTCCTGATCTCTCCTCTTTCCGGCGCGATCTAAAAACCTGGTTGTTTTTACAGGCTGGGCTGGACTGATCTCCTAGGGGAGAGGGTGGGTTTTAAATTCGATTTTAATTCAGTTTTATACTTGTATTTTGGCTTGTTTAGTTTAATTTCTTTTGAACTAATTTATTGTTCTGTGTTTTTATCTGTGAGCCGCCCCGAGTCCTTTCTGGAGAGTGGCGGCATACAAGTCAAAACAAATAAATAATAAATAATAATAAATAATTTTCTTGTTCCTAGAGTAATGCATCATAATCTTGAAAGCCCTCTGAAGTAATTGTCCTGTACAATTTATACTTAGTGTAATTAAGGTGCAGTTGTTTTGAATCTCATTCTCATGCTTCTTTGTTAACCAGGACTTCAGAATCTCTTCTGCGATGCTGCCAATAAATATTTTAATACAAAGTTTATATAAAATTAAATTGAAATCAGTTTCAAATGTTCATTTGACAATGGGCTTCATATGAACCCATATGTATCAGCAAAATTTAGATTAATACAATTCACTTTTACGACTTTCTAACGAGCAAAGTCAAATGGGGAAGCCAATTTCACTTAACAAATGTGTTACTAATTTAACAATTGGTTCACTTAACAAATGTAGCAAGAAAATCATACGATGGGGCAAACTCAACAAATTTCTTACTTAGCAACATAAACTGTGGGCCCAATTTTGTTCGTAAGTCAAGGATTACCTGTATTGAGAGGTCCAAAAGATTAAGTGAATGGTTAATAAATGGTTAATAATACCATAGGAGGATGAGACAGCCATAATGAAATTGTAAAATAGCTTAAATAACTATAAAGAATGTCAAGACTTTGAGTGAAATATAGGCTGAATGACTCATAATTTGTGTGGTGTGCATTATAATTGCTACACATCCTAATGCTGTGGGATTGTTGGCATTTTCTTATCCCACCTCAGGAATTTATTTTGTTTTATTTCCTGCAGATTTAATAATAGAATCAGGAAGAAGAACATCTTTTCTGTTTCTTGAGTAAGCATACAAAGATAGCCCAAGGCACTCAAATCAAGAATATGAGTAAGATACATTGTATAGCTGTCACTGACTATAAAAACAACTTTGGGTATCAAGGTCTTGTGAATCTCCTGTCAGCAATCATAAGCGTCAAGCCACCAGACTACATTAACTAGCTAGTCATTCACTTGTCAGATGACCACTTTTAGAGATTTTCTTAATCCAATTGCAGAACTTATTATTGATAGACTTAGAATTACAACTGTCTACCCATTATGGTTATGGGACTCTACCCATTATGGTTGAAGCTGTGATGTGATTGCCTTTCTAAATGATCTCTACCCAGGCACTCCCTGATGTAGTTGTTAAATTGCGCACAGTTGCCTCAAGATGTGGGAGACCCTGAGAGGCCTAGCACAGACTCAGGCGCCTCTAAATCTCACTTAACTCCTGTCACAACTCACAACCAAAACGGGAAAGCTCCATTATGGTTGCAATTTGAGGACTATCTGTATCTTGCAGCTATAATATATTCTACAGTTTTCCCCAAAAAGCAGTCCTAGTAGGAAAATACAACCTTTGCAGAAATAACAACAATGGAACCCTAGATTCCTCATAGATTAACACCTACTATTTTGCTCTATGTTCCAAGGTACAGTTGAACCCAGTGAAAAAATGTGATTTAGGGACAGTTGCTGAAGTCAAAGAGGGCACTATGGCAGGGAGGTATTCCCAGGTGGCATACATTTCCTCTGGAAAGTTGTGCAAAAGGTGAGAGGCTTTGATCATGCTGTCCCCCCTCAACACCATCACTATCTTGACTTTGATTCCAACCTACCCCCCCACCCCACCTCTAGCAAATGCTCTGTTTGTTGCTGTTCTTTTGTCAGATGGGAAGCTAATCATCATGTTTATAATTTAGTTTTTAAAAAAGAACTTTCTTCTTGAAATCACATAGGATTGAGAATCCCATTGGCATGTCACAATTAATTCAAGTTGGTGACGACATCACAAAGCCAAATCAATAACCGGGGACTGAAGAGAATGTGGAGCACAATAATTGAATTTTAGAAGATTCAGACATTGAAAGTATTAAGGTAACCTATTAATTCAGATAGTGGGAAAAACAATAAACAAATCAAGTCTGGGAGAATCAGATCCTAAATAAAAACAAAATTCTAGCTGGCTGGAGCTAGTAATTTTCAGAAACTAGAGTAAGTGAAACTAATTTGGTATAGATAGGTTTGCTTTATGCTCTAAGACTTGGACTGTGTATGATTCAGGCTCCAGCTGGTGCAGAATGCGGCCGCACGGGTTGTGATGGGAGTCTCCCGATACTCCCATGTTACACCCCTCCTGCGCAAGCTGCATTGGTTACCGGTTGCCCTCCGGGTGCGATTCAAGGTTTTGACATTAACATTCAAAGTCCTTCATGGCATGGGTCCGGGGTACTTGCGGGAACGTCTCCTGCCGATATCAAATACCGGTCGCCCTGTGAGCACATAGGTTGGGACTCCTTGTTGCCGTCCGCCGCGACAATGTCGGCTTGGGTGACCGGGAAGGGCCTATTCTGCATCGGCCCCCGCCTTATGGAACCAGCTACCCGTTGAGCTCTGGCTGGCTCCCAATCTCTCCTCTTTCCGTAGCGATCTAAAACCTGGTTGTTTTACAGGCCGGGCTGGACTGATCTGCTAGGGGAGAGGGTGGGTTTTTAATTCGATTTTAATTCGGTTTTATACTTGCATTTTGGCTTGTTTAGTTTAATTTCTTTTTGCCTAATTTATTGTTCTGTGTTTTTATCTGTGAGCCGCCCCGAGTCCTTTCTGGAGAGTGGCGGCATACAAATCAAAACAAACAAATAAATAAATAAATAAATCTCTTCAGAAAACAAATACTCCTTCTTTCCCAATTTCTTTTTTTCTTGACAACTGGGAGGTCTGCAAAGGGAAATCTCAATTACAACAAAATGGCAGGCACACTGGATAATTAAAGTTTTATTATATTTTACATCCATGCAATGAGTATGATAGACATTAAAAGGGGGGGTGGGACTACAATTGCTCAATTTTGTCAGCTGATGTTATTGACACCTCTTTTCAATGCATTCTCGTTTTCAACTGACTTCTAATTGTCTGATCTTGCTCATTACAATCAAGATTTAAAATTAGTACTGCATCAGAAATGCTTCTGTGCTCATTTAGGAAATGGGATCTAGTTTTTAGCAGTTTCTTGGTAAGCCAGGATAATAGAGTTAGTTCAGTTTTCCTTCCTCCATACATTGTTGAAGGAATTCTTTAGAGTAAAGTGGTTGGCAGCAGTATAGCTAGTTGGATCCATCCAGGAATTGTGAGAGGTTGATGTAGAAACCTCAAGCCCCCAAATTCTATGTGTACATCGCACTACAGGGGTAATATTTCTTTTTGTCTTTTGATATAAATAGAGCACATTTTAAAAGTCCTCTGAATAACTCCAAAATGCTTCAGTTTCTGAGTGACATTTTTTCCATGGAACATCCCACTTCAGATAAGCCTTTCAAACAGAATGCAAGCTTTCTTGTAGCCAGAATGGGTGTGTATGTGATAAATCCAAATATCTCTTGAGATAGAGTGATAATATCACCTTATAGAATTTTTTTTTGAAATGTTTGTGCCCTTCCTATAAAAACTGCTATACTGTATAGCAGGCAAGAAGTAAATTGAATATTAAAATTATTCCTCTAGCACTCATTTCTAAGAATCAAAAGTGGGTTAAAAGAAGAAAAATAAGAAGAGAAAGGTATATTCAGAATCAAAGAGCAGAACTACAGACATGTTTCACATTAATGGGATTCAAATAAACCTGTTTTTTCATAGTATCTTCCATAGGGAGATCTATTATTCAGTACAGTAAACAGAAGATAATATAAATTATCAGAAACCTAAAGTTTGGGCATTTGCAAAAAAAACCTCGGAGAACAAAAGTGAGTTATAGATGGAAATAGAATACAACAGATGCTCTCCTTTAAGTATATGACAATAATTTTTCATGCCAAGGAAACTTGGCAATCTCATCAGGAATATATTACTCAAATTGTTTTAAAATCCACAGGGTCTATCAAGAAGTTATTTTACATTGAAGGGGGACGTGAAATTAATATCATTGGCCCCGAAACGTTTGAGGTTAAAACCCTTGTTTTACAGGACTTCTAGGTAGCAATATGTCAGACAACTTATTTCCATTCATGGGGATGACAGTGAGCCAATAACCGCTAGATGGGCAGTGTGGCTGAATAACAGAGCTACTCTGGAGAACAAAAAAGCCCTGCAACCAGTCACTGGAGTTCTGAAGGGCAGCTCCTCATGAGGAAACCAGCAGAATCTGGAGAGACCAGTAGGCAACTTACAAATAGAATGTTAGCAATATGAAGGAATACAACATGCTCACAGCCTCTGGCAAAGCCTGTTTAAAGGACACTGGATTTGCCCAATCTATTCTCTAAGACACTTTTGACTGGAAAGAATTTAAAGTGGAGAAAGGCCTTTGATACAGCAGAATCACTCCAGTGAGTATACCCTTGAGAAAGATTAAATCAAAAACTGAGAGAAAAACTATAAGGATATAAAGGGATTTAATAGCTAAAAGCTTGTTAGAAGTTTGGAGTGCAGACAATAAAACTGAACAAAGGAAACATTTAAATTTGCAGTATTGCTTTATTTAAATCACTTTTGAGGTAATTAAATTAAATAAATAATATACCTCTATGGGCAATGTTATGTATGCAGGTTTAAAGTCATTGGTTTAGTTTGAACTGTTCTTGTAAAATGTAAGAAATGATTGGTTTAAAAGTGGGAAAACCCTGCACTCTGATTGGCTGGCAACTGCGGCTGCTGGCTATAAGTAGCAGCTGCAGCCCAGCCAAAGTGGGTTCATTCTGAGCTGTAGTCACTAATAAACAAAGAGCTTGAAGCACTCCGCGTCTGTCTCTTCATGCAAACTTAACAGGCAAAATAACTGTTTAAATTTGCTAAGGAGGAGGATCGGCTGACTTTGTTAAATGAAGAGATTAATAGAGAAAACAGGGAAATTAGAAAACATTAGTTTGTGATCATATTTATCTCACAGATTTATGACTCAGGGCAACATACAATAACAAAGACACACATAAAAACTAACAATGAAAAATTCAACAATTAAACACAACCAAAGTTACTGATAACAGAGTAGCAGAGAGTGTTATTTTTATGGGCAATAAAGACATTGCAGCAATTTACCACCGCTTTGGGGCCTTTAAGCAGGGGTGGTATTCTACTGGTTTGGACCGGTTTGGGAGAACCAGTAGTTCCGGTGAGCATTTGGCCCTGCCCACCAACCCCTGCTCTTTCCTGTGCGTTATTTTGTTGTTTTCGAGCACAGCTGATTTGCGCGGCAGAGTGGTTCACAGGGGCTGGAGTAGAAGGTAAGTATTAGAGCTGAAAATGGACTTTTAAAAATGCAGAGCACACATTTGGTGTGTGTGCGCACTCATCGAACCAGTTGTTACACTGGTTGAATCACACCACTGCCTTTAAGCCTTTGGCATAACCATGTTTTAAAGGATTTCCTAAAGAATATCTGAGATGGGGTCAGTTTCACCTGAGTTCTACAGGCAAGCGCCAAAGGAGAAAAGGCCCAACTCCCAGTCCCTCCCAGATGAAACTCCTTAGTGGATGGGACCCACAGCACATCTCTTCCACCAGGCTTAATGGGATGAGCAGATATAATTGAGGTGGACACAGTCCCTCAACTAACCCAGCCCCATGCTATGAAAAGCTTTCTTGAACTGCACTCAAGTGCAAATTGCTAACCAATGCAGTTTGTGAAGCAGAGGTGTCATGTGTGTCATTTTAGGGCATACATGGCTGCCTGTGCCACTACATTTTGCACCAGCTGAAACTGTTGAATATGCTCTAAAGGGATGTTGCCACAGTTTCTTGGGGAGATGACCAGGGCATGAGTGATTATGAGAAAGAATCCCAGTCCAGGCACACATGCAAGTGGTGCTGCTATAAAACTACACAAAGAGTTTGGCTCCTGTGTCTATAGATTACAGAAGACATTGTATTATAATATCATGTGACTACAGATGTATCGAGTTTCAAAAGGGATTAAAAATTTACAGACATGAGGGTGGGAAAGCCTTTCTTTTAATTCTTACTCTTTCTGGATTACAAATAATGAAATAAATGGCTACTACTGCAGCAAATGCTACAGAAAAGAGGAAGGAGTCATTTACAGAAGGAAAGTAGTTAATAAAAAAATGAGATTATCCTTACAAAAGATATTTGAAAAATTAGGGAAGAATGTTGCAGACATTTGCACCATTTAAGGGGATCCCCAATACAGGTTTGAAACTTGAAATGCCCAAAACAGCAGCAAGGGCAAGCCATGACATACTGGTTGAAGATTAAACATTTCCCCATGGCGCTGGTATCACCAATTCTGATAGATACGGTAATTACCTTTCACACTGACATCAGCAGTGGAACAGATACTAAAGTTATCTGAGCTTCACTTTTGTAGAATCATTTCTGTCTTCTGCCTGTGATCAGGCTCAAAAGATAGTGCTTCAAAGGCAAAATGACATTGAACATCAAACTGAAGTTGGTTAGCATCCTTTATCAAAGTAGCAACATTTGATAGTAAAGGCATCTGGGAGTTTGCAAGTTATCTATGTGTACCAAGTTCTCCAGGTTGAAGAACTAATTTTCTATTGCCAGACAAAACATACTGCCACTGGTGTTACAACAGGGCAGATTGCACCAGCCTTTGCTATTCTGGGGGAACCAGAATACCGAGCATATGTTGTAATACTGCAATTTTTATCAGAACTCCTCAAGGATTATTTATCATTCTTGTAGCAATGTTTCTAAAGATAGACAACATTCTCCTATTCTCTTCAGATTCCAACTATGTTAATATTTATTTATTTATTTATAATTGGACTTGTATGCTGCCCCCTCTCCGAAAGGACTCAGGGTGGCTCACAAATAAAATACAACAATAAATATTTAAAAAAGAATTAAACTTAACAAGCCCAATAACTAAAATTAATTTAAAACTAATTTTAAAAATCGCCCCCCAAGAGGTCAGTCCAGCCCGGCCTGTTAAAACAGCCAGGTTTTCAAATTGTGGCGGAAAGAGTGGAAATAAGGAGCCAAACGGAGCTCCAGAGATAGTTGGTTCCACAAGGCGGGAGCTGCAACAGAGTAGGCCCTTCCCCGAGGCACCGCCAGTTGACACTGTCTCGCGGACAGCACCCCGAGGAGTGTATAATATCAACACTATAGCCACTTTTTGTGTGTTGCAGTGAAAACAATGCATTCTGTATATTATATTTTACTTCGTTTGTTTTATTATTTTCAGTATAGCTAATCTTTTATTATAAACAATGCTTGTTGCTGCTGTTATTGCAAAGATGACTGGGACATTATCATATTTTGTACAGCTGTGGAACTTCCCCTCCCGTGCTTTTTAAAGAAGTTATTTTGAAAAATATCAAAATGTTATCATTTTAGTTCTTGGTATTATTCAAAATATTATTTTATTCAAAAATAATAGCAGTAATTCAAATTGTGCATTGGACATGTTTAATATTCTGCCATTATGAGGCAGAATGCCGCAATGTAGATTACTTTCAAAAATGAACATATTTTGAATAATTCCCTGTCAAAGCACATCCTTAAAGGCTAAAAAATCCAGTATATTCTGTTCCCATTCATGTGCATGAGATGGTTTTGCTTATTTTGCATCAATGCTTCACTTACTTAAATCTTCTCCTATCTCCTATTTTGCTCATGCAGCAAAATTCTAGAAAACAATTCTAGAAAAATTCTAGAAAAAAATCATTTAAGTTAGCAAATGGAACAGGACAGACATTGTTACAATAAGAAAACTGAGGCTTGTATTCCCTTAAAAACTGCCATTAGTTATCATCTTAATTGTATTGTGGAGTGAGCTGCAGCCCACAATATCTTAAACAAATGTACTGGTGTTTAAGGAGCTTTGCTGAAAAAGAAAAAGTTATTAAATCTCTGGAATATGTAAGGAATTATGGCTGCAAGTAATCCTGTCCATATGGTCAATGCCAGTGGTGGGATTCAATTTTTTTTACTACTGGTTCTGTGGGTGTGGCTTGATGGGTGTGGCAGGGGAAGGATGCTGCAAAATCTCCAGTCAGAGGTGGTATTTGCCGGTTCTCCAGACTGCTCAACATTTCCGCTACCGGTTCTCCAGAACTGGTCAGAACCTGCTGAATACCACATCTGGTCAATGCGGTTGAAACATAAATTCTACTCTATCTGTTGTATGTTTAGAAAGAAATTGGTCCTTGAAGTTCTGGTAGAAAATGAATGTTCTAAACCAGCAGCCCCCAATCTTTTGGGCACTAAGGATTGGTTCTATGGAGAGAGGTTTTTCCCGTAGACTGGAGAAGATGTGGTTTTGTATGCTGCCTGCATCCTTTGGATGGAGTTTTTACAGACTGGTTTCTGGTGTGCCACAGACTGGTGCCAATCCATGGACCGGGGGTTGGTGACCCTTGTTCAAATGTTCATTTTGCATACAAGAAGGCCTGTTGCTGTCTTTTTATTTCTATTTTATCACTTTATGATGGCAAATTTAGGTATTAATTGTAGGATGTTTATTTCACAATTATGGATGATGGAATGGATATTATAGCAATTTGCTACCATTAAATATTTGCTATCATACCAGATTTTTTTTTAAATTATGGGCACTATCAGGTCCTTTCAATATATGTAGAACTTGCCTGTATTTTCAGGTAAACATAGAGGCTTCTTCACTGCAAATTCCACAAAATGATGTGCAAATATATATTAGAAATACATTGCAATCTATGTACATATGCAGCATTGCATACATGGCAAAACATACATGGTAAAGAAATGTGATTTACAGATTTCCTTTCCTGTTGTTTTGGCTGCTGTATCAAGTCTCTGTTCTTCTGACTACCCCCTGGTGTTCAACAGGTAAAATAGCAGACTTAATTTCTTCCAGCATTGAAACCAGGATAACTCCACAAACCATGTTTTAAAACTCTTAGCTGAATATTACATAAAAATCCAGTTAACTGTATCCTATTTTTCAAATAAATGACACAGTTTTATTGATTTATTATATTCTGTAACCTACTTGCCCTTATTTCAACATTTTAATTTCAATACTACACTTGTTTCTCAGTATGGTATGTTTTGTGCATTTGGAGATTTAAATCAAATCAAATCAAATCAAATCAAATCAAACCTTTATTGTCAATGCACAAAATGTGTACAATGAAATTGAATGAGCCTCCCTTGGTGCAACCCATCCCCAGCGATAACTATAATAAAAATCTCTCTAGGTCAGTGTTGGGAAACCTTTTTGGCACTGCTTGCCAAAATGGGAGCATGCACACCAGCGCACAAGCCCGCATGCTGGAAACCAGAAGAGCATGCAGTTTCTGGCACACACCCCACCCCCTGGTCTTCTGGTTTCTGGTGCTCATGCACACATGAAGACCAGCTGGCCAGTAAGCATGCACGTGCCAGAAAGCAAAAAAGTGCCTATGAAGCACCCCAGCCCAGCCCGCCACAGAGAACAAGCCAGCGCAGCCCCCCCTCTCACTGCTTCCCAGCCAGCATGACTGCTTCCCAGCCAGCATGCCTCTTACCCCAGCACCTGACAGATGTTCCTCCTGAAACAGGCACGAAAAAAGGGTAAAAAGGAAATCAACAACCAACCGTCATTTCAGCCATATGTGCAACGAGGATGCCCAGGAGGCGGCCCATGCCTCCTGTTGCTGAGCCACCAAAGGTTTGGTCAGGGCCAGAAGAGAGCAGCCCCCCCCCATTTATGCCACTTCTGCAGGGCACAGGACAGGAGCAACCAGCCGGCTGCCGCAGCCACTCCCCCACTGGCAAGCCAGACCCTCAGTGGTGGCTCCATGCGTGAGGAGTTGTGCTCTCCTCTGGCCCTCCTGGGGCAGTGTGAGAACCACCACTGCCCCCTTTCCCCCAGCAGTGGCAGGAGCCGGCCAGGCACTCCAGACTGCAGACAAACTCTGCTTTGCAAAGCTCAGTTCAGGCATCCCTCGCTTGGCAAGCCAGAGCTGAAGCACTCCTCAGCCTGCCAGCCAAGAGTTCCTCAAAGTCCTGGCTCTGGCAGAGATGCTAGGTCCCAACAAGCCCAAATGGAAACACAAAGCCCCACAGGGTATACAGGTGCCCTAGCAACTTTTCTGCCACAGCTGCTAAGCGTGCTGTGGAGTTCCTGGCTTAGCGGCAGCGGTGGCAGCTGGTGGGCCCCCAGTTCAGCCAGCCAGTTCAGCACTCTCCCCAGGCTGGGTGGCTCGGTTCTTTCCCCAGTGCTGGAATGGTCTGCTGGCCATCTGGCTTCTTGGGGTTGTCAGGTGTGTGGGTGTGGTGGGTGTGGGGCGGGACTCTTGGCAGGCTTTGCAGGTTGCCACCCAGGTACCTATATCCTTGTCTATTCCTGGCCATCACACATGGCCTCACCAATGTCTTAATTTTTACGATTCCCGGGTGCTCTGCATGCAGCATTTCTAATATCCCCTCCCTTAGTTCTTCCGGGATCACCACCCAGTCTCCCTATAACACACACCTTTTCAGACCTGAGAGTTCCATTTGGTGGTTTCTGAATGGCTTGATGTCCTCTGCTGTCTCTGGCCACCCCCTCCATACCCAATTCAAAATCCATGCCAGGGTCTTGTCCTTTGTGCTAGCTCTTGCTATGCTATGGCGCAGTTTCAAGAGTCTCTATTAGGAGTGTGGATGTGGATGGTGCTGGATCCTCACCTAGGTCTGGCAGGGGGCATCGGCTGAGTGCGTCGGCATGGTCTATGTTTCCGGGTCTGTGTATCAGGTCGTAATCATATGCTACAAGGAATTCTATCCATCTTGTCATTCTGGGTGACAGGATGTTCAGTGTGGCCCAGTTTCCTGTGATTATTCCCAGCAGCGGCTTGTGATCTGTGACCAAGGTGAATTTTGTTCTGTATACATATTTGTGGAACCATTTAATTCCTGTTACTGCAGCCAATGCTTCTTTATCAAGTTGGCTGTAATTTCATTCTGTCTTGGATAAGGTTTTCGAGTAAAAGGCTATTGGGGCTTCTTTTCCATCTGGGAGTATGTGGCTGATGATTGCACCTATCCCGAACAATGATGCATCGCATGTCAGGATTAATGGGAGTGCCTCACTGTATTGTATCAATACACTGTCTGATAGGATGTTTTTTATGCCTTTGATCGCCGTTTCTTCCTTCTGCCCCCATGTCCAGGTTGCTTTCTTGTCAAGCAGTCTGTGTAAAGGTTCTGCAATCATTGCTTTCAGTGGTAAAAATATATAATAGAAGTTAAGAAGTCCCAAGAAAGCTTGTAGGTTGGTTTTATTTTTTGGTCTGGGGGCTTCTTTATTTGCTTTTAGTTTGCTTTCGGTGGGTGTATGCCTGAGCTATCTATCAGATATCCTAGGAACTCCATCTTGCTTGCTGCTAGTTGGCATTTGTCTTTTTTGACTTTTAGCCCCACTTCTTGGAAATGGCTTAGCACGGCCCTTAAGGGTTTTTGTAATTGATCTTTGTCCTTGACTGATATCAGGACATCATCAAAGTAGGGCACAACCCCCTCCAGCCCCTGTACTACAGCCCCTGTAGTAGGTGTTCCAGGAGGCTCTGGAATAACCCCGGGGCTATGCTGACCCCAAATTGCAAGCATTTGCATCTGAATGCCCCCCTATGTGTGACAATTGTTGGGCTTCTGCTGTCTTTTGGTCTACCGGTAATTGTTGGTAGGCTTGGGTGAGGTCAAGCTTTGCAAAAATCTTCCCCCACCCCAAGGAGTGTAAGAGGTGTTGCACCACTGTGATGGGGTATGCGTTTTGCTGTAGGGCGTGGTTCAGGATGGCCTTATAATCAGCACTGATGCGCACTGATCCATCTGGCTTAATAGGTGTGACTATGGGGGTTTCCCATTTTGCATTGTTGGTTGGTTCCAAAATCGCCTGGGCGATGAGCTTATCTAACTGCTTGTCGATCTTTGGCCGTAGGGCAAAAGGGACCCATCTCAGTTTTAATCGGATGGGGGCAAAGTTGGGATCTAAATTAAATGAAATGAGGGTCCCCGAGTACTTGCCTAATTGTCTGTCGAACAAGTTCCGGAACTCTTCCATCAGGTTTACTTTCCACTCGGCGTTGGTGATGCTGTTTATCCCAGTGACCTCAATTCCCAATGGCTGGAACCATTCTAGCCCCAGCAGGCTGGGCCTGTCCCGGTCTACTATGGTGAGTGGTAGGTAGCCTGAGAAATTCCTGAATTGTATTTGGAACTTGCCAACCCCAATCACTGGATTCTATTCCCCTGATAATCTCTTAGGGTTAGTCTCTGTTGCTTGAGCTTGGCTTTGGTTATGCCAGGTCTTAATTGCTTGATGGTGTCCCAGGAAATCGATAGGTATGACCCAGAATCTACTTCCATCTGGCATAGGTTTCCCTCTATATATAATTGTACATGTACCTTGCGGGTGTTGGTTGTGCTAGAATGGCCCACGGTCACTGTTTGGTGAGTCTCGCCTCCCTCTGTGGTCGGCTTGTTGTTTCTTCTGCTCTGGCTAAAGGTACTTCGCCTGCTTCTGGGTTGGTTTGCCCTGCTTCTGGAGGGTGACCCCAGCCTCTGTCAGTGTTTGCTTGGCTGTGCTGCCCTACAGGCCTTTGTGATGTGCCCTCTTCGGTCATATTTCTAGCAGATTGCATCACAGAAGCGGCATTCTGACTGTGGGTGGTTCCCTTTGCACCTGGCACACCAAAAGTTTTTTCTTCCCTTATCGCCAAATTGGGAAATATATTACAGTGCAGCAAATTTGATATGGTTGAAGAATTGGATCAATTTAAAAAATAAAAGAATGTTAGCCATTGAGGGTCATGATTTGCAAAGAGGATGGCACACCTTTTTGTGGGAGACAGGAGACACAAAACAAAAATATTTCCATAGACATTTAATCAGAGACTCCCTGATGTACAATTGGATTAAGGTTAAAAAAAAACATTATACAAAAATCGCAATTTGGTTATCCACAATGGAAGCAATGATTCACCCAAATAATTTAGACTTATACAAAATGTTAAAATATAAAGACTTATTAGATACAGCTGGAAATTTAAAAACAATAAATGAACTCTAGGAACAAGGGCTACGAGTACACTGGTGGGCTTATCTTCAAATATCATCAAGATACAAGAAAGATATTAAAGAATTTGGAATACAACTAAAACTGCACTACTTGGATAAAATTTTATTAGGTTCAGATCAAAAAAATATTACAAAAATTTACAAATATTTATTAGAAATGGAATTAGAAGAAGAAATTGTAAAAGGGTGTATGATTATGTGGGGACAAAATATAGGACATAATATAAACTTAGCAGACTGGGAAACAATTTGGAACAGAAATTATAAAATAACAAAATTGGTAACATACAAAGAAAACACATACAAAATGTTTTATAGATGGCACCTTTCCCCTTCGAGATTGGCGAAAATATATATAAAAAAGAACCCCATGTGTTGGAAGTGTAAGGAGAGTGAAGGAACTTATTATCATATGTGGTGGACCTGCCCAGAAGTGTGGAAATATTGGTGTAAAATTCAAATTTGGTTGCAGGAAATCATTGAAGAAAAAGTAGATTTTGAACTGGAGCTTTTCTTATTGGGAATCCTCAGAAAGAAATATGAAAAGAGTATAAAATATCTTTTAATACACATATTAACAGCCGCAAGCATTACTCTAGCGCAATGCTGGAAACAGTCTGAGATGCCAAGAGACTGAATGATCATACAAAAAATAATGAACTGTGCCGAGATGGATAAGTTAACATTGACTTTGAAAGACAAAGAAGATTCATTATTCTATATGGTGTGGGAACGTTGGTACAATTGGTTAGAACAGAGAAAGTAATGGAATTAAGAACTATTAATTAGAGAGTTAGACAGAGCAAGTATACTTGAGAAGGAGTATATAGAAAATGATTATGTAAATATCACCACAGGTTGTTATGAATGTAATATTTTTAATGTTTTAATGGTGAGTATTTGTGCATCTAGTTTGTCTTTTTTCAATGTAAGTTTGTCTGTTTTTTTAATGCAATAAAAGTCAATAAAGTATTTTTAAAAAGTTTTTTCTTCCCTTGTCTTAGTTCTTTGGGGCTCGCTCCAATTGTAGTTGATGTATTTCTTGTCCTCATCTGGATCGATTCTGATTTGATGTCCTCGTAGTGTATGGCGGTCGTCTCTCTTTGCTGCGGTGCCTTATTTATCTTCTTCATGGCGGCAGCCGACTGTTGGGGCTTTTCAGGGGCTTCTTCCAGGGCCTCCTTGAATATTATCTTGGGTTTTGCCAGCAGCTGGCTCTGGAGGTTTTGATCTCAGAGTCCTAGGACTCGGTGATCTCTCATTGCCTCATCGATGTTTAGGAATTCGCACATGGCTGCGATTTCTTGCAGGGTTGCTACGAAATCACTGATGGTTTCTCCCTCCTTCTGATCTTGTCAGTAGAACTCGTGTCGCCTCACTAGGCACAATGCTTGGGGCATGTAGTGGGCTTTTAGGATCCGCTGCAGATCAGGCCAGGCCATCATCTTCAATTCATTGGATGAAGATAGTGCCTTTGCCATTTTGAATACCGCGGGTCCACAGTATGTGAGGAAGATGGCTCTTTTCCTCTGTTCTGATATGTGGAGATCATTTCCTTCTAGGAACATAAGGAATCAGTCAATGTAGGATTCCCGGTCTTCTGTGGCAGGATTGAAGGGCGCTGGAGGAATGTTGGATCCTGACATTGTTCTGGTTGCTGTTCCATTGGTAATGGCTGCCAATTGCCATGTGGTCGCTGGTAGATCTGGTTCTTTGTTGCTTCAGGATCCCATCTTCATCGCCAGTGTTAGATCGCAGGCTGAGTGAAGATGCAGATGCGCAGATCAGTAAAACTCGTTATTTCATTTCTGCAGGAACTGAGGAACTCGAGCCGCAGCTGCTCCTTTTTACAGGGGAGCTGTCCATGGCTTCAGCCAGTGATGGCAGTTTATTTTCTCACTCGTGTAGCTCAACCAATCACAGGTAAGTATGCAAATATCTAACAGTTTACTTAGGATGCTTTGGAAGGCTTTAGTTGGTTTCTGTGTTATGCTGAAGTCATCTTATATAATAATCTGTTGATGATTTTTGTGATGCTTTTGATGTATTGCAACTTGAGTTAGTTGTGCTATATTGAGTTGTATACTCAAGGCATTTTTTTTGATGAAATTGCATAGATACCCATTTCGTTGGAAGATGTATAGATGATCTATTTGCATTTACTGCTGTTCAGGGTTGCACACTAACTCTCTTGCAGGAGAGGTTGAATTATTACTTTGGTATTGGAGCACTTTGTTAGTGTGGGTGATTTTTGGTACATTTGTATTTCTAGTTTGCTCCTGTAGTCCCTGCTGATAAGGATACCAAGGAAGCATAGCAGGTTGTTTTCTTCTTCCCTTATGAATTGGATTCCTTTGAAGATGTTGTTAATGGTTCATGGATGTTTGCTTCTCCCTGGGTCAGGGGACACGCAAGTTCCTAGCTCTGGATTTCCCCAGAGTCTCCGCCAGCATACTGCCCACTCACCCTTTGCCTCAGGTTGGGGGATACACAAATCCCTTGCTCTGGCCTTCCCGGGGCCTCTGCCGATATGCTGCCCACTTGCCTTTTGCCTCAGGTCAGGGAATACGCAAGTCCCTGGCTCTAGCTTCCCTGGGGCCTCTGCCCACATGCTGGGCCACCACTGTGAGAATGGTGCGAACCCCATGGGCTGGAAGGTGATGGTAGGGTAGGAAGATCCATTCTTGGCTTGCTGTGCTCAGCTGAAGGATGCCTCAGTGGGGGGGGACACACACAGCAAGGCGCGGCCACCTTTCAGAACCAGCTTCGGCTTCTGCGGGGTCTTTTGGGTGGGAGGCCTGAGAGAAAATGCTTCCCCCGAGGGCTGCCCGCGTGTCCATTGCCAGCCGGGCTGGCCTAGAAGCAGCATGTCCCCTTGTCATGGGCTGGATGTGAGACCCAAGGCAGAGTAGAGATCAATCAGGCAGCAACCCAGAGGAGGGTATGAAAGGCAGCCAAGGCTCGCCATGTCCTATCAAGAAGCCTGCAGCTGTCACCTTTTTGCCAGCACAAGAAGTCTGAAGCCACTAGTCTTTGCCAGTGCAAGAAGCCTGAAGCCGCCACCTCTTTGCCAGCATGAGAATTATCCAGTTGCTGTTCTTTGTTTCTCACACTGGCAAAGTGTGGTGGCTGCAGGCTTCTTGTGCTGAAAAGGAGTGGTGGCTAGAGGCTTCTTGCACCAAAAAAGACAGGCAGCTACAGGCTTCTTGCGTGGAAAAAGAGGTGGCGGCTGCAGGTTTTTTGTGCTGAAAAAGATCATTGCTGTTGCTGCACAAAAGTAAGCCTAAGGTTCCGGCCACTGCCACTTAAAAAAAAAAATTACATTTATATGCTGCCCTTCTCCGAAGACTCAGGGTGGCTTACAATTTTTGGGATACAACCCAATGCGCTCAGCAATAGCCTTCAGCCTGCCACTTCAGCCTGCCTGTGCCGCCCCACCTTGCCGTGAGTGACATCAAGCCAGCCACGCCCATTTAGACACATGACATGCTCCCAGCCATACCCACATGATTTTTAGGATGAACTGGTTGTTAAATTAGTTGGATCCCACCACTGGCTGTGACATTAAGTAAAACCACAATTTCTCATAGTTTCTAATTGAAAGTATGTTTAGCAACAGTCTCTATTTTATCACCACCTTAAAAAAGAAAACAGCTATCAGTTTTTTTAAAATGTTTGTAATTGTGTAGCTTCAAAACCTGTAAATAGATATATGTATTACAGCCAGAAGAGTGCTACTTATTACAAGCAGAATGCGTGCTTTGATCACAAGAAATGGGAAGGGCTACCCATATGTCATTACGTCTGGCCCACCAAGTGGCATGGGATATCTAAGGCAAAAAAGCATATTATCCTCTGACATCTTGCTATAAAACAACATTCCAAATTATAGCTTAGTGGAAAGAAAGGATTTTGTGTCATTTGAAGCCTATTGTTTCAAATGTATTCATATTCCTTCCTTTTTATCCATAGTTGTGCCTCAAAAGCATGGAGGCAAATCTCAGAATTAGAAATTCATAGTGTTTGGCAAGCTATGCAAGCATGCAAGGGTTTCATTGTCTACTCCTGCCGCTTTGAGTGGAGGATCAGGATACAAAGTTAACTTTTTGTCCATTATGGACTATTTAAAGGCAGAAAAGTGTTGCTGGAAAAAGGTGAAAAGTTTATTCCACACTGAAAGAATGAGCACTCATCTGTTATTAAAAATGAAAGCAACATGTTTTGCCCACCTTCTCTCCCCTGCTGACTGAAAGCTGCAGCCTACAAAAAAAAAACCTGGGTATAAATGTGGCTATTTTTATAAAGAGAAAAAAGAAGCACTCTGGTAGAATACCAGCATTACAGAACTGCAGCATTGACTGCAGTGCATTTTAAAGTATTCCAGTTATTGTACATTGAGTCTCAATGACTATTCTTTGGTGCACTTTCTCACATGTTCTTAGAGATAATATGCCAAAATATCTTGTTTTCTTTTATGAGTTCTACATATGAAAGTTGCAGTACTTTCCTGGGAATATGAACGTTCTGCCACAACTAGACACAGGAAATTTTATAGCATGTTTGTGTGTCTAACACAGGTGGTCCTTGACTTATCACCATTTGTTCAGTAACCATTCAAACTTATGATGGTGCTGAACAAAGAGAGTTATGACCCATGCTTGAAGTTACTTACTAAACATACTTGACGTTACAGCTACTGCCACATCCCCTGGTCACATGATAAAATTTGGGTTCTTAACACACTTATGACTTCAAGGGCACTGCAACCTCTCCCCACCTGCCTATCTTCCATGTGATCTTAACTGTCCACCATCCTGGCTTACCAGGAAAATGGCCACAGCCAAGAAAGTCTCACTGCCCACTTAGCCCATTACCCATCCATCCCACAAAGCTTCCCAGAGTCAAGAAAACTCATCACCCAGCAGCCCACCAGTGCATGAAAAGCACCCTATTTACCTTTGCTATTCTTCTGCATGCCCAATCTATGCGAAACCTGGCCTCCTCCTTAAGACTGCACCATGATATTCTCCAAGTGGGTTCCATTCTCAAATTATGCAATATGAAGGAATCATTAGAAGATTGCAAAAATGGTAATCTACTCTTAATCCCCTGAAGGCCTCCTTCTCCAAATTGAGCGATTTGGAGAAGCAACCTTCTAAAGGAGTATGACAATACAGCCCACTCGGAGAATGGTACAAGGTGTCCTCCATGAGAAGGCCATGACTCACATAGCTGGGGTAACTTGTCAGCAGCTGGAGAAAAGTGGAGAAGGTAAGTGGAGCACTTTGCTTATTAGGGTGGCCCAGGTAGACAGTGATTCTTCTCGGGTTGGCCACTGCAGCCCCTGCCAACTCATGTGTGATCTGCATCTTCTCAGAGCCTTCCTTGATACACCAAATGCTCCTTACCTGGAACTCCATCTGCTTAATGTTCACAAGATTGCTTAACAATCCTAACGAGGACTGGAATCTAGGCTGTTGAGCGAATTGGTTATATGATACCTCATATAAACTGCTTCACTCAGCAACTGAGATTTTGGACCAATTATGCTTGTAAGTCAAGAACTACTTTTAATTTTCATTTGTCTGATTGGCAAGAGTCTCTTAAGATCTCATTTTTAATGTCTCACAGATATATTTACTTATCTATTCTTAAATGCTGCTTCAATCCTGAAATGGCTCTCGGAAGCTTAAATAGGATTAAAACTTCAAGAAAAAAAAGAGGGAAGGATAAATAGAAACAAAACTAGAATAACATGGTGTGCACTAGAGACAGATAATTAAACAAACATAGTTCCCAGTAATCATCAGCAGAGAACTGATCACACCATTTGTTTCTTGATCGTTTTAATTGTGGATATATTTGATGGAATAGGGGACCATCTGTGTACAAAACGTATACTCTATTGCTGACCTATCATTTTGTCATTAACAGAAGTTTGGGCAGCAGGCAATTTCATATTAAAGAATTTGAGGGGTGTGTGAAATAATCATATTGCTATGTTACAAATTATACAAATAGTACTCATCATGCCCACAGCCTCACAATATCAGTCAATGTGCTATGTAGATAATTATGGTATTTGGAGGTGCAAAATACACCCCCAAATACATTCTTAATGCTCTGAAAATAGGAAATGCTCAAAACAATAATTACTTTGAAGGAACATGTATCCTGAGCAAAAAAATAAAAAACTGAATTTTAGAAATTACTATTAGATAAAAGGACTTACAAAATGGGTGGATAACAATTTTCTTATACATCATCTAATTAAATACAATAAGAGTTAGTATCAGCTCTTAGTGAACATATGTATTTTCTGTAAGATGGTTTGTCCTCAGTCTGGCCCTTCAATTCTTTCAGTACTGCATTCATTGTCATTGCAATTAGGTCAATACACCTTGCTTCTGGCTCTCACTCTAACTGCTGCTAACTTGGAGCCAGTATGTTTGCCATATACTGTGGCATTTTGTACTGAGTATATGTTACCCATGAAGATTCCAATTTATTTAAAGACATTCCACAGGTTGACATGGTTGACATGATTACAGGACTTTCTATAGTCAATGAAGCACATATTGACTTTTTAAATATTCTTTGATTTTCTCAATCATCAGTGTGCATCAGGAATAATCTTAGTCCAGGCTGGACTAAGTTAATTATATAGTTAATTTATTTCATTTTTCATTGTGTTGAACTTTTCTGTGTGCCATTGTTCCCACAGAAATTCTGTTTCTGCAGCTTAGGACTTTTTTTCTGAGTATTATAGAAACACCAGCAACTAACTGTTCCAAAGGCATTCATCTAGATGTGTCAGAACCACCATTACAGCACAAAAAAATCCTCAGATCTTCCTCGGTAGCACATTGAAGGTCCCTGAGGAGCCATCATGTGACACTACACTGTCAATCACTTTATAGTATCTACCTAACTGGTTTTCTGTGTAAAATACTGGACTGGCTTACAATTTTCTACCCCTGTATGAAATGCTTTTGCTGTTGCCACTGAATGATTGTCCACTTTCTGTACTGCTGCTGTCCAAATAGGCACCTTCCTGCTTTAGAAGGGGAGCTAGAATGACCTCATGCCTTGAGTGATCCTGGTAATAAATATGCTTGATGTACATGCAAACCTCCCCTCAAGATGAGGCAAATAGAAGAATTGGGGGGGCATTATGCCCAGAACATAAAAACATTTTTTGTTACTTTCTTTACCTTCTATGAATGATTTCTGTTTAATCAAATATTACATTGGCATTACAATACAGTAACAGTTACTTTTGCTTAAGAGAGCTATTGAATATTTATTAGTTCTAAATGTGTTGAGATTGAAAAGGAAAAGTGTAACACTTTTTAAGTGTGGATTGATTCTGTTTCCACCTTTAGTTGCTGAAGTTATAGGAATAGATTACAGAAACTAAGGAGCTTCTATAGAGATAGATATAAAACTGCATAAGTACATTATTTTTGTAAGCATGCAATATCCTGAAAATAATTGCCTACACTCACCTTAATTTAGAACTTGATTTTTCTTGAAAATAATCGAATATGATAATCAAAACTTAAAATATTCTCTAGAACTGATCCCTACACCTGACATTTCCAGCAGAAATGCATCTTGCAAGGATTTGCATGACAGTATACCAAAATATTAATGCATTGAATAATTCATGTCCAGTGACAGGCAGCAACAAAACTCCTACAAGCTGCAGCCATTAAGGATTAAATAGTTGAGATTACATCATTTTTTCAAGCATGATTAATTTCACACCTTTTGAAGCATGAATCTTAACTATTGCTGTCTTGGCCAACAGCCCATCATTCGTTTGCTTTTCCAGTCCTCATTTTTATAATTGCTTTTTGGTTTCTGTATAGAAGTATTATTTTGTGTAACTATATTTTTGTTTTGTTTTTCTCAAATCAAGCTGTAGCAGGATGATGGCGGGTCATAATAATCATTTGTTAGAGGTGATCAAATACTTTGGTTAGTAGTAAGATAATACAGAAAGGGTCATGTCAAACTCATAAGCAGGTTAGGATTTTCAGGCTTTCTCCTACTTCAATTTTGACTTCTGGTCAAGATGGAACTCATATTTTTTTATCTCTAGGTCAGTGACCAGCAATTGATATTTTGCAGTTCTCTACCTATTTATACTGTATGTCAATTGTCATACACTTTCATTGCTACTGCAGAAACTAGAAAGAAGTTATTTTCAATTGTTTCATTAGGCTTGCATTTTGTTTGTCAGGTGGCACCCAAGGAACTCCCACCATCATCTTCTCCTACTAAGGTTACAGTTTTGATAACTAATGAGAACCCCATAATGGCTAATATTCTTTTGGAAATTAGAGAGAACACACACATTTTTATAGATATTTTAAATATAGTTTTGAGACTGGACATGGCTGGGGATAAAATCTATCAACTGGAAAATCACAAGAAATTGGGTTTTAATTGATTTTATTGAAAACTCCTATAATCCTCAGAATATATAATGCCATAAAAACACATTTTCAGCTAGTCAATTTTTAAGACTAGGCAGAAAAAAAAGTACCAGATGATTCCGTTTATGGAAATTCTAATACATGAAATGTTGGCTTCTCCAGAATGTTATTAATTAGATACTAAGTCATACTCACCACATTCAGTAGGAAGTTCTAAGTCCCACATACTTTCTCCAGATTGTATCAAGGAAGTTCAACCAAGTAGAAAAACTATGCAATGCTTCAAATTTGAAAATGAAAGGGTGCTTATGTAGCTGGATTTATGAAGGACCCATCAGGAACATTTTTAAGTAATTGTATCTTTTGTTGGGATTATCTGGCTACCTTCTACAGCATGTTTTTGTCTTCAAAATGAAGACATGATGAAGATATTATTGTCCTAATAATATGAGAAATATTGCTTAAGAATCTTCAATATTTAATTTAAGATGTGATGTTCTTGAACTGTAACTGTCCGACCAACCACACTCAGTGTGTCATCCTTAATGGAACTGCATCTAAATGGAAATATGCAGTGGGATACCCCAAGGCTCTGTCATAGGCCCAGTACTCTTCAATATTTTCATCAATGACTTATAGAAGGGGAACTCATCAAATTTGAAGATGATACCAAGCTGGCAAGAATAGCCAATACTCCAGAAGATCAGGCTTAGGATACAGAACAATCTTGACAGACTTGACCATTGGGCCTGTTTAACAAAATGAAATTCAGTGTAGAGAAAAATAAGGTTTTACATCTAGGCAAGACAAAAAAAACAACAAATGCACAAGTATAGAATAGTTGGTACCTGCTTCAACAGTAGTAACTGCAACAGGGATCTGGAAGTTCTAGTGCAGTGGTCGCCAACCAGTGAGCAGGGACCACTGGTGGTCTGCAAGAAAGTTTTGATGGTCCACAGAAAAATGTCACCCCCAAAGCACCTACCAAAGCAATTAATCCAGGCTGCACAGGAACACAAGGCTGCACCGCCCACATGGCTGCACTGCCCAGATGGCCCGCGGGAACACAAGGCTTGCATCACTTGCATTGCAAACAACGTAAGTGAGGGGAAGGGGGAAAGGGCGGAGGGAAGAATTTGCCCCATGCACCACACGTGCCTCACCTGGCCACTGGGCTGCTTCTTTCTGCTGCTTCTTCTGCTTTTGGCTGCACACAAGGAAAAAAGCAAAAGTCTTTCTTTCTCTCTCCCAAACACTGACAGAAATGAATCTCTGGCACCCTGCAAGGCATCCTGCTCCAAGAGGCTGTGCCGGCATGACAAGTCTCACAAAGACTCATTTCTGATGGAGTTTGGGGGAGAGAAAGAAAGACTTCTGCCTCTGCTGCTTTCCTTGCATGAAGCCGAAAGTCTTTCTCTCTCTCTCTCCCCGAGAATGGAGCCGAAGACTATATCCTGCGATCCCAAATAAAGAATGATCGATTGATAGGAAAACAGGATGGGGAATTTTCCTGCAGACTTTTTGAGGCATTTTCCCAAGGTCTCTGGTCCACGGGATTTAAAATTATGAGTTTGGTGGTCCCTGAGGTCCAAAAGCTTGGTGACCCCTGTTCTAGTGGACAAATATAAGCCAGCAGTAGGCTGTAGCTGCCAAAAAACAACAACACAGTCCTAGGCTGCATTAATAGAGGGATAGAATCAAGGGCACGTGAATCAAAGGAAGCTCTTTATAATACCTTGGTAAGACCACACTGGGAATATTGCATCCAATTTTGGTGTCTGTGATATAAAAAAGATGTTGAGAATCTATAAAGAATGCAGGGAAGAGCAACAAAGATGACTAGAGGACTGGAGGATAAAACATATGAAGAACAGTTCCAGGAATTAGGTATGTTTAGTTTAATGGGGGAAAAAAGATTAGGGATGATATGTGCTCCAATATCTAAGCATCTGCCACAAAGAAGAGGGCTCAACCTGTTCTCTGAAGCACTTGAAGGAAGGACAAGAAGTAATGGATAGAAACTAATCAAGGAGAGAATCAATCTAGAACTAGGGAGAAATTTCCTGACAGAACAATTAATCAGTGGAACAATTTGCCTCCAGAGTTGTGGGTGCTCCAACTCTGAAGGTTTTTAAGAAGAGATTTGCCTGAAATGGTTTCCTGTTTGAACAGGAGATTGGACCAGAAGATCTCCAAGGTCCCTTTCAGCTCTGTTATTCTGTTGTTCTGAACTGAAATTACACTAAGAGATCATTTCATGATGTGGAAACTAAAAAAAATCCCTAGGCTTACCTGCTGAGTATTCTTTTGAAGAAAGCAATCATTTTCATATTTTGCTATTCTGCGTACTTGTCCAGAATGTTAACGGGATATGCAATTTGATTTCATTGTACAAATAGTTATATCTTGATTTAATTTTCAACATTTTCAGAATATTCACTGGGCATTTATTTTATTTTGTCACTGCCTGAAATAAAGAAACATGAATGAGTTTCTGATAAAAAACAACAAAGTAAAAAATGAGGGGGGATCAAGTTTGGGGACATAGTTTAAAGGAATTAAAATATCAAAATCATTAAGAACATTGGAAATGAATATAAAGTTGGCTTATTTGATCAAATTTAAAATATACATATTGTTTCTGGTAAATCTTGGTGGATTTTTGTTGATCAGGACTGAATAAGGAAGCTTTAAAGATTTATTCATAAATAAGAGGCAAGGGAAGAAGATATGTTTAGAGTAAGTAATGTTACTGTATTAAAAGTAAAAGAATATAGAATTGATTTATTTGATTAAAGTATATGTGCTGTTTCTACTAACACTTAATGAACTTTTGCCTGTTATGACTGACTATGAGGTGTCTAGAATTTGTTTATATATAAAGGATGAGATATGGGAAGAACATATATTTTGTTATAGTGTGATAAGTATACTTATGAATATGAAATTATACTCTCTGGATGAAGAGGGAAATTACTTTTTCTTGTTTTTGCTTAATTTTTTCTGAATGTATAAGCTTTTAAAATTTGGTTTAAACTTTAATAAAATGATTATTTTATTTATTTTGTTCTTATTAACTTTAAATCCAGGCAATGTGCCAAACTCTCTTAGTTTTTCCACCAATACGTCTTCTTTTTGAAATACAAAATAGTATTCAGATATTCTTACACAAAAATAAATGTTGCCAAAATAAAATGAGTAGTCCAATCCTTAAAATTACTCAGAGCCGTGCCATTTTTCTTAATAATGACCTATGGGATGGGGAAATTCCTGAGATAAAAAACAAATTTGGGTAAAGTTGAATATGATTTCAGCAATTACTTATTCAATTATTTTTCTTTCTCATTCTGATTCAACATAGAGAGATTATTTAATTATTGTTTGTTTGAAATATTTTGTTCTTCTTAGCTGAGGTAACACAGATAAAGTTTTTCCAAGGTTCAGTCACCTTTTTGCAAATATAAAGCATTACAATTCCTCATCCTATTCTCTTGACTTTTAGAAAAAACTTTTGATTCAGTCTTTTTGAAATGGTAATAATAAGGTGCTGCTTTAATAATGTGTTTTACAACCCTAGATCTCCAGTCAGAACTCTAACAAACTCTGGTTTTGTGTTATAATGAGCAAAGCATTAATAGAAGAGAATATTTGTAGCTCAGGTTTGAACTGTGGAGTCCTTGATTCTGTTTGAGTTTGGTTGCTTTCAGGCAGATGTTTCATTTCTTAAGTAGGTACATCTTCAGTACTAGGACTACTAGTATTTGTTGGCACTGAAAATGTTACCTAGTTAGGTAATGAACTGTCTGCAAGAAAACAACCAAGAGCAGCAAACAACCAAGAGCAGCAAAAACTCCACAGTGAGAAAAGTGAAAGTTCAGATATTTACTAATCTTTATTTAAATCCTCATTTGCTCCTGACCCTTCACCAATCAATTCTATCATATAATAAAGGTTATTTATCTGATATCAGGCCTTCTGATCTCAGGATAGGTAGCAATCTCAGGTGGAGGAATACAAAACTGAATGTCATGCTCTACAGTCAGAATTCTGTAGTCAATTTCAGAAGGACAAATGCAGTTAGTCCCCTTGTAGTCTCAGGAATCAAAGATTTCTCACCTTAAATCTATTTTTATTATGAATATATACATTCATCTTATATATATGCATCATCACAAAATCTCCAGAACTGCAAAGCCTACAAACTTGAAATTTGACACATATGTTCCTTTTGGCTTCTAGGTGCTTACTAAGGATTTTTCAAACTGACCATCAGAGCATTAGTATTTTGTATATTATTACACGCTCTGATGCTAAGGACTTCTACTCCCCCTCTCCACCTGCAAAACACAAGCAGAGGAGTTTCAGTTTCAGTTTCAGTTTTAGTTTCACAGCACCAAGCAGCTTTACTACAGAACAGTTGACCTAAGCCACACCCAGGCTCCTTGCTGTCTTCTTCTTGCTCACACAGCAAATACTGCTTCAGTTTCCAAACAGCCCTCAATTCTCTCACACACTGACAGGATGCTAGCCAGATGAATACCGATGGATGCTGGTAGACAGAGGCAGAATTTTTTTCTCCTTATTATCTTCCCCGATAATAGCTCGATCACATAGTTTTGTAGCGAAGCATGGGTATGCAGCTTGTATATCTATATCTATATCTATATCTATATCTAGGGGTGGTATTCTACTGGTTCGGACCGGTTCGGGTGAACCGGATGTTAAGTTTTCATCTGGTTTGCCAAACTGGTATTTCAACCAACCAGCTGGCCCCGCCCACCCTGCCCTACCCCTCCCAGGAGTCTCCACATAGCCCATTTTCGATTAAGGTAATGCAGGGTCCATGCGGAGGCTCTGGGAGGGGGAAAACGGGTCTTCCAAAAGTCCAGAAATGGGCCTGTTTCCAGTTTCCAGTGGGCCTCCAGAGCCCAGGGGAGGCCTCTGTTTTCGCACTCCCAGAGGCCCAGGGGAGGCCTCTGGACCCTTGGGAGGGTGAAAAATGGCTCTCTCAGAAGTTCTGGTAGACCACGCCCACCATGGCCATGCCCACCCAGCAATTGGGCAGCGAACCCCCGGAGAATCCCACCCCTGTCTATATCTATATCTATATCTATATCTATATCTATATCTATATCTATATCTATACACACACACACACAGATACACATACATGTGTCTGTCTCTGTGTGGTGAGTATGTATAATTTATAATATATTACCTCAGTTTTTTATTGTAAATACCTGTGCACAAATGTAACAGATAAATAAAAAGGTACATTATTTTCTTAGGTATGGTTACTTCTCTCCAACTGGTATATGTTCACTTTAAAAAATGATATATTCACTTTAAAAATGATACAGTTCTGTGATCATTCCCTGATAACTTATTCCTGAAAAGATATTCTGTCTTTTAGGCTGAGCCTATGTACAAAGGCTTGAAATATTGAAAAACAATAAATGCATAATGGGATGAAATAATCTTAAATTCTATTTCTTTCATTTTGAGGCTCTAAAATATTTACTATGACACTATCATTAAGTAAGATGCTTGGGAGAAACTTCTTAAAATAAAGTTTAGAAATGTTTAATCAAACTAATAAAATCATAATGTTGTGACTTATAATTGATCTTCATATAAAATGATATTTGATTGCATGTGTTTTAAATCTCTTAAATTCATCTGGATCTTGTAGGATTGGTTTCCTGTACTTGAGCCAGGATCATTTTTAACAAGTTAAAGAATCTTCTTCCACCGTCTTTCCTGGCTAAGAAGATAGTGATGCAGCTGGAATTAAGCTAGCTGTTGTCCACGTGGGTCTAACTGCCATACCAGTAGCTTTTTAAAACAAGATAATATATAGAAAAAATATTACCTAATTATAAAGTCTTTGTCTACAGAATCTAATGATACAAAAGTTTGAAAAACCTTTAATCAGACGAGAAGCAAGAGATGTGTGTACTGTGCCATGCCAAAGTATAAATAAAATCATAGTCTAACAACTCTAACTATAATGTATCTGTTTGACAAAATATATGTTCATATTCCTTTATGACCAAGGATATATTTTATAAGATTGAAATTTGTATACTAGAAGAAGAACATAAAAATAAAAACTTGGAAGGAGATTCCAAGTGAAGAGAGGTTTGATGTAACCATGTGCGTATATAATCTTATCTATAGGTATATATGCACATTTAAAAGATCTGCAATCTTTACTGTAGCCCTAAATCTGGTGTCCACATTAAAAGCATCCTGCATTTATGTCATAAAATGTCATGAACAGAAAGAAATGTATTCATAACAAACCATATAATTTTAATTATTTTTGTGAAATCAATTCTATATTCTATGCTATAATCCCATGTATTATTTGAGATCCAATGCAAAGTTTTAATTAAAAAATCAATATTGTTCCTATCCTATTTGGGATAGTTTATTTATTTATTTATTTTGTCAATCACTTACAAGATAATAAGTATAGGATAAACATAGTTATGAATACATGAAATCAATACATATAAGAAAAATAAAAGAAACCATAGGACAGGGACGGTAGGCACGTTGGTGCACTTATACACACCCCCTACAGACCTCTTAGGAAAGGGGCGAGGTCAATAGTAGACAGTTTAAGGTTAAAGTTTTTGGGGTTTGGGAAAGAAACCACAGAGTCAGGTAGACTATTCCAGACATTGACCACTCTGTTGCTGAAGTCGTATTTCCTGCAATCAAGTTTGGTGCGGTTAACCTTGAGTTTGTATTTATTGTGTGCTCTTGTATTGTTATGGTTGAAGCTGAAATATTCATTGACTGGAATACATTGCAATGTATGATTTTATATACTATACTTAGATCGGACCGAAGACGGCGTAGTTCTAGGTTTTCTAGGTGTAGAATTTTAAGTCTGGTGGCATAAGGTATTCTGCAATGAGTAGAGGAGTGTAGAACTCTGCTTGTGAAATATTTCTGGACTTTCTCAACTGTGTTAATATCAGATACGTGATGTAGGTTCCAGACTGATGAGCTGTATTCGAATATTGGTCTAGTAAACGTTTTGTATGCCCTAGTTAGTAGTGTGATATTACCAGAGAAAAAGCTACGTAGGATTAGGTTAACAACTCTTAATGCCTTTTTGGCTATGTAGTTACAATGGGCTCTAGCACTTAGATCATTTCAGATGAATACTTCAAGGTCCTTGACAGAGTTTGGATCATCAACAAGGTCTTGACTATTCAGCTTGTATTTTATTTTCTGATTTTTTTTTTGCCAACATGTAAGACACAGCATTTATTTGTTGAGATTTGAAATTGCCATTTGTTTGACCATTTTGATATATAGTCAAGGTCTTTTTGGAGGGTAGCAGAATTATTTGTGGTGTTGAATAGCTTTACATCATCAGCGAAGAGAACGCAATTGCTCTTAATATGATCACAGAGGTCATTTATGTAGAGTATGAAGCGAGTTGGTCCTAGAATGCTGCCTTGAGGGACACCACTGTTGACAGGTACAGAATTTCATAGGACGTTTCCAATTTTGACCATTTGTTGTCTGTTTGACAGGAATGCTTCTATCCAGTTATGCAGGTATCCAGAGATATCATAAGATTTTAGTTTTAATAGTAGTTTGTTGTGTACCACTGAATCAAAGGCTTTACAGAAGTCTATGTAGATTGCGTCTATTGTTTTGCCCTGATTGAGTTGTGTAGTCCATATGTTTCGGCAGTGTAAGAGTTGCAGATTACAGGATAGTTTTTTTCTGAAACCAAATTGTTTATTAGAGAGTATGTTGTTTGTCTCTAAGTGGACGATAATGGATTGGTTAATAATTGATTCCATGACTTTACAGGTGATGCAGCATAAGGAGATTGTTCTATAATTTTCAACTAGGCTGTGGTCTCCCTTTTTGAAAATGGGGATGACCGTGGCTAGTGACCATAGATTTGGCAAGGAGCTGGTCCTGAAAGATTTTTCAAAGATTATGCTTAGAGGTTCAGCTATGGCAGTGGATAGCTTTTTAAAGAAGTAGGCACATATTCCATCCGGTCCAATAGATAGAGATGGTTTTAGATTGCATAGTGCTTTTTCAACATTGTCTTCTGTAAAATCTATATTTATTAGATCATTGTAGTTGTCTGTGGTTCGACTAGGAAATACTGGGCATGATCCATTGCTGTTTACAAATACTGAGCCAAAGAATGTGTTAAAGAGGTTTGCTTTAATGGTGTCATCGTTACAGTCTTTACCCTTAGGTCCTTATAGGGGTGGGATGGACCTTGAGTCTTTTAGTTTGGTGTTTACAAAATTGTAGAAAGCGCGGGTGGAATTGGTGCATAGAAGGTTTTCCTCTTGTTTAATGTTATAATTGGTGCATTCAGTCTTTATCTGGTGGCATAAATTTTTGTATCACCTTTTGAAGTTGGCAATACAACCAGATTTGTTTTTTTGCCAAAGTGATCTCTTTTTGGATTGAAGCTTCTTTATTGTTATGGGTAATCTGTTTTTTTCTGGTTTTGGGAGTTGTTATTGGTACATATAGTTTGATGACTCTTTTGACTTCAACTAAAAATATGTTGTAATGGTCTTTAACAGTATTGCATCCAGTGAATAGAAATTGCCAATTAAGGGATGAGGGATCATTGTCTATAAGATCGTAGTTGCCTTTTTTGAAGTTACAACTGGGGATTACGTTGGTGTGGTGATTTTTGTGTGGATGTATGTTGAGACAAAAGTCAATCATGTTGTGGTCACTGTTGGAAAAGGGTTCTATAATTTGTATTCTGTAAATTGAATTCAAACTATTGCAGAAGATGAGATTGAGGCAGTTGTTAAGTCTAGTATTGTTGGTTACTAGTTGTTCCAGTCCCAGATTTGTTACAGCATTGTAGAAGGCTGCATGTATGGGTTCAGTGTTACATTCGTTTAGGGTCCAGTTAATATGAGGTAGATTGAAGTCACCAAGAAAGATAAAAGTATGTGGGCAGGATGTTGCCCATGTTAGTAGTGAATTTAGCTTGTTTACATATTTGATGTCATAATCAGGGTAAAATAGTAAGAATCAAAATGTGATATTTAAGGACAGTTCACAGATGATGGTCTCAGGAAGAGCAAGCTCCTGGGTAAGTTGGATGTTTTTTAGATGTAAGGACTTTTTATAGAAGATAACACCACTTCCTCTACAGATTTCACGATCTGATCGGTAAACAAGATAGTCTCTTATTGAGGTAATGGAGTCAGGGAGAGATGTGTTGAGCCATGTATCACAGACAAATATGATGTAAAATTTTGCAGTATTTAGTAAGAGGAGAAATTCAGGTATTTTATTCACAAGGCTTCTTGCATTGAGTAGCTTGCATTTAAGGCCATTTGTAGTTTTGAATTGAGGTAGTTAGGGGCGGGCGTGCCTAGTCTTGGGTGATGGTGGATTGGTTGAAGTAGGGTTGGTCGCTGGGTTGTGGGTTGTGTGACTTACTTTTGATACAGTCAGCAGAGTAGTCAATGTATAGGTCCTTCTCTCCGTTGTCTAGATGTTTTTTAAGTTCTGTGTGGAGTTCGTGGGAGCGGGCACATTGCTGTATGTTAGGTCAGGGCGAGAACAAAGGTTCTTATGGTTGGTGTTGCTTTTGGCAAGTGAATTAATAGTATAAATGAATTTACGTTTGCTTGATTCATTTTTGCAAATGACCCTGCAGAAGTGTGGGGCCACAGAGCTGTCTGTTTTTGAACTCTGGGCCGATGCGAGAAATGTAAAGTATTTCATCAGGGGAGATGGTTGATGCTTAGCAGTCACTGATGATGTTGTGGACAATTGTGATGTCATCATTGTTATTGATGTTCTCTAGACCGAATAAGATGGCATTTGGACGCTTCCGTTCGCACTCAACAGCTTCTCTGACGAGGGTTGGGATATCATTATTTTTTTGATTTATGTTTTTTTGTGGATTGGGTTGTGGTTGTTGAGTAGTGGTATGGTTTGTAGCTATTGGATGTTCAGGATTTTGTGTTGTGTCTTTTTTTTCAAGGTTATTTAATTTTTCTTTTAAAGTGTCCGGAATGCTACTATGGTGTCAAGGGATGTTATTTGTGTTTCTATGATATCAACTCTTTCAAACAAGGCTAAATGCTTGTCCAGTTTCGGTTTGCATGATGGGCAGAAATATTGAAATGCATGTTTGGATGATTCTAGGTCTTGAATCACTTGCTTGGTCAATTCCAAGCAGTCATGATGAGCATAGTTGTCACAGAGAGAACATTTGGTGGAATTTTCATTAACATTTAGAGTTTCAAAGCACATAAAGCATATGCAGGAGTCTTGTGGTTTATTGGTGTGGATTTCTTTCTCTTTAGGTTGTGGTTTGGCATTGGATTTTTTTTACTGGCATGGTGGGTTTGTTGATTAAATTGCTTAATGAACAATTTTGGGTAATCAATATAGCCAATATCACACCAGTTAGTCAATTACAATAATCTCTCTAGTCAAATAATTATGCCAAGCAACAATCAGTCTAATCAATTAATTACATTAATCACTAATAACACTGTTCAATTAAATTCTCTAAATCACTAATTTTACTAATTAAATTACATGAATCCTGATTTTTTACACTAAACAGTAATCACACTATTTGCACTAAACACTCTAATCACACTAATCAATTAAAACAAATCAATTAAACCAATGATAACTTTATAGAAATTGATTATCTAATAATTGATATGGGTAATGAGGTAGAAAAGATATAAGTTTTGAGGTAATGAGAGTCAGCAAGTAAAGGGTTAATTGCTGCTGATATCTGATCCACTGAGAAGGACTTTTCAGATGACAGGAAAACTCCGCTCAGGGAGTCCTTTACCCAGGGAATCTTGGTGAGGTGGGGTTGGAAGGCAAGTGGTTTCTTTTGTTTGAAATGGCTTCAAGTGATTGATTTTTGGTGATTTGATTTAAATGGAGACTGTAGACATCATTCCAGTTCTTCCATCATCGGAATTCACAATCAATCTCAATTTCAAAAGGCAGTTTTCCTGAATAAAAAACCTTCTTCACACCTCTTCTTCTCGTCTAGCCCCCCCTTTCCCCCCCTCCTTTAATCACTCTTTTCTCAAGCTGCCATTTAACTTCCAGAGTGAGAGGGTAAAAACATGAATTAAGCCTATTCCGCTTAATCTCCACACTCACCCCTTCCAGTCTGGAGTGTTCGCTTTTTAAATTGCTTCCGACTCGGGTCCACAGTAAATCTTGAGCCGTTCACCCGCTCCTTCCTCCCACCGAAAAATGTACCGCCGATCTATAAGGAGCCAGTGGAGACACTCACCTGCGGGTGGGTCGCTTCTAAGCTTGCAGTCCTTGCGGGCAGTTGCCGCAAATCCACAGCTCGTTCTTTCCCCACGTTGGCTTCCCTCTCCCGAGACCAGGTAGCTTCTTTTTCTTAAATGCACTAAAAGGCAACTTTTGGAAATAGTTAGGAAGGGAAGGGCATATACTTACTGGAAGGAGTCCTTGGTATTCACTGAGCTTATTTGTTTTGTTTGTTTGTTTGTTTGTTTGCAGAAGTTTCATTACCCAAACTAGTAACATCATCAGTACTAGTAAGGAATGGGGTTTGCTCTCAGTTTATATTCTAGTGGCTTGCTCTATCAATGCTGGTGGGGATGATCTTAGAGGTTATTTGGTTTGGTTGTTTATTGTTGGCTTTTTTGGCAGTTCCTTGATTGGGATAGTGTTTACTTGATTGTTGGTCTGATGTTAATCTTAGAGTTAATCTCTAACTTTCTTCCCACCCAGTCATCCATGCGAGCTCAGGCCAGTTGTACAGTGTGCAAAGCAGCTGCAGTCAGCCAGAACTCCCATGTGTGTCTGAGTTGGAAGGAAGCTGAAGCTTTGCAAACTGCAACTGTTTTACCCATGCTACAACAACTACAGAAAGTCTGAGCTCCTGTGGGTGGCTGGGTGGGAAGGAAGCTTGCAAGTAGTATCTGATTTGCACATATTATGGCTTAGCTCCTCTGGGTGGGTGGCTTGGTGAGAAGGAAGCTGTAGGCCTGGTGTGGGGAAGCAAAAACAGGCCCAAGGCCTGTGTGGGTCCTGTGGAACAGGAAATAGGGCACTGGGTGCCTTAGGAATTGGGGGAATTATTATCACTTGTAACAGGTGATCATGGGCCTTTTCTAGGCCTCCCAGGACTTCTTTACCCTTGAAGCACCCTATGTTCCACTTAATGACCTCATTAGGGACAGCAAGCATGGAGTTCAGTAAGCGCAGTGATAGCATGGCTTCCTTGTTTAATGACTGTCACCATAGTCTCTTGTGACTATAAGCGCAGCCTTCATTGCAATTGTAACAAGATCTAACTGTACCCAGATATTTCAGCATCATTATTTATAGGTTATGTACATCCAAATAGATCAGTATAGGATGTGCCATTACTTTCTCCAAAATGATAGAATATAAGATTTGTAACATTGATTTTATTTACAAACATACATACAAATTAGTCAAATTATGTATATACTAAGGTGACCAGACGTCCTGCTTTTGGCAGGACAGTCCCGAGTTTTAATAATTTGTCCTGTGTCCCACGGCATTTTTAAAAAGTCCCGATTTTAAGCAGAAGATTATCAGGTACTTACTTCGCTTTACTTAGGGTGAAAGCAGCTCTTTCAAACTTTATGAGTCTGCGGTCTCATCTATTAGAGAGAATACGGTCCAAGTAATGGAATCCCCAGGATTCCAAAAGTTTTTCCCGGGCCTTCTTTCAGGTGCAGAATTCGGAACACGTGACCACAGAGGCCTCCTTCGTGTGGTGCGCCGCACTTTTTCTCCCCCGCCCCTGCGCTTGGGCTGGTGAAAGCGTTAGGGAGGGACGGTGTTTCTTGGAAAGCTGCAGCTTGGCACGAGGCAGCTCGTGGGAAGAGGACTTAGAGAATTTGAGGTGAGGGTGGATGGCTAACATCCCCAGCCCATTTCAACCCAATCGTTGGGCCGATTTTGGGATAACTGCCAAAGGATTTTAGAAGGAGCAGCTCATGCTCCCTCCGGGGCTGATTGTGCTCCCCGAAGGAACCGCCCGCGGGTGCCAGGTTACAAAACCCTGCGCACCGCCTTCGGGCTGTCCACTGCCAACCTTGTAAAGTCCAACCCCAAGTCCCATCATCCCCCAGCCAGCAGAGGCCATCCTGGCTAGGGATGAGGGGAGCTGTGATTTAGTGGGGTTGAAAAGCCTCAGGAAAGAGCCGGGATGAAGATCCGCCACCACCCCTCCCCAAACAAGGCGGGTGCCCCAGCAAAGGCATCTTTTGGGTCCAGACGGGGAGGGGGTCACAGCGTCTGCAAGAAGCCCCCTCCCCAAAAATCTCATTTACGTTTTGAAACAGCTCCGGAGACCCGCCGCCCCATTTCTAATGACCCCCCACCCCCGGCCCAGCTCCGCCCTCCCTTGTCTTTGCATCCCCCTCCCTAGGGATTACAGGATGGGGAGGGCCACCTGATTTGGGTTGGGGGGGTCAAGAACTACATTACCCAGAATGCCTTGCTCTCCAGCTGATCTAGGAAGGGAAGGGGGGTTGTCTCCTCTGGGAATTGTAATGTTGGGGGAGGGAGTGTCGACCACACTTGGAATATTGCATCCAGTTTTGGTCACCATATTACAAAAAAGATGTGGAGACTCTGGAAAAAGTGCCGAGAAGAGCAGGGAAGAGTAGGGGTAACATGATACCAGTCTTCCAATATTTGAGGGGCTGCCCCCAAAAAAGAGAGGGTCAACTTATTTTCCAAAGCACCAGAAGGCAGGACAAGAACCATGTGGCTATTTCGCCAGGATATGAGTTTCATGTTATTTTTGTTAATTTTATAATTAATGCAAATTAATGCAAATTAATGCAAATTTTTACATGCAAATTTTTATTCAAGACTCCCCCCCCCAGTCAATGGTGTCCCACTTTACCAATGTTAAAATTTGGTCACCTTAGTATATACTGTACTGCAAGAAATAGCCTTTCCTTTCCTACTAATCTTTGCTTTAGATTCCCAGAGAGTCAGATAGTGAGGGTTGTAATTCAAACCATTTCAAGGGCACCAGGTTTGGAAAAACTGTTGTTTACAGTTCACAATTTCTGTAAATATTCTCTAGTATAGGGATGGGCAATTATGTTTCCCAAAGGGCTACATAAGAAACTGGGATTGTACTAAAAGGCCGTACACCCATCATCCTGCCCCCTGTCAAACTGTTCCACTCCTGCCAATGCTGCCCTGGCTCACCACCTTACCCTGCCGCCAATGCCATGGGGCAGACAGGGAAAGCTGAAGGACTAGATATGTCCTGTAGGCATAAAATGCCCAAGTCTACTCTAGTGTGATAAAATGATGTTTAGAGGAAGAGGATGTTATAGACAGAAAGGAGTAGCCAGAAATAGTGACAAGGAAATGACTCCAGTTGTAACTAGATATCAATCCGGCCAAATGATGAACCTTACGTAACTAATTTATGATTTTAGTATGCTTTTTAAGGCAACATCCTCTTAATGCACTATAAAAAATCAATTTCAGTCTAAAATAAAAACAATGGTAGTTAAAATGCAGCATCCTCAAGACATAATGAAATTTATTACCCACCCAAAATAATATACAAACACCACACTTAGTGGCCTTCCTGGTATTTAGGGAGGGCTCAATTAATGTGCTAAAGGAGCTTAACACAAAAAGAGCCAATAATGTTTCAATACTGAAACATGAATGAAAAGCATTTCTAATCTACCCAAAAATGAATTGCCTTTGAGAAAATAGTGGATGATATTGTCTAAATGGAAAGTTCCTTTATATACAGGAAGCTTGTTACTCAATAGTGCCAATTGAACTTGAAGCAGAGATAAAAGTAGAAGAGCACAGCTGGAAAGAGATGGTGTGTGGATAAGGATAAAAAAAAGGCTAAGATGAAGGCTGGATGGAACAGAAAAAAAATCAGAAAGCAATTAATAGGGAGTTCTTGGTGCAAAGAGGTAAAATCTCAAGAAAGATATGGAAATCAGTGCTTCTATTATCTGTTAGAGAATCTTCTTTATATAATATTCTAGAATCTCAAATACATGTTTAGAAAATGTATTACCACGGCTAAGTTTACAGTATATTTAATTGATCAGTTGTATTTGAAATATTTCTAGTGTTGAGAGTAACATTATTCTTCAGACTAAAACCATAAAGAAATATGCAAATATTCTATAGGGTTGATATTGGCTATGACAATAATTCCCCATACTGTATTTTTTTCATGTAGAACGATCTTATCATATTGTAGGCTATCATATAATGGGAATATTTATTTCAAATCTATTAGGATATATATCTATTATATAACAAAGAGTATTAAAATATAGTTATTTATTGAGTTCATATTGAATTAACATACTACACTTGTTGCATCTCCATTTAAATGCATATAAAGTTATATTAAATAAAATATTTATGAAGCAAATGACATTGTAAATAATGTAATATCAAATTTACTATATAAGAAATGCATGATGTTATATTACAACACCTGTAGCATTTGTAGACAAAAGGTATAAACTGTTGGTCTGTTATATTAAATCTGTCAGACGGATTAAATATGACTCTGTCCATAATCCAAGTTTATGGTTCTTGGAGCCCAGAATTCTCCAGCTGCCATATTATGAGACCTTGTCCTGAACTATTTTTTTTAGCCTAATTATTATATTTATATTCTGCCTCTCTGCTTATATAAGCACTAAAGGTGAATAGTTTTGCCTAGTGGTTAAGGCATCAGGCTAGAAATCAGGAGACTGAGTTCCAGTCCAGCCTTAGGCTTGAAAGATGGCTGGTGACATTGGGCAGTCACACTCTCTCAATCAAATCTTACAAGGTTGTTGTTGTAGAGAGAAGAAAAGGAGGAAGGAGTATTGGGTATTTATTTATTTATTGATTTATTGATTGATTGATTGGATTTCTAAGCCGCCCCATCTCGCTAAGGACTCGGGGCAGCGTACAGTCATAAAAAAACAATACAAAATATTATACAATTAAAAAAGAATTAGATAAGAAACCCAATAATCAATTTAAACAGTAACAACAAATCATTAAAACTCCCATCCCCCACGCTCAGTCCAGGTCGATGAGTTGGAACAACCATGTTTTCAAGTCCCGACAGAAGGAGTGGAGGTCAGGGGCCACCCGAAGTCCCAGGGGGAGTTGGTTCCATAGGATGGGTGCTCCCACAGAGAAGGCCCTACCCCTAGGGGTTGCCAGCCGACATTATCTGGCCGACGGAACCCCAAGGAGGCCCTGTCTGTGAGAGCGCACGGGACGTTGGGTATGTTCATCACAATGGTGGGATTCAAAAAATTTTACTACCAGTTCTGTGGGCGTGGCTTGGTGGGCATGGCAGGGGAAGGATACTGCAAAATCTCCATTTCCTCCCCACCCCACTAACCTGCTTTCCAGCTCCGTTCTCCTGTGCAGGGAAACAAAAGAAGACTCAGCCGACCAGACTCGGGAGGCAGACAAGGGTCGTTGGTTCTCACCTGATACGACCTTTCTCTTTGGGTGGAATAGCATTCAGGATTGAAGACAGTCCCCCTGTTGCTAGGGACATCCCAGAAATTGGCGAAGGAATATTGACAGACTGACGTGTACTCTTGTAACAATAACATGCTCCATTAGATTTGGAATGGACCAAAACAGGGCGGGACTGAATGCTATCTCCACACAAAGAGAAAGGTCGTATTAGGTGAGAACCAATGACACATCTCCATTGTGGTAGAGATAGCATTCAGGATTGGGACATACCAAAGCTGGCTGTCCTATGGGTCGGCCTAGTGCGGTCCGAATCCCCTAGACAGGGTGGACCTTTTAAAGAACTCTTCATCTAAAAGCTGCCTCAGCAGAAACAAAAGAGTCCAGCTTATAGTGTCTGATGAATGGAGAAGCTGAGGTCCAGGTACCATGTTTCCCCGAAAATAAGACACTGTCTTATTTTTTTTTGGCTCCCAAAAACACACTAGGTCTTATTTTCGGGGTAGGTTTTATATATTTATGGTGCCAAATAGTGGGTGTGAGTGTGTAGGGGGGGGTGTTTTGCGGGTGCACGGTTGCTCCCTGAAAAGTCTTCTTGGAACTGGAGATTTACACTAGGTCTTATTTTGGGTGGTCTTATATTAGGGCAGGTTTAGAAAATAGTGCTAGGTCTTACTTTCGGGGTAGGTCTTATTTTCGGGGAAACATGGTAGCTGCCCTGAAAACCTCCTCCAGAGAGGCCTGAGTGGCCCACGCCACCGACGTGGCTGTACTTTTCGTTGAGTCTGCTGTTATTCTTGGAGGAACCGCAAATCCTTGGGTTTGGTAGGCTTTGGATCAAAGGCCAAGGAATATGTCCCACCTTGACGGTTAATATGTGCCTTGGTTGACACATTGTCAGTCAAAACCAGGATGTCCTTATCTGAGGCAGTGTCCTCTAAATGCCTTAGGGCCAGATGGACCACCCTAAGCTCTAGCCAATTGATATTATGGCTCAAATCCATCTGGGACCATTGCCCCTGGACCACCCTGGACTGGATATGGGCTCCCCAGCCATAAAGACTGGCATCCGTGGTCAGTACTTGTCAAAGCGTAAAAAACAGCTTTCATAAATCCCTGCTAATTAGAGGTGATGGACCATGCCTTTCTTTTGCTGTATACTTTGATTAAATAAAACCCGGAAAATAATCTAAGAAACATCTTTTTATTATCAAAAATAACAAACCTAACTGACTACATTACCGGCAGTTAAGCACACACAGGCATACAAAGGAAGTTACAGGAAGTGAAGAAGAAAAGGAAACTCTTGTTTCAAGCATGCGCAGCAAATCAGACACCACAAGACAAACTCATCTCATGTTGCTATAGAGACAAGACAACAATGCTCTAGCAGGCTTTGGTCAACTGCCTGCAAACCTTAGCCTAGACGCTTAGCAGACAAATCAAAAAAACGTAGTAACACTACTAACCTGTCAGGGTCCTTGAATAAGAGCCCCAGGGAAAGAGCCTCAGATGACCACCATCAGAAGGATCTAAAGACCTGTGGAGTTAATCTGACCTGTGAAAGGGAACAACTCCTATCTGTCTTCTGATAAGGAAGAAGAAACCATTGGAATGCCCTGGCATGCAATCTAGCCCAGGAGTTGCAAGATATCATTTTGCCCAGGAGTTTGGAAAGCGTGGCCAGGGATACCCTATGTTTAAATTTTACTTGCTCAATTAACTCCTTGATACTATTCTGACATTCCTGGGATAAGGACACCTTGCAGGAAATGGTATCTATTACAGTTCCCAGATGGAGCAGAGTATTAGTGGGAGTGAAGTGGCTTTTGGCCTTGTTGACAGAGAAGCCATGCTCCTGTAGCACCTGAACGGTGATCTCCAAATCCTCTGTAGCTCTAGATGGGGAGGATGACTGGACCAGAATGTCATTCAGGTAACACTGGACTCTGACTGGGATGGCCTTAAGATGGGTTGCCAGGACTGTCAACAGCTTTATAAATGATCTAGGGGCTGATGAAAGCCCAAAGGGTAAGGCTCTGTATTGATAATGCCTCCCATTATAGCAGAACCTGAGGAATTGTCTATGGGCCAGAAGAATGAGGACATGAAGGTAGGCCTCGGTTAAATCTATGGAGGTCAGGAAATCCCCTTCCCTAATTCCCTCCAGAATAGACTGGAGAGAATGCATCTTAAACCGCCTGTATTTCACCCAGTAGTCTCTGCAACGTTTGTTCAGCCCTTTGTTCTCTGTCTTCAGACTCCCCAGGAATATCAGTGTTGGCTTGAAGGCACTTCCAGGGCTTTGGAGAGATCAGCTCCCATGTTGAGCAGCTTTCTGTCCAGGGAAGAGGAGCTAGGACCCAATCCAAGAGATGACCACTGCCTTTTTGGTGAACATCTTTGGTGCAGGAATGACATCTGCTGTTATTGTTTTCTCTGAGAACAATGGGCCATTGGGGTCTTCAGAAGGATCTGCTGGCTCCTGCGGTTCAGATGCCATGCCTTGCCCTGTGGCATTCTTTGCCTTAAAGAGGAGCGACTTGAATATGGCCAGTTGGAATAGGCCTGGCATTGAGCTTTGGTCAGAATCTTTCAGACCTTCATCATCTGAATAATCTCTGTCCATCAGTTGCTCATGTCAGGTGGGGTGGAGTGGGTTTAACGGGAGCATAAGAGGCTGACCCTGAATGTAGGGAAAGATCATCCTCGTAATGAAACCTGTGTCTCCTGCTATGTGTAGATGATGATGACATTGAAGCCTCAGAGGGTGAGTGCCTGGTCTTCTTCAGGGCTGTGGACACCCCTTGCTTAACTGCCTCAGCTAAAAGAGCCTGCATGCTAAATTGAAATTCAGGCTCTTGTACCCCCACTGGTCTGAGTCCAGCTGACATGGGAGTAAATGTGGCTCAGGGGCCAGTCTAGTTCTTTGGACTGTCACTGGAAATTGCCCTGTTGCTGGGCAAACTGAAAAGAAGCTTCTTATTTCAGAGCCTTCAGCTCCCCCTGTGGCCATTCTGGTTACTGCTCTTCTGCCATTTTGCAAATTCCTGTCTCAACTCAGTAACAGTTGCTCCTCATTTTGGTGGGAATCTGAGTCTACTGGAGCCATTTCTGCACACTTTTGGGCTGCTTCTTGTCCTCTAGCCCACAATTTGTCAAGTGCCTTATCTCTGTGCCTCTCATCTCACTCAGCTGCCTTGGAGCTCTTTCAAGCTCCTGTAGCCCTATCCTTTGGCTTGGGGCTTACAGATAAGATGATTGATCTGGGGCTGCTGGGCGGAAGGAGCGTGATGGCCTGCAAGCCGTCTCCTCCACTCTCCTAATTGCGTGGCTAGTGTTCTGTCTTGTCAAATCTGCCATTTTTGTCCCAGACACTGTAAACTGGAGTCTTCAAATTTTAACAACTGCGGCTTCCCTATGCTGCACTGGACAGATCACCACTCAAAGTGCTTCTCTGGCTGACAAAAGGGATTTTTTGCCTTCGCTGCAGTCTTCTGCCCCCTCTTAACGCTGCCACGGAAAAAAGGCTTCTGTCTTTTTAAGCTGCCAAAAGCCCCCCCAAGCCAAAATCGGGGTAACAGTGTGGATGGTGTTTCTACACACCTCCCACTCAAATACCTCACTTGATGTAGATCAGCCCTCAGCCAATCCACAGTCCAACAGGCTGGGCCGAAGCTCCAACTGAGCTGCCTTTAACAGCTATCAAATCGGTAGACCGGTTCTCAATTGAAGATAGAATTCAGGATTGGTTATTTTTCTCTAATTTTTTAATTATTTTGAGATTAAATTTGGAGTCTTTTAGGAGCAAAAATTAACACAGTGTCCAGCCAGCTGACTGAGTCGATTTCTGGGGTGACCTTAGCAACAGGGCGAGTGTCTTCAAAATTTGACAGACTCAGTCCAATCAGCAGAGGTGACTGATTACCCAATCCTGAATGCTACCTCCACCACAATGGAGAATAGATGGGGCGGGACAGTCAGAGGTGGTATTTGCTGGTTCTCCAAACTACTCTAAATTTCCACCACCAATTCTCCAGAACTGGTCGGAACCTGCTGAATACCACCTCTGGTTCACCACCTTGAGTTATTTATTAAAATAACAAAGATGGGATAAAAATAAAAGAAATATAGTGGACTTATTTGATTCCTGAGCCATGGTAGTGACAGTCTGAATGATGAGTCATCTGAAACAATGAATCATAATAAGGAAATATAGTTATTTTAAATACATTTAGAACAATATTAAATAGTTCTTTATTTTTATGGTTTGGTTATTTTTAATCATGCTTTTTGTGAACAGTTGAGATTATGCTCATGGAAAAATAATTTACAAACCAACTGACATTACTAAAGCTAGGCCACCACTTCTTAAGATGAGACATCATTCTTTTGGCTGCAGTTATACTACCGTGTTTCCCCGAAAATAAGACACTGTCTTATATTTTTTTTGGCTCCCAAAAACACACTAGGTCTTATTTTCGGGGTAGGTCTTATATATTTATGGTGCCAAATAGTGGGTGTGAGTGTGTAGGGGGGGTGTTTGTGGTGCACGGTTGCTCCCTGAAAAGTCTTCCTGGAACTGGAGATTTACACTAGGTCTTATTTTCGGGGTAGGTCTTATATTAGGGCAGGTTTAGAAAATAGTGCTAGGTCTTACTTTCGGGGTAGGTCTTATTTTCGGGGAAACACGGTATGTTTAAAAATTGAAAAAAACATTGATTGTATTTCATAGCATGCAGAGAATTAATATTTGAATTTCATCTTGGATTTGGGTTCACACAATGAGTTAAGCCATATTGTGATGAATTTGACTTTGATTTATTGAGGGTAATTTTAAAATCATATTTCATGACCTTATGCTAGTCCGTCTATGACTTACTGAAGAAACCCTAATAAGGTAAACCATGTCTCAGCATAATGTGTAATCAAAGTCAGTGTCTCCTTAATCTTTACTTGGCCATAAACTAAATAAAACCAAAATCACAATTAATTAATGTAAAAGAAAAATACATAAATTGTGAAAAATATTTAAGAAAAATTGGAGAAGACACTTTAACATACTGTGTAAACTATACAGCAGTGCTCAGCTGTTATCAACAAAATGAAATCAGAATGAGCATATAATAACAACTTAAGATAAAGAGAATCATAAGAGCCAGGATTTAAAAGAAGAATGATGATAATAATTCCTGGCAACTAGCTATGAAGACGAAGCAAGACAAAATATTTTATTGTTTCAAACCTCCACCACATGGACAGAGACTCTATTCAGGAAGGATATTTGATTATGTCCCTTCAATAACAATTGTGGGGAGGCATTAAATCTGGCCAAGAATAAGAATAAAGCCTAAATAATTTTGGACTTATTATGCATCTTAGTTATCTGGCTAGTTGAAGATAATCAATTACGCAGAAAATTTTCAAAAAGTTTAGCTAGGACTGATAAATCTGATTGCAGGTCTAAATCACAGGTTTGAGATCAGCTAGTGCACTTCATGGTCTGTTAGAGTGATGGCTGCCCATGTAAAACCATATGACTGCAACTTGGCATGCATCACCTAGGATCAGGAAGCCTGAAAGCTGTCGGTCATAATTATAGGGGCCAGTATCTCTTCTTAATACAAATAAGAATTAATAGTGATCCCCAACTGAATATTCATCCTTTGCCTCCAGAGACATATCTCATATCTGATGTTGTATTTTACACCTTTTAGGACTAATAACTAATAGAAGACTTGTACCCTTATCTTCCAGAACTTGTTTGGGGGGGGGAGTGTTCTCAATAGCACAAATAAGATTCAAATTACTTGCTTTATCCACAGCTACATTTGCAGGAAATAACTTCTCAGAGTCTCCTTAAAGGAAGATGAAAAATACTATTGCGTACTGTACAAACTATATAGCGGTGCCTCTCCAGGTCTGGCTGACTGTGCGATAAACCATAATAGCAAATGGTGGTCCTTTTTTTTTTTTAATTACATTTATATGCCGCCCTTCTCCGAAGACTCAGGCGACTTACAATTTTGGGACAACCCAGTGTGCTCAGCAATAGCCTTCATTCCATTGTATATGCCTGCTTATTACTAAGCGCCATTTTTACAAGGTCAGCTAATTGCCCCCAACAATCTTGGGTCCTCAATTTACCTACCCCGAGAGGATGGAAGGCTGAGTCAACCTTGAGCCTGGTGGGATTCGAGCCTACAGCAGTTGTAGGCAGCTGGAACTTTTATATTTGTTGTGGTATAAAATTTTATTAAATTGCAAAATTCATCTAAAGTTCTTATTATCAGAAGTTATGTTGGTCAAATAAATCAAAATCAAATTAATATAGCTTGGAATACAAAGCAATAACTGTGCTATTATTTTTTTAACTTTCCAGGAAACAGTATACATGAAGATACCCATTAGAAATTGTTCCAAATTTGGCATGATTTCAATATAAAGCAGATTTTTGAACAATGAAGCTATAGAGTTGCAGTATGAGTACACTATTATGCAATATAAGTTTTTATATTTTTATATTGACTCTAAAGGATATAATGTTTCATTATCCAAATGCAAGGAAAGGAGCAATACTCAAGGATTTAGCTCCTCAAGTATTACTCAAATATTTCTATTTACTTATTTTTTGAAGAGAATGCCCTAAAAGCTTGAAAGTGAATTTAAAAGCAAAGAGAACAGTTTAAAAGCCGCGAGATTAAGCTTTTTATTGAAATTGAGGGTCTTTCTTTTTTCCTTTTTTTGAACTTGGAATTTGACTAAGCTTTTCAATTTTAAAATTTAAAATGGACTGTTTTTTTTCCTGTTTAAATAGCTTCCTGTTCTGAAGGTTTTTTCTTTATTTACTCTTTTTTGGATCAAGCTCTGTTTATGTTTTTAAGATTCCTTCCTTTTTTAGAAAAAAGGGAAATTTCTTTATAATTTTTTTTCTTTCTGCTTTTAAGGGGAGGAGTGAAAGTGAAATCACTGTCATTTAGAGGCTTGGATGTATTGTTTCCTTTTTTTTTCATACTTGTTTATGTATGTGTGCTATACTCAAGGACTCTGAGTTTCTCCTGAAAGAGATAGTGGGGTGAGCACGACAGACTGTTTACACAGGTGCTCATCTGTGAACTATTGATAGTGGAGTCTGGAGTTAAAGTTGAAAGAAAGAAGATTGAAGTGACCTTGAAAATCTCTGCACTGGAAAGCTTAATTTGATTTCCAGATCTTTGTTAAAGTTTGTTTCACGATATTATAGAATTACATCTCTGTATATTGTAGAATTTAAGGTTTCATCTGAATCTCAAAACACTAAAGGTTCTATGTAACAGTGAAGTTTCTAGCTAGGAAATGAGAATGATATATTATTAGAGCACTATTTTGAGTCTCCAATCCAATTAAAGAGCAAAATTCATGGTTGTACAATAAGCTTATATTTAAAATCAATTTAGATTCAAAATGGAAAATATGACACAAAGCTCTACCAATATGTTGTTGCCAGAGATAGAAACAAAGCAGATACAGGGATACCCACAGATTAATTTACAGAAAGATATAACATCAATATCAGATATGATCTTATAGCACTATCTAGCTGAAAAATCCAGGAAAGACAAATAAAATTAGAGTTTAACTGGGTATGTCTTTTGTTTTGTTTTGGTTGATTTCCTAAATAAGTTTCAAACATTTCTTTAAAAAAATTACTCCCCTTTTTGATACTCTTTTGAAATGAATGTTGTATAGAAACACTGGGTAACTTTTTTTTTTTCAAATTTCCTTGGTACCTTTCAGCTATTGGAAATTAGCAGCAGCTGTCAAATGTGGTTGGCACTCAGGATACAAACTAGAAAATGCTTCACAATATGGATTGTTCCCCGTTTAATAACAAGCTACATTTCAAGATCTACTCTTAAACTGAATTTGTATATATAAGCCAGAAAAGTATTATACAGTAAGTAGAATTGTGTGATAAACTTGAACAATTGTGTATTGACTCAAATTAGGCTACAATTGACCCTATTTTTAAGGATCCTTAAACCAGGATGTTCTTAACATGGATTTGCTCTATGGACATTTGGATATTTCTTTTTTCTTAGATAGGCATTACATACATGCTCTCATTTTTTTTGCAATAATATCTAAGTAAGCCTTTATACAGTCATAGATCAGTAATGAAAATAATCAAACAAGTATTAAAGTATTATGTTCAATAAAAATAATAAAACAATATAAAAGCAGTCAGAATTGTTTCCTTGTATCATTCATATACTTTTAATTGATTTTAATTGCTATATTCCTTTTAATTTTTTAAAGCTGCAGATCTCATTTTTACAGGAATCCTGGGTTAATAAACAAGACAGAAGTTTGTAGGAACTAAGGTTATTTTTAGAATAACTGTGATATCTTTGAAGAAAAAAATAGGAAAGCATGACTTCCGGTGCAAGCAGTCAAATATAAATTGTTCTTGTCAGGTGGGATGTAGCTGATAACACTACAGAGCAGTTATTGAAGTATACCTCCATATAGCTACAAATTAGATTCCAAAACCTAGCTTTAGGAATGTCCAACTATTAGAATTATGCAAACATCAGGTTGAGGGCAACAGAACCAAAATATGCAAATATAGTATGCCACAAAAGACTCAGCTGGACAAGGGATTAATAGCAAAGCTAGCTATATTTAAAAAAACAACCACCATTATCTGCTATTTATAAACTCGGGAGAACTGTAGTAATTTAATCAGCAAATTTAAAATCAAGTAGTCAACCCCAATAC
>CM019155.1:45598014-45643662 GCA_009733165.1 Naja naja | reverse complement strand
TTACGTGCGGTGGCGCGCTCCGACCCCCAGGTCGGTTTACCGCTCCCCTGGGGTCTTGGGAGACGTGGTCTCTGGGCTCAGACTGGTATATTTGAATGCCAGGTCTGGTTAGTCAATAAGTCATCCCTCCTCCCGGAACTCATAGAGGAGGAGGCTGCGGACCTGGCGAGTGCATTAACGGAGACCTGGGTGGGCCCGGAGGGGGGTGTCCCTCTGTGTGATTTGTGCCCCCCAGGCTTCCGGGTGCTGTATACCGGTCGGGCCCAGGGACGGGGCGGAGAGCAGGTAGCCATAATTGTTAGAGAGACCCGTTTCCAAGGGAGGTCACTGTCCGCAGATGGGCGGGTGTGAGACCCTCCTCGTGAGATTGGGCCCGGGTGGTCGGTTGGGTTTGCTGCTAACGTACCTATCCCCCAGCTGCGTGGCGGCGGCCCTGCCTGGGCTGCTCGACGCCCTCTCGGAGGTGGCGGTGGAGTTCCTAGGCTTATAGTTCTGGGGGACTTTAACCTGCCGTCACTGGGGGGGGCGTCGGGTTTAGCTCAGGAGTTCATGGCATCCATGGCAGCCATGAACCTGACCCAGGTGATCCATGGACCCACCCACGAGGGGGGGAACACACTTGACCTGGTTTTATCTCGGGGCAGTGGTGTAGTGATCTGGGGGAGGGTTCTCCATCTACCCTCCCTTTATCGTGGACTGATCACTATCTCCTGCGGCTGGTTTTTCAATTGGCTGTCCCTCGCTGCTGGGATGAGGGCCTATACGATGGTTCCGCCCCAGGCGCCTAATGGACCCGGATAGGTTTCAGACGGCGCTGGGGTTCTTGCCCGCCTCCCTGACCACAGCTTCGGCCGAGACGCTGACGGCCGCCTGGCAAAGGGCGGCGCCGGAGGCGCTCGACCGGGTTGTCCCCTGCGGCCTCTTCCCGCCGTAGACCCCGATGGGCTCCCTGGTTCTCCGAGGAGCTCCGGGGGATGAACGCGGAGAAGATGCCTGGAGAGCAGATGGAGGGCCAGCCACTCCGAATCGACCGTGTCCAGTTGCGATCCTATATCAGGACCTATCTGGAAGCAATCAGGACGGCGAGGCGTGCTTACTTCTCCGCTCTGATTGCGTCTGCCGATGATCGCCCTGCTGCCCTGTTTCGGGTGACCCGCTCCCTCCTTCAATTGAGGGGGGGATGACCCGTTGCAGGGCAGGGCAGAGGAATTTAGCTTACATCTGGCGGATAAGGTCGCCATTCGTGCTGGCTTGGACTCTGATTGGCAGTGGTCTGATGATGGGGTGGCGTGAGTCTGGTGGATTCTACCTGGGTTGAGTTTGACCTGGTCTCCCGATGAGGTGGACAGGATCATGCGGAGGCTGTCTTCCACCACGTGTTTATTGGACCCGTGCCCTTCCTGGTTGGTATATGCCTCCAGGGAGGTTATGCGGCTGGCTCCAGGCAGTTGTTAATGCTTCTCTGAGTGAGGGGTCTTTCCTGCCGCCTTGAAAGAGGCGGTGGTGAGGCCCCTCCTCAAGAAGCCTGCCTTGGACCCGGCCGTTTTGAACAACTATCGTCCTGTCTCCAACCTCCGCTTTTTAGCGAAGGTTGTTGAGAGCGTGGTGGTTCAGCAGCTTCCCTTGTTCCTGGAGGAAACTGAGTATTTAGATCCGTATCAGTCGGGCTTCAGGGCCGGACACAGCACGGAGACAGCATTGGTCGCACTGATGGATGATCTCTGGAGGGCTCGGGACAGGGGTTTTTCCTCTGTCCTAGTCCTTTAGATCTCTCAGCGGCTTTCGATACCATCGACCATGGTATCCTTCTGCAGCGGCTTAGAGGTTTGGGGGTGGGGGAACCGTTTTGCGTTGGTTCTCCTCCTTCCTTTCGGGCCGCTCGCAGTCGGTGTTGGCAGGGGGGCAGAGGTCGGCCCCGAGACCCCTCACTTGTGGGGTGCCGCAGGGGTCTGTCCTTTCGCCTCTCCTGTTCAATATCTACATGAAACCGCTGGGTGAGATCATCCGAGGTTTTGGGGTGAGGTATCATCAGTATGCTGATGATACCCAGCTTTATATCTCCACCCCAGGCCAGATCAGTGACGCTCTCTCCGTGATGTCCCGGTGCCTGGAGGCGGTACGGGTCTGGATGGGTAGTAACAGGCTTCAGCTCAACCCCACCAAGACGGAGTGGCTGTTCTTACCGGCATCTCGGTCTTTATTGGATGTACCATCTTTGGTCATGGGGGGAGAGGTGTTGCCCCCCGTGGATAGGGCGAGAAACCTGGGTGTCCTCCTGGACTCACAGCTCGGTTTGGAGGAGCATGTGGGAGCTGTGGCCAGGGGGGCTTTTGCCCAGGTTCGGCTGGTTCGCCAGCTTCGCCCTTATTTGGACCGAGATGCCCTTCGAACGGTTACTCATGCGCTTGTCACCTCTAGGATTGACTACTGCAATGCTCTCTACATGGGGCTTCCCTTGCGGACGGTCCGGAGGCTTCAGCTGGTGCAGAATGCAGCCGCGCGGTTGTGATGGGGTATCCCGATACTCCCATGTTACACCCCTCCTGCGCGGCTTGCATTGGTTGCCGGTTGCCTCCCGGTCGCCTTCAAGGTATTAGTTACAACTTATAAAGCCCTTAATGGCTTGGGTCCAGGGTACTTGCGGGAACGCCTCCTGCCAGCATCACTTTCCGATCGCCCTGTTCGCTCTCATAGGAGGGGCCTCCTTGGGGTGCCGTCAGTCAGATATTGTAGGCTGGCGGTCCCCAGGGCTAGGGCCTTCTCTGTGGGAGCACCTGCCCTTGGAATCAGCTCCCCGTCGATCTCCGTTTGGCCCCTGACCTCCGCTCCTTCCGCCGGGACCTGAAGACTTGGTTGTTCCAACGGGCCGGCCTTGAATGACCCGGGGGGGGTTTATTTTAATTTATTTGGCTTGTTTACTGTTTAATTTGTTTTATTGTAAATTTTTCTCTGTTTTAATGTTCCGCCCTGAGTCCTTAGGGAATAGGGCGGCATACAAGTCGAATAAATAAATAAATAAATAAATCTATTGTTAAATAATGATTTAGCATGTGTGAACCTCATTCTAATTGGTAACCAGTTATAAATGTCAGGTCCGCAGAATGGATGCACTCTTGAATTAAGTCCAGAAGAGAAGCAGCGTCCTGCTTCCTACTCTTTGAGTTAGGGGTGTGTACATACAGGATAGCTCCTTTTCTAAAATGGGTTAAAGAGGCATTAGATAAGCTGGCATTATGCTGATGTGAGGGATTTCGTTGCCCGTCACACGATCAATGCGCGGACAGCAGAGGATGGAAACTACGGTCCAACTTCTCCAGAAAAAAAACCTTAATTTGGTAAAAGTTGCAAATGAAATATTGCTCTATTCCAAAATGAAACTTCATTACTTTTAACACGCCTCCACCATACTATTGTCTACCCCTCAACTCCTTATCCTAAAAGCCGCCCCTCTCTTTCGAGTAAGAGCATTCGCTTTCCTAATTCTTCCCTCGCTCATCTTATTCTCACCAATCACATTAGACCTCCCATCCGACCGCCACTCCCTCTTCCAATCACCGTTGCTTTTGCTTTTATTTATATACGCCTGTGGGCGAGCATGCATATTCTCGTCACTCGGAGCTGCCCAATCAGCTTTAGAGGATGACAGACGTTGTAGAAGCGGCATCGACAAAAGGGGGAGGGGGAACGCGTTAATTCAGTTTCTTTCCCTTGGGGGAAGGACTCTGGTCAACGCTACAGATCGTTGGAGACGGGAGGGGGGAAGAAGGTTAATCCCCGCCACCTTCGCCCCTCCGGATTTTTCCGCGCGCTTGGCGGAACCCGCACCGGCGCCAGCTAGAAGACTCGAAGGAGGTGGAGCCGTGGGCGGGATTTGCTGCACGGTCTGCGCGGGCTAGACAGAGGAGGAGGCGGGGCTGCTGGGCAAGGAGTCGTTGGCGGAAGTGAGGAGCCGGAGCGGTGGCTGAAACGCGGAGGACAAGGATACCTCAGGCGGGATAGCCTCACTTCGCCTCACTATGGTTCTCCTCGAGCTGCGCGAGCAGGTAGGTGCTCCCGGGGCGGAGGGTCAACGGCGTTGCCTTGCTCCGCTTCCTTGAGTCTTTCTGAGGGAGTGAGCCTGGCCGCCTGTTTTCCCTCCTGGGAGAAGGTGACAGGCTGGGTTGCGGGGGGAGGGAGGCACTATGGCGGCATTGGGAACGGCTGGTGGTGGGTGGGGTTGTGGTGTCCCTGCCGCGTTGAATGGCTTCAAGCTTAGTGACGGAGCGCGTGGGAGAGGAGGCGGCGGCGGCGACGGGGGGGAATCTGGTTGTCTTCTGAGGGATGGCGTGCGTGCCGGCGGAGGTGCTGGGAAGCGCGCCCGCCTGCCGGGGGGGCGGAAAGGCGAGGAGTGGCGGGCTATTGAATCCACACCCCCTTCCTTTTTTTTCTTCTCCTCACCCACCCTCCCATTACCCTCGAGGCCCCACCTCCTTTCCCAGGTTACCCCTGCCTGTGCTTAACAGGTGGCAGCCAGTCGCTTCTCCTCTCCGGTCCCGCCTGTTCTCATTCCTTCAAGGCCAGAACTGTCGGGCGGGCACGCTTCCAGGCGCACGCCCCCCGTTTCCCAGCCCTGTGTCTCGTTGGGACCTTGAATAGGTGCCCTGTTTTTGTGTAGCCGGGAGGGCTGCGGAAATTGGACATAAAGCGATGACCTTTTGCCCTCCGTAGTCATGTCCAAAACGACTGCTCCTGTGTATGTCGGCAAAAAACAGAAAAGTGGATCCGACCGAAAGGTAATGTAGCCTCAGCCAGGTGTTCTTGAGCATCTCTCCATTAGAAGCTTAGGTTGTTGCTGAATGTTAGTGAAGGAGACTGCTACAAGCGTTGTTTTGTCTTTTCTATGCTTTTCCACTAAAAGGCTCAAGTAACACGTTGAGGTGCATCTGCCTTTCAGTCTGATCTATTTAAAATGGAGCTCCTACTTCGACTTGGGTCCTTCATTCTGTCTTATCCATTTTAAGGTATTGCAACTGTACAGTAGGTATATTGGCATCAGATCTGAGATATTTAAGGTTTTTGTGAACACTAAGAACAATCCAACTGAGATTTAGTGAATTGGCAGTGCCAATATGAAGTTAATAATAAAGGAAGTATTTGAACTCATATTTGCCAGATATTGAGCTGAAGTGAGTCTCTATATTGTTTTTCTGTTTCTCAGTGCAGCAATACCATATTTGCAGTATTGATATCACTTATCTTTTTGCCCATCCAAGAATAGACAGGAGAGAGATCAAGGTTTCTTTTTACTTAACTTAAAAATGTAATGTTCCCAAACAAATTATTAATGTAGCATTTAATTTTTTTCTTTTAAATATTTTTATTAATGGAAAAATTGTCCTGCTTTTCTTAATATACATATTTACAGTTTTGTTTTTTAAATCTACATAAACTTATTGCACATCAGAAATTATCATTTATCCTAGCTATATTTTGTATGTTTTATTTCAAATCTTCTGGTTTTACTTCTTTGCTACCCAAAATGCTTGAGCACTTTTTAAATATTTGCTTGCTGAGAATTATTTAATTATGTCTTATGTAAGTATTTTCAATTTCTTTTGCCAAAGTTTTTAAATTGGTGTGTACATGCTAGTTCTAGTGTGTGACTATCAAAAGGTCAATCTTAATTATCCTTTCTGGTGGTCTGATGGCTTGCTTTTTGTTGCTTTGGTATCTGGGTAGCCAATTTTATGTATGGGGAAGTGTGACTGAACAGGTTCTTTGGTTAATTACTTTTGCCCAGGTATTTGGTTTTAGTACTTGGTTTTGATATTGTCAGTTGACAGCTTAACAGAAATGTAATTTAGCAATCCATTATTACAATGTATGTATGCATAGCATAGGAGAACAAACCCATTGGGATAAGATTTGGCTGTCCATTTGCATTTAAAGACACAGGTGACTCTGTTGAAGACTGCAAAATCTACATTCTGGACAGAGGATCACTCGTTTCAAGGAGAGGTAAAAGAGGCTATGTTAAAATTGAACATTCCTCTCTCAATAAAGGGAGACACCACTTACGTGTTTACAACACAATCCTTTCAGCAGTCCCAAAAAGGTTCCACACCCATTTGCACTCTGATTCAGGTCACTCTGAAGGTACTTATAACTCCCCAAGTGACCTCAATGATTTTGAGATCTAACTACTGACCTTCAGAGTGCTAATGATCAGATGACTGCAAAGAATATATGGATGAGAAGTGAAATGTTTTCAAGGAAAAAAACCAAGAAAATCTAGGGTCGTTGGTTAAGCATCTTTTGGGACAAGATGTTTGAGAATCCCCATAGATATTTAAGCTGAAATGATGTTTGTTTGAAAGGGAATATGCATTATGATATACAATAAAAAGATAGATTAATGTTTTGTAGTGGTTGAATGCCATCTTTTTCCAGCGGTTTTGCTTCCTGAGAGATCAGTTCCAATAGATGGGTAGGAAGGGTCAAACCCATGTTATGAGGCAGCACTTTTTTCCCATTGTTATTTTCCTCCTTATTATTAAATAGCAACTTAAAGCCCTCAGTGAAATAATTTGTCAACATAAGGTGTGGAGGGAGGGGATGAAGTCTTTTTCAGTGCATTGCAAATTGGTGTAATGGTTTAGGGTTCTTGCTTAATTTGGTTCAATTTGCAGTGATGCACACACATTTGCTAATTTAACACTTCCGCTGAAAGAGCTCCACAGGCTGCCAATCAGCTTCTGGATGTAATTCAGATGCTGGTTATCTTTATTGTGCTTCATGGGCTTGATTATCTCCAAGATCACCTCCATATAGAGTCTGCCCAATCATAAGATAAAGGAGATAAGCCTGCTGAGAAGCCTTATACCTAATCATTTATATGATTCCATAATCAGGCTTTCTCAATGATAGATTGCTTCTAATGGAATAACTTGATATCCTCTATATGGACCATAATCACCCAGATATGAAGAAAACCTAATTCCGGAATATTTGAGGGGTTTTAAAGATTGTTTAACTTTGTTGGATTGTGCTATTAGGGCATATGTTAGAATCTCTTCCTTTAGTTTTAATTTTTTTATGTTATACACTAAAACTGGGTAGAATACAACAGGATAGCAATCTTACTAATAATGGTGTAGAAATTAGGTAATAAGATGCTGTATCTGTGATGTCTATACAAAATATTTACCATGGACTTATAGTGTACACCCTTAAGTAACTTGTTTTAGATTTCATAATTTTAATAAATGTAGATGTTAGTAGGCAAGGAATTGAGAAATAAAATGCTGTCTAAACCTAACCTTCCTTTTTCTTTTCATGTCCATATTTCTCGTATATTAAATCAATTTCCTGTTATGTTTGAACTGGAATGTTGATTTAAAATGCTGACTGCAAAGTTCATATTGATGTTTTGTTTTTTTTTAATTAGAAATTTTTGTAAGTACTTAAGTCTCCTGGCTGAGCACCAACATCATCATTGACATTAAAAATAGTATGCTTTCCCCCAAAGTGCATGCTGGAAAGGACAGAATTTGATGTTTTTTGTACTCTAATAGCAAGGAGTTTTGGAGAGGTATCATTACCTTCGATTGAACTTGCTATCATGAAATTTTGATAATTTAATTTGTAATGTACTAAATAAACCTTATCTGTGTACTGTGTATTATGCTTGGACATTTGTATGGTAGTATAATACTAGCAGTTGATTTTTGAGGATCCTTGAGACTATGGAAGCAGTATCTGGACAAAGCGCAGAATTACGGGGGAGCAAAATTGCTATTTTGTTTGTTTTTCATGCTTTAATATTATGACTCGTGCCATAAAATGTCTATAGTAATGTAGGTTACTATAGTAATAAGGACAATTTTCTATTTGATAAATGTTGTATCAAACATTGATACATTGACACCATAAATGGTGTACCAAAATCATAATTTTGTAGAAATATTCTTAACTGATTTAAACAATAATCAGTTGGATTTTAATCTCATAAACTATATATGGGCTTATGCCTAGAGAAGGAATAAATACAATGAAGATAGAGCATAGAATAACAAGAGTTGGAAGAAACCTTGGAGGTCTTCTAGTCCAACCCCCTTTTTCAAGCAAAAGTCTCTATACTACTTCAGACAAGTGGCTATCCAGGCTCTTAAAAGCTTTCAGTGATAGGGCACTCATAACTTCTGAAGGCAAGGCATGGTATTGGTTAATTGTTCTCACTGTTAGGAAATTTCTCCTGAGTTCTAGGTTGCTTCTCTCCTTGATTAGTTTCCTTCCATCCATTATTTCTTGTCTTGCCTTATAGTGCTTTGGAAAATAGACTGACACTCCCTCTTCTTTGTGGTAGCCCCTCAGTTGCTACCATGTTGCCCCTAGTCCTTCTTTTCACTAGACTAGATATATCCCAATTCTTGCAACCATTCTTTATAACTTTTAGTCTTTGGCATCATAATCATCTTTGTTGCTTTTCTCTGTACTCTTTCTAGTGTGTCAACATCTTTTTTATATTGTGACCAAAACTGGATGCAGTATTCCAAGTGTTCTTACTAAGGCTTTGTAAAGTGGTACTAATACTTTGCATTATCTTGATTCTCTCTATTAATGCAGTTTAGGATTGCATTGCCTATTTTGGCTGCTGCCACACGCTGCTGGCTCATATATAGGGGATTGTCCACTAGAACTGCAAGGTCCCTCTCACAGTTATTGGTATTCAGCCAAGTTTAACCTAGTCTGCACCTGTACAATTGGTTTTTCTTGCCTAGGTGTAAAAACTTACCCCCCCCCAACTGTGTTTTTTTAATTTGGAATTAGAAAAAAAAATCCAGTCACTCTGTGATCTACAGAGTTTACGTATTTCCTTTTCAAATGTAAGTTCCCTTTTTCTCTCTCTTATGCCCCACCCCGTTGCCCCCCCCTCCGTTAAGTCCAATAGCGTCTTTTGATTTTTGTCATACTTTTATTTCTGTCCAAAACCCTGTCTTCTTTAGAAGAAAAAAAGAAAAATGAAAAAACTGGGATATGTCACTCCACTAGGTTTTATTTTCCCTTTTCCTTTTTTTCATTTGTTATATTACCTGTCACGCAGATAGGCCAACCTGGATTGTTGCGGGGGGGGGGGTAGCTGGAGCTGGGGAGGGGTTTTTAACTCACATCTTTGCCATGCACTCTCCTGTGGACACACACCCAAACACATCCTCTTGCTTGAGAAATCACTGTTTAAAACTTGGGAAGGACAATGAGGACTAGTCACCAAAAAAGGGAAGAGAACATCTGCTTCTTGGGTTAACAGTTGCCTATTTTCCCTTGACACAGTTCAAAGTGAGTGGAAGGAAGACAAAGGGGAAGGGAAGAAAGGGAGAGCCAGGTTAGGGTTAGGAGGTGAGAAATAGCTGAAAATGGAGAAAGAAGAGGGGGAAAAACATTCTCAGACTCCAGAAAGGGGTCACTGACATGAAAAGGGGGGAGGAGGAAGGCTGCTAGTTTTCAAAGTTTCTAAGTGTTACCTGCTTCTAAAGTGTGCCTTTCACCCACAGCAAGCCAGAATCTTGACCTTACTTATATCCACATTGAATTTCATTTTATTACCTAGGGCCTAGTTCAAGTCTGTTGAGATCCATTTAGAGCTTGAGCTTATTTTTTGGAGTGTTCCTGATAGCTTAGTGTCATCTGTAAATTTGATAAATTTCACTTCTATTCCTCATCTAAATCATTATGAAGATATTGAAGAGAACTGGAACCAAAATGGAACCTTGAGATACCCTACCCTACTGTTTACTTCTCTACATGTGGATATAGTTCCATTAAAGATTATACATTGAGTATGATTTATCGGCCAGTTACAAATCCATCTGGTGGTGGTGCTGTCTATCCCAAACTTTTCTAGCAAAAATTAGATAGTGGTCTACTTTGTCAAATGCTTTACTGAAATCTAAGTATATTATGTCCACAGCATTTCATTGACCCACTAGTTTAGTCACTTTGTCAAAGAATAAAATAAGATTGGTTTGGCATGATATGTTTTATCTGTTTTATAGTTTTATAGTTCACAACATTCACAATGTTTTATAGAGATTGAACTAGTTCATCCCCTTAACTCTGTGCTCTCCCCTCAATGAACTGAAATCATGTGATTGATAACTTTAATAAAGAAGTATGCCTAATTGTCCAGAGAGTTTTGTTTCAGATCAAATGAACATTAGTTGAATTTTTTTCAGATTTTGCCACTGAACCCAAATTGGGGAAGATGGGCATATAGGCTCTTCAGTTCTTTGTTCTTTTAGATCAGTGGTTCCCAAAGTGGGTGGTACTGCCCCTGGGGGAGGGAAGACTTAGGGGGTGCTAAGAGGCAAGGCAGGCAGCAGGGGATGCTAAGAGGCAAGGGGAGGTGTCAGAGGAGTGCTGGAGATGGGCCCCTTGCAGGGCACAATTCACCTTCCCCCCACCCCACTTGCCTGGCTTGCTGGTGGTCAAGAGGAAGGTGAGCCAGGGCTGACCCGTTGTCGCTTGGGTCCCGGCTGGATTCTCCACAGCTGCTGGGCCTTGCCTGCTTGGGGCGGGAGTGGGGCGACCAACTAGGGATCATGATGCTATGCCTCCCGCATCGCCCCTTGCCTGCCGCCCCTTTTATCTGCCTCCTGCCAGCCTGCGTGCTTTGGCTGAATGTGGGCCGCTGCTGTGAGAATGATGCGAGTCCAGCCTCACAAGAGTGGATCTTCCACCCATGGAGCTTGCATAGTGGGGGCCCGCACTTGGCTAAAATGCTCAGAGGGGCAGCTGGCAGAGGGGCGATGCAGGCAGCGTAAGCCTCGTGCTTCCTGGTTGCTTCCCGCAGTCCCCCTCAACAGCTGTGACCCGCAAGCCCCAGTAGTTGATGAGATGTGGGCTGGCAGGGAGCCAAGTAGTGATGGGTCTGCTCTGACTGGCTCACCAGTCAGGGTAGGCTGGTTCACCTTTCCTGCAGCTCACTTCTCCTGCAGCTCCTGTGGTAGGCGAAGCTGCAGCCTTGCTTGACATTCCCAGCCCTTTCCCCAAAAGAGGGAGAGGAGGAAGTCCCGCCCACGGCCCCTTTGTTGGACCCAGAAGCCTTGCCTGCCAGCTTTTCCGGGCAATGTGGAACCGGGCATGAATGGACAATCATGTCAGATCCCTAGGACTTTGGGAGACACTGCCAGGTGACTATTTTGTTGAAAGTGTGTATGTGTGTGTATGTGTGTGTTTCAGGTGGGTCTCCTAGCTTAGGAGGAGAGAACGAAGGGGGAAGGGAAGGGATAGAGGGGGGGGGAAAGAGGGAAAAAGAGAATGAGAGAGAGAATGAGAGAGAGGAAGAGACAAGAAAGTAAATACAGAAAAGGGAAAGTAAGAAAAAGGGAGAAAGGAAGAAAAGGGATAGACAAAGAAAGGGGGGATGGAAGGAAGGGACAGAAAGAGAAAGAAAGAAATAAAAAAGAAATAAAGAAAGAGGGAGGGAGGGAGGAAGGAAGGAAGGAGAAAGTGAATGACATATCTAGTCCAACTACCTGCTCCAGCAGGGTTAGAAGGCTGTTAAAACTCCAACAGGTCAAGTGGCTCTGGGGAGATCAGTCATAAATTAGTACACTTGCTAAGCAACTGGCCATTAAGCGAGGACCTCTTGTATTTGGTTTGCCAGTCACCTGGCCACGCCCATCCAGTCACATGGCCACCTGTCCACGCCCACCCAGCAAGCCACGCCCAGCCAGTCACATGGCCACCAAGTCACACCCACAAATTAGGCCACGTCCACAGAATAGGTTGAATCCCACCCCTGGGTGGGGGGCACTGAGGATGAGTTTGTAGCACCAAGGGGGCAGTGACGGAAAAAGTTTGGGAATCACTGTTTTAGATTCTTTCATTGTTTGTTGTGTTTGCTGTTTTCATTACTGTGACAGTTAAAGTTCACTATATCATTGCTAAAAATATCTTGTTCCACATTCCCACACGAATACAAGAAGGTTAGAAAAGCAGCTATATTATAGAGAATTAAGACTAAAATGGAGATGTGCATATGAAAACTTTCTATAAGAATCTTATTTATGTTTATGTTAGTCTCTTGTGGACTCTTTTCTTGATTTACCAATAACCATATTGACCTTGACTCAACAGATACACAAACTGAAACTTGGACATTTGCTTAAGTTTTCATCACTCTCTATGGTAGCTTTGAAGGAGACTTTTAAGTTAATCCCCAATTACTGACTGCCTCATTTAATGACTGATGTTATAACTGTAAGACAAATAGCTTTGTGACCAATCATCATGCTGTCTGGTAGTCACATGATCATTATTTGGGCACTTTACAACCAGTACAGGTTATGACTGTTGCAGTGACCTGTGGTGATGTGATCATTTACATGTTTTGCAACCAGTTTACAACAAGAAGAGAATATAAAAGATGGAAGCAGAATTATAAGATCATGTGATTTTTTTGGGTGGCACTTTGCTTAACCAAAATGGAAAAATTGTAAGCCTCATTGTAAGAGAAATGTTTCAGCAAAACAGTGTGTCAGGACCTGCCCCTCTGAAGCTCTATTTTGGCACGCAAAGTGTTGGCCGAAACGGAGCTTCAGCACTTTTCAGGCCAAAACAGAGCCTTTTGCCTGTCACTTTGCGGGCCAAAATGGAGGTTTGGAAAAACGAGCCCAAACCTCTGTTTTGACCAGCAAAGTGCCGGACAAGGCCTGCGCAGGCCAAAATGGAGCGTTGGAGGGGTAGGCGCGGCTGAGAAGCTGGAGAGGAGATAACATACTAGATCTTTACATGGGAAGTAATCAGTGCGGTTGGTAGGGGGGGAAGCAATTGTGGGATGTGAGGTATTTCAGTGGGTTAGGGAGGCCTTGGATGGTCTTAAGCAGGTGGCCTGTTCCATCACTAGGTCCCCATGGCCTTGAAATACCTCCTGTTCCATCACTAGGTCCCCATGGCCCTGAAATACCTCCTGTGCACTTAATGAACCACCCATTTGATTAGTGAATGCATGGGCAAAAGGAGGGAGTGATCACATTAAAGGTACAAGATTCCCATGAATCCTCGGGTTACGAATGGAATGGGCAGGTTCCCATGACATTAGTAACTTGAGAATACCTGTATTGAACAATAGGAAAGCTTACAAATAAAATAAAGTGGTAAATTAATAAATGTCTTTAAATAGTTTATAAATTGACCTTAATAAAACTATTTTCTATTTTAACCACCTGTTTTCTATAAGCTCCTTATTCATACTATATTCTTTAAAATCCAGTTTTATTATATTCTTTCTATTCTATATCTCCAATATATCTGTTTATTGCTGACTTCTTTATTTCTGTTGTCTTAATCCCTATATATTATTGATCCATAAAGCTATAGTCCTTTTTCCATAAAGTTCAATCTGTCTTTTATATTAGTTTCTAGTTTCTGTTCTTGCAAAGTCTTTATTTTCTTCATCTTTTCAACTTATTTTTTTTTCCTAGCAGGATTCTTGATTCTTCTCTTCTTCTGAATCTTTACTCCATATGAAGGTGGTTAGAACTTTCATTCACTCTGTCACTGAAAGAACAAAAAAAAAAGCTTCTCCACAGTTTTCTCAGTTGCTGCCTCCTCCTTTTTTGTTGCCTCTTCTTATCAGGGTTTTCTAACTTTCAATTTGCCCCTCTGAATTCTGGGTTTTTGACTGTTCAACTTTTCTTCATGAGGCTTGTGGTTGTACAGCCTTCCCTTTTCTATAATTCATCTCAGCACTGCTGTTTGATTGGCACACGGGTTGTCCTGATGATGAGAGAGGATCAAAAGGGAAGAGGGAGGAAGGAACATAGGTGCTTATAATGTGCTGAAGCAATCTATTGCTCTACCCAGTCAGTTTCAAACCTTAGGCCTCTTTTTCTTCATTTTTTTAATTAATAGACTTTTGGGTGCTCTTTTCCAGCTTTTGTATAATATTTGTTTCATATTTCTAAAATGCCCCTCCCTGATAGAAAGATAAGAATCTATTGCCTTACCAGATTCAATCCCTTATGACCATTCACAAAGCGTAGAATATGATTGCTGAAGAACACTCTGCTTGTATTTGTTTGTTCCCTATAGCAAATCTGGGAACTCTTGCCAGATAACATTGCTGAACATTGTCTCGTTACAATGGTTCCTCCTTCCTTATCAAAGGTCAGGCAGGAGCCACTCGGCCATCGAGGTGTCGGTTCCCAGAGCAATTCTCAGGTCCTTCCAGTGGTAGCTGTGGTCAAGCATCAGTGTGGGCCAGCTCTTCAAGGAGCCCAGCCAAGTGGTCATCATCACAGATGCCAGCCTTTATGGCTGGGCAGCTCATCTTCATTCAGAGATGGCTCAGGGGTAGTGTTCTCAGTTGGAGAGCACTCGCCCCATCAATTGGCTGGAGCTCAGGGCCATTCATCTGGCCCTCAAACAGTTTCGAGGCAGAGTAATTGGACTCGTACTTACAATGATGGACAATGTGGCAGCGAAGACACACATCAACCGTCAAGGGGGGACCAGGTCCAGGGCGCTTATGCAGTAAGCAGAGAGATTAGGACTTTGGGCAGAGAGACATCTTCTATCTCTGAGGGCGGAGCACATTTTGGGGTCGACAATGTACAGGCAGATTGGCTGAGCAGAGCCAAGATAGACCACTCCGAATGGCATCTCCATTCAGGGAAATGACTGGGATTTTCGGATCCCTAGTCATGGACCTGTTTGTTTCCCCAGACAATGCCCACCTTCCCAGGTATTTCACCAGGTTCTCCACACCAGGTATGGAAGAGATCAATGCCCTTTGGTGCCAATGGCTGGAGGGTCTTCTGTACGCTTTCCCTCTGCTTCCTCTTATTCCACTTGTAATCAGGAAATTGTTGGCGGAGAGGGCAGGTCTTATTCCTGGCCCCTCATTGGCCCAGACACCCCTGGTTTGCAGATCTAGTGAACCTATCGGTGTTCCCTCTATGCTGGATTCCCCTGTCCAAGATTTTCCTCAGTCAGGGGACCCTATTGCATCCAGAGCCTCAATGGCTTCAGTTAGATGTATGGAGATTGAGCAGGAATCTCAATTTCTGCTAGAGTCGTAGATACTATACAGGCATCTAGAAAGGCATCTACCAATTGCATTTATGATGCTACTTGGAGGATATTTTGCACGTGGTGTAATAAGACTAATCGACTGGCCATGGAGGCCTCTATTAGGGATATTCTTGAATTTCTGCAGGAAGGGTTGGACAAGGGGCTGTCGCCCAATACTCTTCGCAGACTTGTCTTCTATTTTATCCATGGGGACATTGGCATTCATTTCTCACCATCCTCTGGTCCGCAGATTCCTCAGAGGGGCATCAAATCTGCATATACTGGTAGCCACAGGTACCCTACATGGGACCTGTCTAAAGTCCTGGGAACTCCCTTTGAGCAGCTGAGGACTATTGGCTTTTGATCTCTGACTATTAAGGTAGCCTTCTTGGTGGCCATTATGTCAGCTAGAAGGGTTTCGGAATTAGCAGCACTTTCAGTCAGAACAGATCTTTGTATCTTTCACCATAATAGAGTGGTCCTGAGACTAGATCCCACCTTTGTTCCAATAGTTAACTTCTTGTTCCACAGAGCACAGGAACTGGTATTACCAGATTTTTGTCCTAATCTGACTTATGAACTGGAAAAGAAATAGCATGTTCTGGATGTTCGCAGAGCATTGAAGATTTATGTAAAAAGTATTTCTTCGTTGCATAAAACGGAATCACTTTTTGTTTCCTTTCAACTGGCTTGGTTAGGAAACAAGGTTTCTCCCTCTACGATAGGCAGGTGGATTCGATCCTGCATATCATCGGCCTATGAGACTCAGGGTCTCCCTTTGCCCAGTAGACCTACAGCTCACTCCACAAGGAGTGCAGCCATAACGGCAGCTTGAGCTACTCAACATCTATAGAGGAGATTTGCCGGGCTGCCACTTAGTCATCTCCTTCCCCGTTTATCCATCATTACCATCTGGACTCTTTCACATTGGCGGATGCGGCCTTTGGCAGACAGGTGCTACAATGAGTTGTCTTGGAGCAGACGGATGAGGACCAGACCTAATACTCCCAGGGACATGCCGGCTTTGATAAGTCCCACACTAGACTCTCGCAGCAGTCTAACAGAGAAGGGGTGTTGGTATAAATACCTGTGAACATCCTTTCTTGTTGGACTGCAAGAGAGTCTAGGCCCACCCTGAGGAGGTCTGGTAGGGAGGAGAAGGATGTTTTAATCTTTTTCGGAACATGAGACTGTCTGTCAAGAATCCTTCGCTGAAAGCTGGGGTATCCATAGCAACAGTGGCAAGGTCAATGATTTGACAGGCTCAGTCACATGACGAGGAGACAAGGACATCCACACTAGACTCGTAGTCCAACGAGAAAGGACATTCACAGGTAATTACACCAATGTCCCTTTCACACACTTTGTTCTTTACGGTTATATGATGATGGTAGTAAGGATTGATTTATTGTTTGTTTTTCTGTTTGCTGTCCAGAGTCACATTGTCTGAATTGGGCAACCTTATTAATTTGTTTAAAATAAATGAAAAATAAGTAAGATCCTTGTTAAATATATCATTCAGCCAGTGGCGCCTGCTTGGAAGGATATGCACACAAGGGAGCACTGCCTGGAAATTCTGAAATAGCTTGGAGTAATACCACTGCAAAGCAAAATTAATTGTGTCAGCCTTATATTACAAAGGGATAGTGGGTAGGGTCAATAAGTTGAGAAACTGTACTAAGAAGTAAATGCTAGGCGGGCTAAAATTCCAATAAAGAGCACTTCCTTCTTAATAAACCAAGTCATTGACATGACCAGACCTTGCAAAGTCAGAAATTAGTAGAAATTGGTGACATTTTTTGAAGACAAAAGTGTTGTATTTCAGCCAAATCCATCTCAAGTCCTTCATAGGAAATTCTTCAGAACAGATGGATCAAAGGGATTTTTGTCCAGATTAATATAGAGGGTACAGGGACACAAGAATTTATATGAATTTATCCTTGTAGAGGGATGAATACTCTTAATAGTTAAACACATCAAAATTATAAGAACTTCTAGAAAATGGGATTCATTAATTTTTATTAATCGAGGGCACTGCATGAGTTTGATTTATATTCAGACCTTATGTTTAGGCAATACTCAAACATTGTTTCAGATTTCAAACATGATTCATCCAGGATGTAGTTTTCAGCATTCTTGCTAAATAAATGTTTTATGATTGATCTAAATAATGAGATGGTATTGATGTTGAGATTTAATTGTTTCTTTCTTTTATCAGGGATTTTTAGTCATATGCTTCTGTCACTTAATAGTTAAATTTTCTCTTCAGGATAATTTTTTATTGCTGACTATATTAATTGGGAAAGTTGTCAAATTCATGGGTACATTTTTTAATTTTCTGTTTTTTGCTATTTGTAGATTTCTAAATGTATTCATTAATGAATGAACAGCTTTGAATTTCAGAAGTCTGATGACAATTTCTTGTCTTTCAACATAATTAGAGAAATTATCACTTTAAACCAAGTTTTTAGAAATGGCTGGGGAAAATAATTTTATGTTGATAATACATAGAAACCCAAGAATTATAGCTCAATTTCAGTGTCCAACTCTTCTTTCCTCTAGTTTAATAATATATAAAACATATGAAACATGTTTATATGACAGATATATTTCAACAAATACATAAGTATAATTATTGGAATATAGTAGCATACTGGATGATATTCTGAAGTTGTACTGCAGGGGACAGTCGTCTACTTTTTATACTATCCTGTTTATTGGCTTCATCACTACAAATTCAGAGGTCATTTTAAAATGATTTTTATATGCCTTTCCCTTGTGCTTTACAGTAATTGAAAGAAATATACCATTAGGACTTATGTAGTTATAATTTAAAAGATTTCTATCTTGGTGTTGCAGTAGTTTGATTTAGGTATTAAATGTTCTAAAACGTATGTGTGCATGTATGTTTAAATTGTGTGCATGATGCATATACATAGATAAGCATTTCTCTTCCTATTCTCCAGATTCATGCACTCACTTATATATACATGTGTATATTACCTCAAAAGATTAAAATGTTCTTATTTAACTGTTTTTAAAATTGTCCTGTTTGGCAACAGAAATTTTGGGCTTAAATGTGGTTGTAAGTCAAGAGCTACTTATGCAAGAAAAAAAATCTACCTGGTATCTTGTAAACTAATTAAGAATTCCAGTTCTGCAAATATTAAATTGTTCCAGTTACAAATAGTAAAAAAACCATGGTCACATATAGATGTAAATACTAAGTCAGTTAAGTTAGAATTTGTCATAAATAAGCTAGGGATCCTAATGTTTTGAACTTTATTTTCAAGTCCAATTTCTTCTTAAAACTGAAATGCAAAAGCAAACTGTCCTGCATCATTGTTTGCTAGAGCCAAAGCCAATACCTACTTATACCAGTAACACGGTATATAATGAATAAGGACAAGCAATTTTATTTCTTTTCTGTATTTTACTGATTCACAGGACAAAACTTAAACATTAAAAACACTCAGATTGTTTTCTTTGCATTCTTTTCAGCTCTCAGGACATGATGCTTTTTAACCATTTTTTAGATTCCATTATGGAGACACTAATCCAGGGATGTCAAACTCGCGTCGTCAAGGCGTCATCATATGACATATTGGGATTTTTTTCCCCTTTGCTAAACTGGGCCAGGGCGAGCCAGCTCGTGACGCATTCGGCCCATGGACCATAAGTTTGACACCCCTGCTTTAATACATGTAAAGTTGAGTATAAAAATAAGCACTACTGATAAGAGCTATTCTCTTTTAATGTTCATACCTATATTTCATATATAATGACTAAATTTGTGCCTTGCGGGTTAAGTCACATTGTTCAGGTGTAGTGATAATGACTGATATTCAGAACTTGGAATTTTTAAAGGTGTCTATGGAAACTTTATTTTTATTGGATAGTATGGCAGTGGCCTCATAACTGGATAACCAGTTCAGCTACCTGGCAATTGCCTCTGGCATTGCTGTTAAGTAAGTTGTTAAGTGAATCACTGTAACTGTTAAGTTAGTAACACAGTTGTAAAGTGAATTTTTTCTCCCCATTGTTTTTTTCTGTCAAAAGGCCACAAAGGTGATCATATGACATTTGGATACTTAATAAATATGAACCAGTTGCCAAGTGTCTGAATTTTGATCATTTGGCCATGGAGATGCTGCATGGGGATGGTCATAAGTATGAAAAATGGTCATAAGTCACTTTTTAGTGCTATTGTATCTTTGAATGGTCACTAAATGAATAGTTGTAAGTCAAGGACTACCTAATCCTACCTAGTCCTTGACCTACAACTATTCATTTAGTGAACATTCAAAGTTATGATGGCACTGAAAAAAAACTTATGACTGTTTTTCATATATATCACCATCCCTATGCAGCATCTCAATGGTCACATGATCAAAATTAGTATTCTAGTACAGGTAGTTCTCTATTTACATACAGGTAGTCTCTATTTACGACCAGAATGGAGCCCAATATTTCTGTTGCTAACAAGACAGTTGTTCAGTGAATTTTGTCCTATTTTACGTCCTTTCTTGCCACAATTGTTAAATGAGTATCTGGAGTTGTCAAGTTAGTAACATGGCTGCTTGTCAGAAAGTTGCAAAAGAAAATCATACCACCCCAGACACTGCAACCATCATAAATATGAATCAGTTGCCAAAGGTCTGAGTTAGAAAATGTACAAATAATATAGCCTTCCCTCCCTTGTTAATAAAGAAAGAAAGGAAATTTTCCAGTTTTCATAACACAAATTGCAAATTGCTTAAACTGTAAGTTTACATATTCTGAAGTTATTTTCAGATAGGTATGTATAAAAAGATTATTTAATTCCTAACAGTAGTTTTACTGAAAACTGCCTTTATTTTAAGTAAATCCACAGATTACAGTGTGAATTAATTGCATGTTTTATGTATGCTAATATAATTTTGTTACATAGCTGTGTTCTAAACTATAAATGTTTTACATATTAGCTCATTTGTTAATACATGATATTACTTTTTTAAAAGACTGAAATTAAAATATTGTTCTGAGTCATTGTTAATGTGAGTCATTGCTGAACATTTTAAATTGTTGTAATGACTATGTTTTCCCCATCCTTCAGAATAATGTTATTTTCCACTTTTTCCAAATAGTTTTAGTGGAAAGTAGTGGGTATTCCTGAAATATACTGTAAGGTATCGGTAACAACTTCTGTGTAGCTGTGCTGATATGCCCATGGATTTGGGGGGAGGGGGATTTTTTCAAGTGGCCATAGCTTGTCTAGATAAACATTTTGTAACCCTAGCAACCCATTTTAACCACAAAGAAGTTTCCTTGTTTTCTTTCCCTACCACCAAGCTAGAGTAATTACTAAAATGTATGTATTTAAATTGGAGACATTTTAGAGATTTATTTTTTCCTCAGCTAGACAGCATTGGGAGGAACTGATGAATACAAATTAAATTCTGGAAATGTTTTGTCCCCTGAATATTGGGTAGATTAGTGGCTGCAGGGACCCAATGAGATGGGTGAGCCCTGCATAGGTTAGAGGTTAAAACTATAAAAGAGTTTCTTGTTAATAAATTAAAGTAGAAAATGCAGTGGCTTGGTGGGCATGGCAGGGGAAGGATACTGTAAAATCTCCATTCCCACCCCACTCCAGGGGAAGGATACTGTAAAATCCACATTCTCTCCCCACCCCCCTAACCTGCTTTCCAGTTCCACTCTCCTGTGCAGGGCAACAAAAGAAGACCCAGCCAATCAGCTGGGACTCGGGAGGCAGAGAATAGATGGGGGGGGGAGCAGTCAGAGGTGGTATTTGAACTACTCAAAATTTCCACTACTGGTTCTCCAGAACTGGTCAGAACCTGCTGTATACCACCTCTGGACTACAGGGATTCTGTAGCTCTTACCCCCACCCACCCACCAAACTGGGTCCTTACTTATTTACTCTGTGGAGATCAGGCAGGTATAGCAGCATGAATCAGCTGGAGCTTGCAAGCCTCCAGCTTTCTTCCAATCCAGCAATCAAGGGGAGATTGGGGCAGATGGTGCTTGCAAATTCTAGCATGGAAGAACAAAAGCACCTGAAGGCAGGACAAGAAGCAGTGGATGGAAACTAATCAAGGAGAGAACCAACCTAGAAATAAGGAACAATTTTCTGATAGTTAGAACAATTAATCAGTAGAATGATTTGCCTCCAAATGTTGTGGGTTTCCAACACTGAAGGTTTTTATGAAAAGATTGGACAAGAAAAGATTATTGAATATTAGGTCTTTATTTATTTATTTATTATTTATTTATTAATTCGACTTATATGCGCCCCTCTCCAAAAGGACTCGGGGCTTACAAAATAAAATCACAGAACAATAAATTAGATAAAACCAAATTAAACAATCAAGCCGAATTAACACTAAAATTACAAAATTAAAACTCTAAAAAACCACCCCACCCCAGGGTCACAGCCAGTTGGTTAAACAACCAGGTCTTCAGGTAGCGACGGAAAGTCGGAGGTCAGGGGCCAGGCGAAGCTCCAGGGGAAGTTGATTCCAGAGGTCCGGGGCCGCAACAGAGTAGGCCGTGTCGGGGGACCGCCAGCCGGCACTGTCCGGCTGACGGGACCCAAGGCCCTGTCTGTGAGATCGTACAGAGGCGGTTGGTGTTCGATGTCAGCAGCAGTGCTCCCTTAAATAATAGGGACCCATGTCGTGAAGGACTTTGTATGTTAAAGTTAGAACCTTGAACCTCACCGGAGCGCAACCGGCAACCAATGCAGGCCACGCAGGAGGGGGCAACATGGGAGAACAGGGAACTCCATCACCACCGCGCCGCCGCATTCTGCACCAGCTGCAATCTCCGGATGGTGTGCAAGGGCAGTCCTAAATAGAGAGCGTTGCAGTAGTCGAGTCGCGAAGTAACAAGGGCATGAGTGACCGTACGCAGGGCATCGCGGTCCAGAAGCTGGCGAACCAGCCGGATCTGGGCAAAAGCCCCCCTGGTGACGGCTCCCACCTGCTCCATCACAACCATCACAAATAATAAGGCTATAAATAATGAAGCCCAAGTATATGGCATAATGAATACATATATATGAATTGTTAAATATAAAAGGATTTATGGGAGATCTTTGTCAAAATGCATATGAGTAAATAAATAAATATGAATAAAATCTGAAACAAGACAACTTTGAATGCTGATAAAAGGAATCCAAGGGAAAAAACCCTCAGATTTAGATAAAATAAAAATAGTATCCTTTCATTTTATATGCCATTTATGATTATGATTGTTATATTTAATTGAATTATACAAATGAATGGATGAATGAATGTAGCCTTTCTTTAAATAAAACACAGTGTGCTGTCTTCCATGTGGCGTAAGTATATAAAATGTAAGTAAGTATATAAAATGTATACAATAATGTATATAAAAAGTATATAATAAGGGAACCAGAATACCATCCTAAATTTATAGACATTATGCTTCATAAGATAATTCTTTTACAAGCCTTTTAAAGAATGATATTAGAAGGCAGATAATACTTATATTGATTCATTAAATCAATAAGAATGAATCAATATACAAATTTTAGCAGATGCTTTTATATTTCAAGTTTTATTGAATGCTGAAATTTATTTTTATTTTATAACTTATTTTTAGTTAAAGTATGTATGACTTTCTGTTACCAAAAAGGTTTATCAATTCCTTAACTAGATCATAGAATTAAAACCCCGGTGTGCACATGGATGTTTGTGTGTCTGATTTAATATTGAAAGTACAAAAGTATTTCAGTAAATATAACTATTTCCATTTCTTATATTAAGCTTCTAAAAACATACTGATAATGTTTTTAGAAGCTACATATAAGAAATGGAAATATATATTTACTGAAATACTTTAGTACTTTAAACATTAAATCCGTATTTAGTAGAACTTGTAGCATGATTGTAAGCGATTAAACTGAGCACTTAGTAGTTTCTAAGTATGTGTGATACCCAGAATTCTGCATATTTAAAAAGAAAAATGTTCCTGTTTACCTCTGGTGTTTATTTATTTGATATATATTATTAGGTATATATCATTTATATGGCCACTCATCTAACACAGGTGATTCCAGGCAGCATGCAAGGATTAAAAGCGGGAAAATCAGAACATGCTGGTATTTGCCGAGGAGGGACATGTAATTTAATTACTCAATTGGTATTATTGAGCAATTGAAGGTGATTGTATTGAGGATTCCATCTAGCCATTTCTCACAATTCTTTTCTTTCTTTTTGTTTATTGATTTTCTTAGTGCAATTGAAGATTCAGAGTTTAAAGCAGCATACTTAAATGTTCATATCCCATTTTATTCTCACAAAAACTCTCAAGACATAGACATATGACCAGTCTGAAATCACTCACAGTTTTATGGATATGTAGGAAGTTGAGTCTGAATCTCATCTCTGAGAATGAGATTCCTGTATAGCTCAAGAAATTCTAATTACATGTGGACTTTTTGCTATTTTCTTTCTGTTATTTTTATTTATTTATTTATTTATTTATTTGTCAATCGCTTACAAGATAATAGGTATAAGTATAAACATAGTTATGAATACATGAAATGGATACATATAAGAAAAGAAACAATAGGACAGGGACGGTAGGCACGTTGGTGCACTTATGCACACCCTCTACAGACCTCTTAGGAAAGGGGTGAGGTCAATAATAGACAGTTTAAGGTTAAAGTTTTTGGGGTTTGGGGAAGAAACCACAGAGTCAGGTAGAGTATTCCAGACATTGACCACTCTGTTACTGAAGTTGTATTTCCTGCAATCAAGTTTGGTGCGGTTAACTTTGTATCTATTGTGTGCTCTTGTATTGTCATGGTTGAAGCTGAAGTATTCATTGACACGTAGGACATCGCAATATATAATTTTATGTACTATGCTTAGATCGGACTGAAGGCGGCGTAGTTCTAGGTTTTCTAGGTCTAGAATTTCGAGTCTGGTGGCATAAGGTATTCTGCAATGAGTAGAGGAGTGGAGAACTCTTCTTGTGAAATATTTCTGGACTTTCTCAATTTTGTTAATATCAGATACGTAATGTGGGTTGCAGACTGATGAGCTGTATTCAAGTATTGGTCTAGCAAATGTTTTATATGCTCTAGTTAGTAGTGTGATATTACCGGAGAAAAAGCTATGTACAATGTACATAAATCAACATTTGATTTATGTATACTGCAACCCAATCTAATGAACGTTGTAGTCAGTTTCTAGTGCTTTGGGCTTACAGTATATTCTGTTCTGGATGATATCCTCACAGATCAATGCTACCATTGAGCACATTGGAACTAAAAATGTAAAATTCAGTGTAATGGATTGTTTTTCTTTATATGAATACAGTTTTTGCTAGCATTGGTAAGAATATTAAAGTTGCAGCTTATATACAGTGTTTTGTCTAGTAAGTAGGGATTGGTGGTAATTAATTGCTTCTTTAGAAGCTTTTTAATGTTGATCTTTATAACTCTATCTGTCAGAAACATTTTATGCTCACAGTGGGTTAACAGAGACTGCTCTAAAAATAGAGTAACAGATGAAAGTAGTTAGAGGTTTGGAATTGTTTGTTTCCCTATATTGTTACTCAGCTGTGCCAGTATACTAGTCTTTCTGTGTTTTTTAGTGGAAAATGTTAGAAGTACCAACAGAATTTTTATGTTAGAACTGAATTAGTCATACACAACTGGCATGGATACTCTGTGAGAACTGCCCAAAAGCTCTTTCTTCTCTCTGCACAGGAAGTTGCATCCAGAGCAGTAACTCAGTTCTTTGGTAAGTGTAACATGTGAGCATTACTAGGCATTTCATACTGCGGTTCTGCAGCCTGCTGTTTAGATGATCGCTTGATTGGAATACTGCTGTGGGTGCAACTTAATGTCCTGTTAGTGTCTTTTGTAATTATCTTTTTCAGGCACTATATCTGCAATAACATCTACTGCATCAAAAATCATAAATTAATATCAGCTTTTGGATTGAGCATTTAACCTGAAGCAACCTCCAAAGTGGCATCGGCATAGATCTTTGAATGAAGAAGTTGACTGAAAGATTTTATGTAGGACCTGATTTTTTCCCTGCTTACTGCCCCCTCCTTCCCCCCTCCCCCCAATTCTTACTTTGATCTGAATGAAGCTATAAGAAGAACTCTATTCACACAGTGATGAAAAAAAGCATTGGGGTGATGAACTACTTCTGCAAGAAAAGTCTAAAGCAATAATTCCAGTGCTTATGTTTTAGTATTTTCCTAAAGTGCTTGTACTTGCTGTTTTTATTTTTCTTGGAGCAGCTAGAAGCAGTGGGCTGATGGTTGACAACAAATATACTGCATTGCTTTCTGCCTGATAGAGTGAAGCATTCTTTGTTACTGTATGTTAGAGAATCTGGGTTGAACAAAGAGTATTATCGTTATTATTTGCATTTCATTGTCCTTTATTGTCTGAATTGTTACGTGTAAAGGCACTGTAACCTAGCTGTACATTTCAGGAATTTTTAAATGAAGAAATATTAATCTTGAAAATCTGGCTTTGAATAACTACATAACAATTTTTATTTGTGACTTTTCGGTATAAAGATTAAAATTTTGTTAATGAAAATGAATTATGAATGGAAGCACTTGATTAGTCAGGTGTGCCTTTTCTGGTAGAAATCTGACTGCTATTAACTGGAGACTGTCCTTGCCGGACTGGGGAGAGCTGTGATTATCTCTGCCAGAGCAATTGTCTCCTTCTGCACTGAATGGTGTTATGTTGTCTATAACAACGAGCATACTGTTTTAAAAGAATTGTTCAGTAGAAATTAAACAAAAGCAATGTATTTGATATAAGATATAGCATATATGTACTATTGTAGTTTATATTTTAATATTGTTTGAACGAAGATCAATACTGAATAAAAGTTCAGTAGGGACAGATTTTTTTATTTATTTATAAAACTTAATTAGAAATTACCTTGTTAACTGAATTGGCAACTAGTAAACATATTAGTTGCATGAATTAAAAATTTGAAAATAGGGGAGTAGTTTTTGTAACTTAGGTGAGAAGAAAAGAACTTTATGTTCTGTCTCTTTTTCACTACAACAAGGCAATTGCAAATTTAAGTTGCTGAGTTTTTTTAATGATCAAATGAGTCGAGTGTGTATTGTTGTTTTGGAGGAGGTGGAAGATGATTCTCCCACATTTATTTCCAAACTGCCTCAGGAAAACTTATCTCTACATCCTTCAGCTTCAGAATATGACATGGTAAGGGATTTTTCTTGTATGTACCTTATTATAATTTTGTTCAAATCACTTGACTTGATATTAATATTTTTGCACATAAAATATAATCAATATTCACCTGTCAAAATATATCAATTAATAAAAATTCAATACATACTGCCTAATTCCTCTTTTATGGAAATCTGTATTTTCTAACATTCTAAGGAGGATTATTGTGGCCATTTTCTTTAGAAATAAAAAGTGGAAATACTTAATGGTTAGCATCATCTGCTAGTTTAATGGATTCTAATTGACTGAATTCTTTTTTAAGAAGTCATATGTTACACTCTGTTCTTAAACATGTATACATAGATCTTATGGTTTTAAACTACTTAATCTTGTAATAGAAGCTAATGTACTATTAAGATTTATATTGATTCATTATACTATGGCATATGTATAGTGTTTCTCTAAATTTTGTGATGATAGAACACGTACAGTAGATATTTTTCAAAATTTGTAATGAATATCATCAGATAATTTAGATATTCTGGACTTCCTTGCTTATCACAATAGCTACATAAACTTTCCTGTATTTTCTGTTGGTAAGTGAATGTATTATTGCATTTTTAAAAAAGTAATGTGGTAAGGATATATATATATATATATATATATATATATATATATATATATATGTTTTCGTAGGTTTTCACGGGTAAAGGTATGTAGGTCTTGGTGTATTCGGGTCTTGTCCCGTGTAAGGTTGAGAATACCTTGGCAACGTTTCGACGAAATCTCATCCGTCATCTTCAGGCTGGTGTCTTCAGCTTCGTTCTCCTGGGAGAAGTGTGTGATCGTGGCTGTTTTTCCCTTTTAAACTCTAGAGTTGGATGTGTTGTTACTTTTGATTGGTTTGTGGAGTTGATGTATGCAGATTGGATGGCTTTTTCCTGAGACCCTGTGTGGCTGAGGTGCTGGAGGTGTGTCTCTCAGCCTTTTGTGTTGTAACGACCTGGGTAATGGGCTGTGTGATGACCTTCTGAGTTCTATTGTTGTGATGTCCTGGGTGTGGTGCTGTAATCTCCTGGGTCGTTGTCTGTGCTGCAACCTCCTGATGTTTTGTGTTGTGATCTCCTGAGTTCTGTGATGTAGTATCCTGGGTGGAAGGCTGTGATGTGGCATTCTGGGCCTTGGTTTGGCTCGAGTTTGAGGTCTGGCTATGTGTTTGTAGCGTGTGTCAGTTTGCTTAGTTTGGGGTTGGAGGGGGTGTAGCAGCTGGTGTTGCAGCCATGGTCTGGTTTCTGGATGGTGGTTGCCTTTCATCTGTGGCGTGGGCTTGGGTTTGAGTCTGGTGAAGGAGATTGGTGGTGGCATCCTGTGTTATTTTGGGTCCGGTGTTGGTTTTTGTGGCTGGGACTCGTTTGTTGATTAGGGCTAGTTTCCAGATGTCTGGTAGGCGGGAAGTATCATCCCGTTTATTCATGTTATGGGGTGTTTCTCTATTTCGATGGCTTCCCTAATTATTCTCTTGTTGAAGTGTTCAGTATTGGAGATAAGTTTGGATCCCTCAAAATCAATTTCATGTCCTGTGGCTTTAAGGTGCTGGAAAAGGGATTCTCAACCTTACACGGGACAAGACCCGAATACACCAAGACCTATATATATATATATATATATATATATATATATATATATATACACACACACATACACACATATACATATACACACCTTTCTGTGGCAATATGTAATATATTCCATAATACAATACATTTTTGTTTTGTGTTGAAACTGGTACAGTTGTTTAAGCAGGACATTTTTTAATGATGGCTTTTATAACTTTCTAAGATACGGTTTAATATATAATTACATTTGAACACCTACCTTAAAATTAAAATATATTGTTATTGTTTATATTTCAGCCACCACTTGTCCAAGCTATATTTAATGGAGATCCTAAAGAAGTTCGTGCACTAATTTTTAAAAAAGAAGATGTCAATTTTCAGGTAAGCAGATTTGTTTTCTCTTTATAGTGCTTTCTCCTTTTAAGGATACTATTTAATCTTAGTAAATTCAATTCATGCAAGTAAAGCTAATGCTATTAACACTTTCTCTGACAGATTTTAGATATTTTTGGGTGTACTAATCTTAAAAAGATCTCATACTTTTCAAATGTATTTTTAAAGATTCAATTATCATTGACAAGTTTCAAGAAAGACAATTGTTATGACAAATATCATTTTAACCCTGTATTTAGTCATATAATTTATTTGTGTTTATTCTCCTTGTTGATACTCCCCTATCAAAAAAATTCTGAATATATTATTTGGCAGTTTAGTAGAACTGGAGTTCACTTTTTTTCATGAATGCAAGAAAGCTTCCAAATACCATTTGATATACCATGAATACCAAAGCATCCTAATCACATTAATACTAATATGAGTAAGTTTTCATTTGTATTGGTTTTATTGGGGGAAAAAATCCAATAAAATGTTAAAAGTGTTCCATCCTTCTTTCAGTGTTCTATCATAAATATTATTCCATTAATGGCAAAAATTACATGGGACCCAAATACCCCAAAATAAATATTTTTATAACAGTCATTTTATTAAGATTACTGATTGTCATTTCTAAAAAAATTTTGGAGAAACCTGAAAGATTTGTATAGCACTTGGGAACGTATTGGTTCTTGGAGTTGTGCCATTGTTCACATAATATAATCTAACCCTCTTCCTGCATATTCCATTCCTTCTTCCCTTCTCTGTCCCTTTACACACATTAGAGCACAGACTGTGTTAGAGCACATACTCATTAGACTGTTTTGGATTTTTTCCACTATTTATGTCATTGGCTACATAAAAACAGGGTCTTGAAGGATGGGTTATAGTTAGTATGAATAGCAATATTATTCTTATATATATGCAGTTATATTTTCTCTATCGGTTTGAAAATGTTGTATAATATCTTAACTTTACATTCCTGATTAAAAGTAAACTCTGAATTTATGTACTAGTAAAAAAGCATGATTAAGATTCTATCCATTAGTCTGGCTCACTATGAGAAATATATTTTATGTACTAATAAGAAACTGCAATGGCAGTTTAACTATTTCTCTTTGATATTTGATTATGTAATCTAATTATGATTATATATACATTCTTAATGACCAATAGATAAATTTTTGCATGAGAATCTGTTCCTCATCTGTTCATTTGCTAAAAAAAATCATTTGGCAAATGGAATTTCCTGAATAAAAGTATTTTGTTGGTATGAAGCAACAAAAGAAGCATCTAGAGCAGTAGTTCCCAAACTTTTTCAGCCCACTGCCCCCTTGGTGCTACACATTCATCCTCAGTACCCCCCACCCAGGGATGGGATTCAAATTTCTTAACAACCAGTTGCTTGATGGTCACTTGACTGGATGGGTGTGGCTTAGTGGTCATGTGACTGGGTGGGCATAGCCATGTGGCCGGCAGACCAAATACAAGTGGTCCTTGCTTAATGGCCGGTTGCTTAGCTAGCATTCTAATTTATGACTGACCTCCCCAGAGCTACTTGACTTGTTTTTGAAGTTTTGACAGCCATGCACGTGCACACACACACACACTCCCTTCTACCCCTGCTGGAGCAGGTGGTTGGACTAGATATCTCATTCACTTTCTTCTCCCTCCCTTTCTTTCTTTCTCTTTCTTTCTGTCCCTTCCTTCCATCCCCTCTCTTTCTTTGTCTATTCCCTTTCTTCCTTTTTCTTTCCCTTTTCTTTCCTTACTTTCTTATCTCTTCTTCTCTCTCTTTCCCTTTCTTTCTCTCTCTATCCCTACCCTTCCTCCTTCACTTTCTCCTCCTAAGCTAGGAAACCCACCTGAAACACGGGCAACACACACACACACACACTCACTTCCAACAAGGTAGTCACCTGGTAGCATCACTCTTGACAAGTCTCCCAGAGTCCCAGGGACCGGGCATGATTATCTGTTGTTGCCCAGAAAACCTGGCAGGCAAGGCTTCTGAGTCCAATAAAGGGGCTGTGGGCAGGACTTCCACCCCTTTCTCTTTTGGGGACAGGGCTGGGAACTTCAAGCAAGACTGCAGCCTCACCCACTGCAGGAGCTGCGGGAGAAGTGAGCTGCAGGAAAGGTGAACCAGCCCACCCTGACTGGCTCACCTTTCCTTCTGCCACCAGCCACGGGAGGAAGGCAGTCGGGAAAGCCCAAACTGCAGCGGTTTGGACTTTCCTGGCTGCCTACAAACTCACCTTCCTCCCGCAGAGGGAAAGGTGAGTCAGTCAGGTCAGACCCGTCGCTACTCAGCTCCCCACCAGCCCGCATCTCATCAGCTGCTGGGGCTCACAGGTCACAGCTGCTGAGGGCAAGTGCAGGAGGCAACCAGGAAGCATGAGGCTTATGCCACGTACATTGCCACTCTGCCAGCCACCCCTCCGAGCATTTTGGCCGCCGCTATGCAAGCTCCATGGCAAGCTCCATGGGTGGAAGATCCACTCTTGACTTGCATCATTCTCAGTGGTGGCCTGCATTCAGCCAAAGCGCTCAGGCTGGCGGGCAGCAGAGGCAAGGGGCGGCAGGCAAGGGGCGAGTGGGGCGGGAGGCATAGCATTGTGCTCCCTGGTCAGTCACCTCTCCCGCCCCTAGCAGACAAGACCCAGCAGCTGCGGAGAATCCAGGTGGGACCCAAGTGGCAATGGGTCAATCCTGGCTCGCCTTCCTCTCGGCCACCAGCAAGCCAGGCAAGTGTGGTGGTGGGGAAGCTGAATTGAGCCCTGCAAGCTGCCCACCTCCAGCACTTCTCTGCCACTCCCCCTTGCCTCTTAGCGCCCCCCTAAATCAAATAAGCATAGGTAGGAGCCTATATGACCCTTGTGACAATAGTGGGGAGAAGCATACTACAGAAGCACTTCCCATGCCTGGATGCTCTTCACAGCTCTCAGGAGAATTTTTATTTCTCCTTCCTTATTGCATATGCTGATTGCTGTCAGGAGCCCTGTTTCAGGTGACCAGGGAGCTCCTGCAAGGCTATTTTAAGGAATATTCTTAGCATTTGTCAGATACCATCTCTTGACTTGTCAGAGTCGAGTTCTGGCTAGGCAGATCCTTTGGAAGTAACTGAAACAAGTCTGAGCCCTATTATCTGGGAGATGTTTAAAGTAGTTGACCCTGAGGAAATGGGCAGGGTTTTTGTGGGTGTGAGCTCTGTCAAATGTATACTAGACTTTGCCCCTCCTGGTTGGTTAAAGCCTCCCAGGGAGGTGGCATGTGGATGGGACCAAGCAGTGGTTAATGCCTCTTCGTGGAAAAAGTGGTACTGTCTGACTTGAAGAAGGCAGTGGTGTATTTGTTTTCAAAAGCTGTCAGTGTACCCAGCCATACAGACTGGGGTATAGCAGGAGATCATGAGTTCAAGTCCTGCCTTAGTTGATTAACAGCTGGTTGACTTTAGGCCTGTCAGCCCAACCTAAAATATGAGGAAGGTATGTTGGATATGTTTGCTACCTTGAATTATTTGTAAAAAATAATGAAAATAAAAATAATGAAAGGGTACAAATAAATATATAAAAATAAAATAGCACTGAAGCAGCATTGATGGCATCTGCTCATAATCTTTGGAGTGTTCAGAGATGGTGCAACTGTCCTGGCTCTACTGGGTCTCTTGAGCACTTTCAATACCATTGATTCTGGTATCCTTTTGGACTGTCACTGGGATTGTAAATGGGAGACACCTTTTTATGGTGATTCTTCTTTCTTTATGACAGTTGATGTTGGTGGCTAAGGAGAGGTAAAGCCTGAGGCTCATGTAGCATGTAGTACTCAAAGGCTCGGATCTCTCCTCCCCCACCCCTATACATACATGAAACCGTTGAGTAAGATTATCTGATGGCAGACAGTACGATGTCATCAATCTGTTGATGATATCCAGCTTTATGTCTTTATATTTGCTTGGGCACATGTTGCTGTTCCAGTGCTATCAAAGTGCGTGGTTCAAGGTTCTGGATGAGGAGGCATTGACTTTGACTAACCCTGGCAAGATAGTATGCCTTTTTGTCATCTTTGACAAAAAGGCACACCTGGATCATGCCTTGTTTTTGTTTGATTATTTTATTTACTGTTTTATGGTAATGCTTTACTGTTATGAGCCACCCAGAATTGTTTAAGATGGGCAGCCATACAAATCTTTTAAATATAAATAAAACTTTATTAGAATTAGAATAAGCTTCAGTTCAATTAATCAATGCAGCTATTTAGATGATTACTAGTATAATTATTCCTGTCATTACCACCTTTTAAATTATACTAATAATATTGTTTATCCAATCAGTGCTTTATTTGTTATTTTATTTTTAGAGTGAGAGTGCTTATTTAGGTTTTTAAAGTAATGATTCATCTACATAATAGCAAGTAAAGTTTAATAAATTAGAATTATTTATTTAAGCAGTGTTCTTTTTCACAAAAAATGCTTACAAAATGTTTAACAAAAAGTTTTAAAATCTGATTAAAATGTCCCATTTAAATAAAAGGAAATTTTATGTGTTGAAGATTAGAAATGTATTTATATACAGATTCGTATGAATTTTAAAATATATTTTTCCTGCATAATTTTTGTTTATATGGGTTTTATTGTTTTGTTTTATATTTTCATTTATGCTTAAATAAAAAAAATCTAAAAGCAAATATATAAATATTTTGTGCCAGAATTTTAAATGGTATGAGTGAGATTACTTAAAGTTTAATATTTTACTTCTCTTAATAAAGGATAATGAAAGGCGGACCCCTTTACATGCTGCTGCACATTTTGGAGATGCAGAAATTATTGAGTTGCTTATTTTATCTGGTATGAAGCTTTTTGTTTATATTGAGAAAATTCTTCATGTGGAAAATCTTTTTTACAAATCCTTGCAAATGTAGTAAGAAATATTGATAGTCTAATTTTTATATGTATTTTTTAATACCAACGAAATATCAATTTTGTGGACATCCACTTCTAAAGAGATGTAAATGCCAGTGTAATACTACATTACTGGCAAATTATGTGGTTTCTGTGATTAAAAAAAAATCAGAGATAAACCAAGCTTTAATTAAAATATTCCTTTTAAAGCAAACAACAAAAACTATAACATTCTGAAAATGTATCAAGAGAGTATCAATTTTATAGAGGAAAAAATGTCAGATGTTATGCATTAGCTTATTAAAAACAATGGTTAGAAATAAGTATTAGGAAGAATTATGTGATAAATTGTCACATTAAAATTTCAATATTTTCTAATATTTTTATATGAAAATGTAAGGATTCTAAACTGTTTTGGATTGGAGGAATTTGGGGTATTACTAGAATATCCCAAATTTTCTAGTCTGGAAAATATATCAACATTCACTTATTTTCAATGATTATAAGCATGCTAAAACTGGAAGTATCGAAACCCTGTCTGAGGTTCCAACCACTGCATGTCCCTATAGCCATCTAATCAAAATTTGGATGCTTGGCAGTGCACTCTTTATGGGAGCACAACTCCTTATCAATCCTTTGGACCTGGAAGCTTCAGTTGGTTAAGTATATGGAAGTGTGCCACAGACTGGAAATCCTTGCTGGCTGGACACAACAGTGTGCAGGGCTTTACCCTGCCCCAACACACCTGGATGGCCTTAACCAGGTAGGCCCAGCACTTCATGGGCCTCTTCTCCCACCATTCATGGGAGACCTTGCATTCTCCCTGCCCCACCATAGCCAGAAAGCCTCAGCCGTTTAAGCCCAGCAGCCCAAGGGTCTCCCCTGCCCCAACACTAGCCAAACCCTATGGCCAAAATTCTGGGCTCAATTGTGGTTGTAAGTCAGGGTCTGTCAGTATAACTTAGTGGGTCAAATTGTGTTTCATAACTTCGAAAAGATCAGTATAAGAGAATTAGATTTTTGCTTATTTTTTCTAAAGATATACTGATTGTTTTTTGAAAACATGCCATTTTATACACCTATCTCATATTTTAATGTTTTCCTAATAGTAATGCATGCATTCATTTTATTTTTATTTATTTTAATCCAATTAGCCTTTTTAACTCTTTCAAAACTTGCCTTCAGAATTTTATCCCTAGGGATATGGCTCAGTTTAGTTTTAGTTTTTAGTTTATTTTATTGACATTGACCTCGTACAACGAAATCAAACACCATCTTCAGTGCACATCATGACCATGAAAATAAACACAAACACACATCCTTCACAATCCACACATTGAACCAAAAACCCGCAACACTGCACCAACACTGCACTATACAGTAGAATTCAAAAGGGTGCCTAAGATGAGATGGATCTTTGAGAATATTTTGAACTATAAAGCTCTTCCAAAGAGGGGAGAGGGCAACCAATGATCTTCTGGGCAATGACATTAACCCTCTGGAGTGCTTTCCTATCTGCCACTGTGCAATTGGCAAACCATACAGAGGTGCAGTAAGTTAAGATACTCTGTGGTGCAGTGGTAGAAGGTCACCAGCAGTTTTTCATCCAGTTGTTGTTTTCTGAGAAGTCTCAGATACTATAATCTCTGCTGGGCCCTTTTGACCAGGGCTGCAATGTGGGCACCCCAGGTCAGGTCCTCTTTTAGGGTAACACCCAGAAACTTAAAACTGGCCACTTGCTCCACTCGGTCTCCATTGCTAAGCAAGGGCTGGATGTCTGATCTGTTCCTTCTATAGTCCACTATAAGCTCCTTGGTCTTATTGGTGTTGAGGACCAAGTTATCATCTCCACACCACGAAAGCAACTGGTCCCCTCTGGAGATGTGTCCCACTACTGTTGTATCATCTGCAAATTTAGTAATAGTATTACTAGCGTGAGCGGGAATGCAGTCATGCACATAAAGAGTATAGAGTAAGGGACTCAACATGCAACCCTGTGGTGTACCAGTGTTAAGAATAAGGGCTGATGAGATATGATTACCTAATCTGACCCTCTGAGAGTGGCCAGACAGGAAATCAATAATTCAAAGGCAGATTGAACAAGAAAGTCCAAGGTCCAGAAGTTTAGACACTAGTCTATGTGGAAGAATTGTGTTAAATGCAGAACTAAAATCTACAAAAAGCATCCTCACATAGCCCCCCCCACTGTTCTAGATGAGTCAGAGCAATGTGAAGAGTGATGGCTATAGCGTTCTCTGTAGATCTATTTCTTCTGTATGCAAACTGTATTCAGTTAATAAACTGAAGTTAGTAGTTCTTAAGATTATTATTAATGTGATTTTTAAATAGAAACCTCAGAATTAATAATCCTCGTGCTACTATTCTCATTAACAAAATATTTTAATATGGGTGGAAATTAATTTGAACAATGTACTGTTTTTCTTCTAAAAGCTCTTTTCTTTTTTATTCTAAGAATGTAGTTCATTGGAAGCTCTGCATCTTTCACTTCTTGCAGGGTAAATCCTATGAATGTATTTGGAAACTACACTGTGTTCAGTGGAGCTTATTTCTAGATAAGATATATAGGATTACAATTTTGAATTCTAATCTGTATTAATTCATATCTTTGTTTTGGACCTTTAGTTGTAGTTTCCTAAATGTTAATAATATAAATTTCTTTGCATCTATTTGCAGGAGCTAGAGTTAATGCCAAAGACAGCAAGTGGTTATCTCCTTTACACCGAGCTGTTGCAACACGTAATGAGGTATGCAAAAAAAATTTAATCACTTAAATATATTTTATTTCAAAATATTTTTGTATTGTAATCTTCAATTTACAGCACTTGGAGAAGGATTGGTATTACTCATACATTGGAACATTTGCAAGCTATATGGAGTTGATATATAACATCTTCCTGTTATAATGCTCATAAAAGTTTCTATTAGGTGTTATACCATCACAGGCAAGATTGATTCTAAAGGATGATTGGAATGAAAGGATTCAATAAGGAAGATGTAATGTAGATAGTCCACACCAGTGCTGCATTAATATGTCAAAGTAGCTTTTTTAAAATAAATATTAATTGGATTTAACAAAGAATGGAAATAGGTCCTCTCCAATATATCTGTATTATATCTGGAATATCACTTTCCTATGGGACTACAACTGATTATTGATATAACAAATATAATATTCAGTGGATATAATTCAATAGGAATTGTGAATTTTAAAAGGCCCTCTGTTGTTCATTTGATTATTTAATAAAAAGACATTTTGCTATGATTCATGAATGGAAGCTCAAAGAGTTGGGGAGAGAGATGATATTTATCAGCACTACCCCATGATAAGATTTAAAATAGCCAAGCATTGATACAAGTCCTAACTTACCTAACGTTTGCTACAATCAAAACACAAATAGGACTGCTTCCCAAAAATGTAGTAACAACTAAAGCATTTGTTTTTCTGTGAAAATAACTAGTAGCTATTGTAAAAAAGCAACATATTGTGGGAATGAGCATGTGTAGTTCTGTAGGAGCTTGCCAAAATGTAGGATGTGATAAGAAGAAAATCTGACATTGCCTATGTGAAAACATTTATCCATATAACTAAACACCACAATAATTTTACAAGTACATTTATATGGATTTTTCTTCTTATCTTCTTAAAGGTCCATCAAAATTAGGGCTTCTGCTAGCAGTATTCTAAAAGATAAAATTTGTCAAAGGTAACCCACAGGATTGGAAATCAATCACATACCATTTTTAATTTTTTCATTGGCCTTTTCTGCTCAACATCCCTTAAATTAGGTTAGACTTCAATAATATCTTGGTTTTCATTTAAGGAAATGTTAAGAGTGGGAAGATCATTAGTAATTATATTATATAATGGCATGTTATTTTTTAGGATGCTGTTCAGGTGTTGTTGAAGCATTCAGCTGATGTCAATGCCCGTGACAAAAATTGGCAAACACCATTACACATAGCAGCTACAAAGAAAGCTATCAAGTGTGCAGAAGCTTTGGTGCCGCTACTTAGTAATGTAAATGTATCAGATCGTGCTGGTAGAACAGCATTACACTATGCAGCATTGAGTGGACAAGTTCAGGTACAAATGACTTATTTTCAATTCCCCAAATCAGTCAGCTAACTGCAAGCAGGTATTCATTTATCTGATCTTACTGGTACATGTAAAAGAAGTAACAAAACATATCTTAATTTTCAGAAATGATAGGAAATCATCATATGGCTAGCATGTTGAAATGGTCTTTCAATCAAACTATTATTTTTTAAATTTTTGATCAGTTGATGTTATTGCATTGTGGAATACAAGGAATTAAATATGGAATTACCAAACAAATTTCATAGAAGACACTATCCATTTCCAGGCCAATAAAGATTTAACAGTGTTCTGCTTTATATGCACCTAGGCTTTACTGTTTTCTTATTACAGGTGATGTTGGCCTTCCTGGGAAAACCAGACAGGAAACACGACTAGATGAGCTAAATTTACTTTATGATAAGACTACATTAACAGAATCCTTCAAATCTGAAAATACAGATTTCCTGCCTGCCACTTTTAACTGGTGGACCCATTAGGGGAAACCTTTCTAAGTTCCTTTGGCTGTTAAACAGTTTCAGGCTTCTGCCACCTCTCTTGTCTGATGGTTTGCTAAGTGACATCCCTTCTCTCTTTTCCTCAAGGTTAAATATGCATTCCATTATGGTGGTTTTAAATTTAATGATCACTTGTTCAGCAACCACTCAAACTTACAATGTACTGAGTGAATGCTAGTTATAAATTGATCTTGTAGCCATCATTATATCCTATGATAACATGATTGTAATTTGAGACTTTCCTTGCTGGCTTCCTACAAGTGAAGTTAAAAGTTGAAAGTTGCAGTCATGTGAGATCCTCACTTAACAAGCTGTGCAGTCCTTACTTAATGGCAACTGGGGTTATTGGAGCTACTTTTGCTAACCCCTGCAGTCACATTTTTTTAAAACTTAAAGACTATGGTTTAATAATTGAGTTTGCAGACCCAAGTAGTGTCTTTAAATGAGAACTACCTTTACTTGAAACTCGTTAACAAACATTTTTTAAAAAATTACATTTATATGCCGCCCTTCTCCGAAGACTCAGGACGGCTTACAATTTTTTGGGATACAACCCAATGCGCTCAGCAATAGCCTTCATTCCATTGTATATGCCTGCTTATTACTAAGCGGCATTTTTACAAAGTCAGCTTAGTCACCAATTATGGATACAATTAATTATTTTCTTGATTCTTGGGCCTATCCTTTATATAAGATGTAGTGTTAGATTGGAAACTTTTGCCCTAATGTTTATGACTTCGTTCAGGATTTCAAAAATAAACTATATTGCTCTTAGTAAAAGTAATTTTCAATAAAAATCTAAAATGAGTTTACTGTCTGCTAAAGCTTAGCAAGAGCTTTGGCTTCTGTAGAGGAATGTAGAGGAGATAACCTTGGAGAGGAAGTGCAAAAAATATACATCAAATTAGTCTGATAAGGAAGAAAAGGTGAGAAATATATTCAGGATAACACTGACTTGATTTTGTTTCTAATAAAAGGGGGCAGGCAGAAACATTGCAAGATTCTGTTCCCTGATCTGGCTTACCTTGAAATATGGATACTCTCAGTTATAAATACATTTTAAATGAGTTTAAATATTACGGTATATAAGTGGTAATATTCTTTATTTATTATAAATAAACATTTTTGTTTAAAAAATGTTATCCAAACATTGAAGATTAGATTTCATCCAAATAATTCTGTATATTAAGAAATATAACTGTCTTCATTCTAGATGGTCAGTTTATTGTTGTCTAGAGGTGCCAATATCAATGCCTTTGATAAAAAAGATAGACGAGCTATCCACTGGGCAGCTTATTTGGGTATGTAAATTAACTTTTTTTCCCTTGACTAGCAGGCATTTGCATGCTATTTTCTTCTTGCATAGTTTGCATGAAGTTTGAATGGATATTTGAGGTCATATGTCCAGTATATTTCCTTCTTGGTACGGATAAAAATTTATTGCTCTACCAGCATTGTAAAGATCACTAATTTAAAATCATGGTATTCTATTACCAAAAGAAAGTCGTATGTTATTATAAGTTAGAGTTCTCTCTCTATGAATTTCAAAACTTTTAACTATCTACTCTGACAGAGTTACAATTGGTTAAATAAAGATGATAAATTTTATTGTAAGGAATGGTAGAAAAAAAGGCATTTTAATATATTCTTTTGCAATTACATATTATAGCTTCAGAACTATAAAACAAAATATAATAAAAATATAATATAATAAAAAATTTACATCCAAGTATTAAGATTGACCTGTCAGTCTAGAAATTAAACCTCTTCAAAAGGTTGAACAAAATATTTCAATTCAACCCTAGTAAGATTGAATAGTTTTGTTATTAGAACCCCCTTATTCCTGGGACTGAAGATCTTGGTGGCATTGCTACTCCAAACAGAACCAGTGTTCAATTTAAGGTCCTCCTGGACTCACAGCTCCTATTCAAGGGACAGGTGGCAGGTGAGGCCAGTGGAACCATTACACAACTTTGTATTGTGCACCATTTGCTGGACAGAGGGCAGAGCTCATGACCACACAATGCCATGGTTACCTTCTGAATGGATTGCATGGGGTTGCCCTTTAGAGCATCCAGAAGGTGCAGCTGATACAGAATGCAGCGGTGTAAGCAGATGTCTACGCTCCTTGGTCAGAACATGATCCTTTACTCTGCAAAGTGCATTGACTATTAGTATGTTTTTGGGCATATTTCATAGTACAATACAGGTAGTCTTCAACTTACAACAGTTCATTTAATGACTGTTCAAAGTTACAGTGGCACTGAAAAAAGTGACTTAGGAAAGTCAATGAGGAAGCCAGATTCACTTAACCAATATGTTATTAACTTAACAACTGCAGTGATTCACTAAATATCTGTGACAAGAAGAAAGTCACTTAACAACTTAACAAATGTTTCACTTAGCAACAGAAATTTTGGGCTTAATTGTGGTGTTAAGTCAAGGATTACCTGTAGTGAATCTATAAAGCTTTTCATGGCATGAGAATGAGTTATTTGACGGACCATCTCTCTCAAATTACTTTTATTCACCCCATTAGGTCCAGCAGCAAAGTCATGTACTGGGTTCTAGTATTAGGGAGTACTATCTGATGGAATCCAGTAACACAACCTTTTGGGGCGTCTATTCTTCGAATCATCTGCCCTCTCAAACTGATCTTTTATAAAGCATTAAAGGTCATTTTGTCACTGAGCTTGCTGACAGGGTCTGTATAATGGTTCTACTGATTTGTGTCAGTAGGTCTGTTTTTACCTCAGATACCGATTATGTGTATGTTGTATGTGTGTATTATGTATTTTGTGGTGTTTTGAACTCTGTTATCCAGATGGGTAGTCACATAAAATGAATGAATGAATGAATGAATTTTATTTTATTTTATTTGTTGAGGTTATATTGATGTGGTAAAACTGCTTGTAGCTCAAGGAGCAGAAGTGACATGTAAAGACAAGAAATCGTATACACCATTACATGCTGCAGCATCTGCTGATATGATTAATGTAGTGAAGTACCTTCTTGATCTTGGAGTTGATGTAAGTAGAAATAATCCTAAATCACATAATTTAATTTAATAGGTATATTGCCATAATATAGCATCTTTATAAAAAAACTAGTACTTTTAAATAAGAATAAACTTAATAACATTTTAGTTTTCTTTTTTAAATGTCACTTGATAGGTTGTAGTTTGTTTTTTTTGACTTGGATTTCAAGCAGTGTCGTGACAGTCTACTATAATTCTTTCAGAAAGTGTTTAAAAATCATTATAAGCCCTAAGTATTTTCATGACAATGAAATGTATAAAAGTAATAAAGATAATTTATACAGCATACAACTAAATATCATTCAAATACTGAAAAAGCAACCAGTTTTGCTTGTCATCTCACAAATCTAAAACAAACATCGCAATGGAAAACATGCAAAAAGAAAGATTTAAAAATATATCAGTAATAAAAAAATTGTTATTTTCTGATTTTTGCTGCCTTTATATGAACTCTCAGTTGCTTATTGTTTTAAATATTGCTGAGATTCAGCACAATATGGAGGAATGCCCTATCACGCATCTTGCTTTATTTCTTCAAATGAACATACATAAAATATATTTTATTCAGCGATGCCATAAGCCTACCCTACTCTAGTCTTCAGGAAGTAGGATTTGTTATTCCTGGGAATCTGAGACATATTTGAAGAGATCAAATTGTCTTCTGTAATTTTGACTAACTTTTTATATTCAAATTCTAGGTTTTTTTTTAATACAAAGAAACAACATGATTCCTAAAACTCTTTGAGTATGAGTTCTGCTGTGATGGAATAAAAATATATGGGATAGATAGCTGGATGGACAGATAGCTTTAATGAAATTTACATCATTGCTTTTACTCTTTAACAGATCAATGAACCAAATGCATATGGTAATAGGCCTCTTCATATTGCTTGCTTCAATGGACAAGAGAGTGTCGTAAATGAACTGATAGACCGTGGTGCTAATGTAAATCAAATGAATAGGAAGGGATTTACACCTTTACATTTTGCTGCTAAATCAACTCATGGAGCTTTATGTTTAGAGGTCCTCGTTTGCAATGGTGCAGATATAAATGCGAAGGTAAAATGAATGAAAGGTGAATTTTAAATGCTGTCATATTTTGAATATCTTTGTATATTAGAGTTGACATCATCCTTAAAAGTCATGGAAAATAAAACATTCATTTTAATGCTCAAGAAATGCATTTTATTATTTGAAAATTTAGGGAATATTTTAGGATTGTATTCATATGTTAGGGGAAGGTTTGATTTATGACCATTCATTTAGCAATGGTTCAAAATTATGATGACACTGAAAAAGGTGACTTACAACCTATCTTCAACCTAAAGAGAAATTTTATGCATTGCAAAATCATCAGATTTAAAGTTCCTTTCATTAGAAAATACATGAAAAAATGGCTAAGATCTCAGTATCAGTAGACATATTTTTAGAAAATCCTTTTTACAACCCTGTAATCCATTAATTTGGGATGATTAATACTATTTTACTACATTTTAAACTTTGTAATATTTTCTTATAGACATGAAGAAATGTGTGCTTATCAAGCCGTAAAGATATGATCATATTAAAAGTAAATTATGCATGGACACTAGACTATCACCTTATAATCTATATCTAGAATCATTCCTTTTTTTCTGAGATGATGGAATAAATATTGGTCTACAATCCTAAAACTATGTATATGAAATAACATAATTAATGTTATTAACTATATAGTAATAATTCATGGTGTTTGCAGTTTACTAAATTAAAAATTATAAAAAGATACAAAAATACAATTTATAATAATAGATCAGTAGTAAACATATGAAAATGTTTCCTGAAGTTTGTCTTAGCTAATTTTGATTGAAGACTATAAACATATAACAAACATTTGGGATAAAATAGAAACATCCTTATATATTAAGATTGGTATTTCTAAAAAGTTTTGTAAGGATAAGATTTTATTTTATGTATTTAATAATTGGATAAAATTTTAGATGCCCCTTTACTACATTATTTACACCCTTACAGTTAAATCCAAAAGTGCAAGTAAATAAGCATAAACATTCATATACTTTCATGTAAAAGTTTTAAGTATGCAAGTATAATTTAACATAAACATTCATATATCTTTCATTAAAAGTTTTAAGTATGTTTATATTTAACCTAAATTAGACTTGGGACCTATGTAATTGTTATTTGGTAATTAGTAAGAATAAAAAATAATCATCTTGAAAAATCTATAGCTTTTTTTGAATATAAATAGGAAAGAAAAACACAAATTCTGTATTTAATTTTGTAAATGGTCTTGATAGTCATGAGTTTGACTTCTTTTTTTCCAGAGTAAAGATGGAAAAACACCATTACATATGACAGCTATTCATGGAAGATTTTCTAGAACACAAACCATCATTCACAATGGTAAATTTTTAAAAAAACATAGTATTACTTCTGGTATCTGACTGTATTATTATTTGGAATACTTTTATTAATTTTATCTTATATGCTTAAATTAATAATTATATCTGAATATTTTAAACATGGATTTCATATTACAAAATCTGTAGGATATTGTTTTGCTTGTTTAGATATTTGAAATTATCCTTCAGTGTTTAAATAGTCCAAGTTCTATTATAGTTTTTCTTTGATAATGTTTATAGCTTAGCTTAAAGTTTACATGCTTTATTCCTAACTCTAAAACATAATGTCATTCTTTTTAGTTTTACAAATAGTGGATTTTTAATTAATAAATTTCAAAAATAGTGAAGATTTCTCTAGGTGGAGTAAACTTTTGTCTTCTCATTTCAGTCTGTAATTTGTGGTACAAATTTGCTGATGGTGTTATGTTTACAAAAAACTCAGATTTGGGATTGTGAAACTAACAAACACCACTCTATTATCACAAGAATAAATGCATGTATACTCAGTGATATTTAAATCATAACACTATTTCTACTTTAAAAAAAGTTAAAATATTATCATGCTGCAAAATATATTGGGTCTTGTTATCCAATATATTTTGCAGCATGATAATATTTTAACTTTTTTTAAAGTAGAAATATCCAAACTGTATAACACAATTCAACAGCAGATGTCATTGTGTGTACTTTGTTTTTTCTTTTTTCTTTGTATAAGATAAATAGGTATTAGTTATATAGTTGGACTCTTCATAGTATTTAATCTCAACTTCACCATTTGAAATTTCCTGATCTTTTTAACTGTGAATTTATTTGTTTAACATTTAATACACTTACATGACTATACTTTATATTAATTTAATATTCAGGAGCCGAAATAGACTCTGAAGATAAAAATGGAAATACACCATTACACATAGCAGCCAGATATGGCCATGAACTGCTCATTAACACACTAGTTACAAGTGGTGCTGATATAGCAAAGTAAGGAGCATTTAAAATTTTTATTTATGTCCAAATGTCGTGTATGTGTGGGTATACAAAAGTCATGAATTCAGAAATGGAATTTTCCATGAACTTTATCAGAATAAATCTCTTCTGGACCATTTTAGCCTGGGGAAGCATGACAGTTTCAGAGGCATGGTCAGGTTAATCCACCATAATCCAAAAAGGAAATAGAACATGAGTTTTGCAGATATATAAAATGCATATTAATTCAGAAGGTTTTGAACAATAGGTGATAACTCCCTAAGGCACTTTAATGCCTCAGTAATATAGTAGCAAAAGTTATAAAGTTTTTTTAGAGCAGAAGAGTCTTCATTCAAATGTGATATAGTATCCTGCATAAAAGCTAGCAAATTGCCTGGGTAAAATGGCAATTTTGAAAGGATACAAAATACCCAACCATTATCTTTGAAATATAATTGTTTACAATAGAAAACGTTAGTAATAGCTTAAATAGCAATTTCCAGAGAATTTACTGGTTTGCATATTCTATGATGAATAGACTTCGTAATTATTCTTTAAATTCATCTGTTGATATGCAATCTAATATGATATCCCTCCAAAATATACAAAACAATATTTATAAATTTAACTTATAGTCCTGGGAGGAAAATTTATAACTTAATTCAATAGACAAATCTCAAATGTATTAGGACATTTTCACTCTGGGAAATGAATGTTCGTAAAATGGAATTTGGCATGACATCTTGCAATATATGTATGTATATATATATATATATATATATATATATATATATATATATATATATATATATATATGCTTGACATCTTGCAATATATGTATTAATAAGACTCTGATGTCTGATTGTGGTGTATCTTAGGCGGGGTATACATGGAATGTTTCCTCTCCATTTGGCAGCATTAAGTGGATTTTCAGACTGTTGCAGAAAGCTGCTTTCATTAGGTAAGCCATTTAAATTAATTTTAACTCTTCTCCTTTAAACTTTGCTTGCATATTGAAGAATAGAATTTGGTATTATCAAAGCAAATATAGATTTGTATAGCAGAACTAGGCACTAGTAATTATTGAAAGTTATGACCTTATTCCTGATCCACAGGGCAAAATAAATAACTTGGTTTACAAATTACAGCTCTCAGATAGTGTTTTTTAAAAAAAATCAATTAAATAAATGCATGTTTAACAAGGGAACAAGGCTCCCTCAGAGTTAAACCTGTCCCTCCTATGGATGAACAGCAACTAGCAAATTAGCCTTGCTGCCATCACCCTTCAATATAAACTAACTGCTTTTCCCTTCCAAACCAGCGTTTAGGGCAGTGAGGGCAAACCTTTTCGGCACTGAGTACCCAAACTGCAACCCAAAACCCACTTATTTATTGTGAAGTGCCAACATGCGAGAGTGGGATCCAACCAATGTTACAACCGGTTCGGTGGTGGTCGTTTATCTGTGACTGTGTGCTGT
>CM019155.1:45532955-45597014 GCA_009733165.1 Naja naja | reverse complement strand
TGACTCTGGAGGCAAGAGAGGCAGATAGGGTGGGGCGGGGCCAGCCAGTGGGACAAAAAGTTAAACGATTTGGCTCATTTTTTTGCAACTGGGATGGGGAAGACAGCGTGATCTAGACCCGAAAATCTGCTGGGAGGTGCGCATGTGTGGTGGAGCTGAGTTGGGCCAACCGCTCGCGTGCCTGCAGAGAGGGCTCTGCGTGCCACCTGTGGCACGCGTGCCATAGGTTCACCATCATGGTTTTAGGGGAACCAGGAGAGGATCTAAGAGGAAATCTTTGCTCTACTCTGGGACTGGATAAATACAAAGAGGAAAACAAAATAAAAACTTTGGGAGTCAGTAGTTCAGTCAACTTTAGAGAAATAAAAGATCAATTCTAACATTGAAACAAAAAAACAACAACCCAGCTTTGTTTTAAAATACCGAGTTTCCATAAACAGTACATACAATTTAAATACAAAATACCTTAACACAATTCTAACAATGGCTGAATAATTTTCAACCCTCCCTTGAGGTAACTGTCTTATCAGGACTTCAGCTAGCTCCCTCAGAAAAACTTTCTAAAACTTCCTACCAGAATTTCCCAAACCCTTTTTTCCTTCTTATTGGCCCTTAGGGATCAGGTGACTGCCTTTGGGCAAATAAATTTGGCTTTTGATTTAAAGGGCCAAGTACTCTCCACTACAGCATGCTAATGATATCTTTGGTCAGTGTTTATTTTTATTTATTTATTAATCAAATTTTTATAGCCACCCATCTCACCAAAAGCAATTCTGGTGGCATACAATAATCAAGTAAACAGATATAAAAATACAAAAATCTTTCTCCATTGTATTAGGAATCAAAACTAATTTTTAGCAATCACGTTTGTGGTATTCTCTATTTTTTTAATCATGTGAATATTCTGAATTATTATGAGAATATAAGAAAAAAATAGCATTTTAATTTAGTAACATAGATTATATCCAGAAATGTCTTTAATTTGTGTAGAATGGTTTAAAGATGATTTAATTATTTTATTATAAAAAATTCCTCAAATCTCTATTCCTCCATTTTTGTTTTAATCAAATAATTAAAATTTAAAATAATCAAATAGTTAGCTGTCATATGCATTTATTTATAAATTTTGTTAACTGCTCTTTATTATTACTCTAATTCCACATTATTGTTTGATCTGCTAACCATTCCTAGCATCATTGACTCCTTGAATGAATTTGCATACATGATATGGCCAAAGTAAATCAGATGCAGTCTTGTGATTTTGTCTTCTAGTGATTTTGGCTTCTGGTTTTACATGATTCAGCATCTCTCTGTTAGTTATTCTGACTGTCCATGGTATACCCAATAATTTACGCCAGCACCACAGTTCAAAGGTGTAAATTCTTTTTCAGCCAGCCATTCTTACTGTCCAGCCAGTGGTGGGATTCAAATTTTTTTACTACCGATTCTGTGGCCGTGGCTTGGTGGGCATGGCAGGGGAAGGATACTGTAAAATCTCCAGTCAGAGGTGATATTTGCCGGTTCTCAGAACTACTCTAAATTTCCATTGCTGGTTCTCCAGAACTGGTCAGAACCTGCTGAATACCACCTCCAGCTCTCACACCTATACATTATTATAGGGAAGATTATTGCTCCAACTACCCTTTTTTTGTATTTATATCAATATCTCTGCTTTTCCATCTTAGTCATTTTAACCATTGCAGTATGGCCTAAGATTATCCTGCATTTAATTTCAGCTGTAGAACTGATCCAATGAAGATAAATTCTTGAACTAATTCAGTTTCCTCCTTATTGATTTTAAATGTTTTGTGTCTATCTGCAGCTTTTGTTATTATCTTTGTTTTCCTGAAGTTAATACCCAATCCTACTTTTTCACTTTCATTCTTGATTTTCCAGACAATTTTTTCCAGATCTTCCTTATTTTCAGCCAATAGTTTGTATCATCTGTGTACCTCAAATTATCTATGGTTCTTCCTCCATTCTTCACTCCCAAATCAGACAGTTTTAGACCTAATTTCTGCATGATCACTTCAACTTTCAGACTGAACAAAAATTATGATGAAATACATCTCTGTCTAACTCCCTTACTGATCCTGAATCAATCTGTGGTGCTACAGAACATTCTCACTAATCAGTGTACAGTCATCTGATGAGTCTGATCATGTGGGTTGGGAAGAAAATAGAGAAAACACTTTATTTGGTACAGATACAAATACAAAAAACATTAATCTTTTTTTCAGAATTACCATAATACAAAATACTTCTGTAATAATAGTTATAATAATCAAATCCCAAAGTTAAAATGTCATGTACTTCAAAAAGTACAAAAGTGCCTTTCAATCTGGATTACAAAGCATTGTTGATTTTCGTTTTGCAATTTAGAAAAAGTGTCTAAAATGGAAGTTGATAAATTTGCTTGGTCTTGCTGGCCAAGTATTTGCTAGTACCAGATTTCTTTTCTATTGCACCAAAGACAGAATCATATCCCTAACCTTTTGTTGTATATCTAAATGCAGCGTAGGAGCTGCAGAATTCCTGCTGTGTCCTAAGCTTAGAGGGGGGTTCTGTGTAGTGCATAAACAAGCTTTCAATTCAGCAGCTTGACCTGGAGGAAAGGTCAAAGGTTTGCTTTGCCTTTTTGCTTGCCACATAGTCAGTGTACCCATTGAGCAGAGATTCACAGGCATGTACTTAAATTCCAGTTCAGAGCTGGGAACAGAATTTGAAAGTGGCCTCAGTTGACTTTGCCTCTGGAAGTGATAGGAATTCAGAGATCAGGTTTCTTGTTAGACATAGCATATTTATACTCAAACTGAAGGCAGAGGTCAGCTCTCTTGCTATGCTTTTGCTGTGATAAGACTTTCTTGGGAAGGTGAGGCAATGGCAGGATACAGCCTGATTAAAGCCCTTTAAGGAAAGCCTTTACCCTTCATACAAAGAAGAGGGAGGTATTCAAATAATTTGTAACTTCATGCTACCTTAAACCATACAGCATGACAGAAACCATATCTCATGTACAGTTTTTTCCTTTTTAGCATATGTGAACATACATATATTTTATCTTCAGACCTATTAATGAACAAAAAGAGCCTTGGTGGTGCAGGCTATTAAATGCCTAGCACTTAGTTCCAGCTGCCTGCAATTACTGTAGGCTCGAATCCCACCAGGCTCGGGGTTGACTCAGCCTTCCATCCTCTCGGGGTAGGTAAATTGAGGACCCAAGATTGTTGGGGGCAATAAGCTGACTTTGTAAAAATGCCGCTTTAGTAATAAGCAGGCATATACAATGGAATGAAGGCTATTGCTGAGCACACTGGGTTGTGCTCCAAACATTGTAAGCCGCCCTGAGTCTCCGGAGAAGGGCGGCATTAAATATGAATTTAAAAAAAAGACCTATGAAAAAAATGGCTTTGGAATCAAAAAGTCTTAGTAGGCATTTTGTATAACAGTATTCCAGACTCTGACATCAACTGGGAGAATTTTTTTTGCCACTGTTCCATGCAGAATTTTGTTTTTGGTTGGGCAATGTTTGAGAGTTTCTTGAAAGTATGGTGTGTTTCAAGTAATCCACAACATCTGAATGGGATTTAGATCCAGGCTTTGACTTGGCCATTCCAGAAGCATTTATTTCTTTTTTTCAGGAATTCCAAGTGGATTTACTGGAGTGTTTAGGATCGTTATCATGTAACTGTAAGGCCCATTCTAGATTAAATTTCAGTCTCCTGATTATCCTCAAGCAGCTTCTGGTACAATAAGGTATTTATAGAGGATTCTGTGATGATGAGCTGCCTACACCCTAATACAGGAAAACAGCCCCAAACCATAAGATATGCTCACCATACTTTAAGGCTGATCTCAGGTTCTTCTGATGAAATACCATCTTTGCTTTTCACCAAACACTTATTTTGGTATTGTGGCTAAATAACTCCATCTTTATCTTGTATGTCCAGAGCACACTGTTCAAGAAATCCTGGAATGGTTGTGATATTCAGAAGCTCATAAGCAAATGTTAGTCTTGCTCAAATGTTTTTTTCCAGACAGCAAAGTTTTTCTCCCTTTATATCTTCCCATATATCTAACCTATGCAGCTTCTTTTTAATGGTAGCATCATGTACTTTGACATTAGTAGTGATGAGAACTGCCTGTGGATCATGTGATGTTATTCAGCATTTCAGAATTCTGCTTTTGGGCTACACTTGCAGGGATGGCTGCCTTGGGCATGTAGGCAATTATTTGTAATTTTCCCTTTAGGATAATCTTTTAAGCAGTAGATTGATTGATGATTAAAAGATTTGTCAATCTTTTAAAATTCCTTCCCAAATTCCTGGGCATCTATAAATTTCTTTCTTAAGTTCTTAAAGAGCTATTTCAATCTAAGTATGGTGATAACTTCAACAACAAAGAGCAAACAAACATAAATATTTGAAATTTAAACAAAACAGATCCCTCCCATATCCACTCTGGCAGTGTTCTAATCATTTGAACTTGATTTAGTGTGTCTGATTATAATTTCAGATATTTGAGGTAATGATATATGTAGAAATGTACTTACAGGTAGTGTTTGACTTACAACCATTTGTTTAGTGACCATTCAAAGTGGCATTGAAAAAAGTGACTTATCACTGTCTCTACAAGCACTGCAACTTCCCCATGGTCATGTGATCAGAATTTGGATGCTTGGTAACTAGCATGTATTTATGATAGTTGTAATGCCCAGGATCAACCTTATGACAAGCAAAGTCAGCGCAGAAGCCACATTCACTTAACAAACTTGCTACTAACTTAACAACTGCAAAGATTCACTTAACTGTGGCAAGAAAAGTCAAAAAATTGACAAAATTCATTTAGCAATGAGTTTAACAATGAATTTTAACAACTACCTTGCTTAGCAATGAAAATTTTGGGCTCAATTTTGGGTAAGTCGAAGACTACCTGTGTATTTTCCACATACAAAATATATTTTATTATTACAAAATATAAATGGTGTACAATATTTGTTGTACTACGGGACTTCTAATTGGCCCACGGGACTTTTAATTGGGCCCAAAGGCTGTTTGAGAGATCGCTGTTTGAACGCTGTTGGAGGGTGGCTGCTGACTCGGGGAGGAGTGCTGCGGGGGTGTTGGTGTTGGGTTGCACACGTAGGGAGTGGAGTGGGAGGAGTTGCAATTAGGCCTATGGGGAGGAAGCGTGGGGAATTAGCCGGGCGGGTGGATGTTAGGTTAATTAAGAAGGGTGGATATGTAGATAAGAGGTGCTGAGAGACAGTTGCTCGCAGCACTGGCTTTATACAGATCTTTTTCTTGTTGTCGCCTATCTGGATGGCATGCATTTGCAATAAATCATTATCTTACCTGCTGATAGTGAGTAACGTGGTTTGTTAATAAAATTCCTAATTGCCCAAGAAGGCTGACAATTTCCTTCATCTATCAATATTGTTGAAATTAAGATCAAATATCTATATTTTGAAATTTATTGAGAAAGTCAAAAATTTCAGTGGAGAGTACTTATTTTCACAACTATACATGCCATCTACTATTAAACTGATGGACAATATTTATATTAAATTTATTTTTTCTAGGTAAACAATAATTATAGTTTAATTTTTAATATAGATGAAATCAATATTGTTAGCTTTTTATTATTTTTTTTGCTGAGTGGAGGGAATAAGAACTTTAGTAGACACTTAACAAATATTATGAGTTTATTTACAGCATTATTAACTTAATTGGGGATAAATAGAGTGGCCAAGGTAAGACTCCCATTTGTCTTCTTCTAAGCTGATATTTCATTTTTGACAATGGTATAGGAAAAAGTGCTCTAATTTGAAGTATGATCTTTAAACAATAAAAATGCATTTCCTATTCTCCTGATTTCTGTATTATTGTGCATTATTTTTATTTTCATTCCTAGAACTCAAATTAGATACAGATACACTTTCTTCATTTAATTTTTGAAGGATTTACAAATTTAATTGTAGTGAATATATGACATAAGCATTTATTCTTGAAAATTATTATACAATTTTAATCTTGTATCTCTTTGATGAAATTTCATACTAAGAGAGACTTGCATTAGAAATTAACACGATCCTTTCCTGATTTTATAAAGTGCAAAACTTTGAATAGAATAGATATTTGGAAAGATAATTATTTTATTTGATATATATGAAAGTGATATAGAAAGAAATAAAAGAATTATTTTCATTTAAGTAAAATATATATTCTATTGATTTTCTTTTTTTAACATAAGTTTAATAACAAAAGCTTTATCTTCTAGCTTTGCTAAGAAGGGGCTAGGCAGAACTGTATGTTCATAATATCTTCCACGTTACACTAGATAAGTGGTTGCCAACCAATGGGCCGGAGACCACTGGTGGTCCATAAGAAAATTTTGGTGGTCCACAGAGAATTGTTACCCCAAAGCACCCCTCAAAACAATTAATCCAGGCTGCATGGGAACACAAGGCTGTGCTGCCCACATGGTCCGTGGGAACACAATGATTACATCGCTTGCATTGTGAACAACACGAGGTAGTGAGGGGAGAGGGGAAAGGGCGGGGGGGGACTTGCTTCATGCACCCATGCACCTGGCCTGGCCACTGGACTGCTTCTTCTGCTTTTGGCTGCATGCAAGAAAAGCAGCAAAAGTCTTTCTTTCTCTCCCCCAAACTCTGCCAGAAATGAGTCTTTGGGACTCTGCAAGGCATCCTGCTCCAAGAAGCTGCGCTGGCGTGACAAGTCTCACAAAGATTCATTTCTGGTGGAGTGTGGGGGAGAGAAAGAAAGACTTCTGCTTCTGCTGCTTTCCTTGCATGAAGCTAAAAGTCTCTCTCTCTCTCTCTCTCTCCCTCTCTCCCCCCGTCCCCCCGAGAATGGAGCCTGAGACAATATCCTGCAATCCCAAATAAAGAATGATCGATCGGTAGGAAACAGGGTGGGGAATTTTCTGCAGACTTTTTTGCGGATTTTCCCAGGGTCTCTTGTCCATGGGATTTAAAATTATGAGTTTGGTGGTCCCTGAGGTCCAAAAGGTTGGCGACCCCTGAACTAGCTCTGTGGTCCACAGCATACCAGCAACTGGGGTGCACAAACAAGCGAAGCCCTATCCATGGGATGCAGGCAGCACTAAAACCACACACACCTGGTCCACGGAAAAACCTTTCTTCATGGAACCAGTCCCTGCTGCCCAAAAGGTTGGGAGCTGCTGCACTAGACCATAATGTAGTATTCTATCATAAAAGATAAAATTAATGATTTCTCAAAATTAAGATGAAAACACTTTTCACATATTAAATAAGCACCTTGTTGATAACACTATATTTCTATAAATAATCAGTTACAGTATAAGAAGGATTATCTAATGGCATGTTGTTTTGAATTGATAAAGTTGATGAATTTTATTAGTAGTTTCACAAAATCCTTCTTCCATAGGCTTTGAAATAGATACTTCAGATGACTTTGGCAGGACTTGCCTTCACGCAGCTGCAGCTGGAGGGTATGTATTTTTATAGTTCAAGAAAGTTTTACATTTTGGATTTGAAAGTATCCTCAATTAAAACATTACATTCTATTAGACGATTTATATACCTCTGTTAACATTGCTGAGAGCCAGTCTGTTGTAGTGATTAAGATATCAGTCTAGAAATTTGATACTGTGAGTTCTAGTCCTACCTTAGTCATAAAGGCAGTTAGGTGACCTTGGGCTAGTCAGTTTCTCTCATTCCTAAGAATGAAGAAGGAAGGAAACTAGGAATATTTTAGATTCTGGGTATTTGACATTACCTGGTTGAAAGGAAAAAAAGTAACAACCTTGTTAACATTGTTGGCATAAACATGGAGAAATAATTATGCATAGGAAATCTAAAATATTGGAGACTTTATAATGCTATTTTATAATGCTATTATAGAGTCTTGGTGGTGCAGAGTGCTGTACTGCAGGCCACTTCTTCTGACTATTGGCTGCCTGCAATTTGGCAGTTCAAATCCCACCAGGCTCAAGGTTGACTCAGGCTTCCATCCTTCGTAGGTGGGTAAAATGAGGACCCAGATTGTTGGGGGCAATATGCTGACTCTGTAAAACCGCTCAGAGAGGTCTGTAAAGCATTATAAAGCGGTATATAAGTCTAAGTGCTATTGCTATTTTATAAAAGATTAGTTCAGTAATTAAAGTCTGAGAGTTGCAGGTCATGTGCTTCTTCAGAAATAATCAGATTTTAACTTTCAGATTTTAAATCTCTTATTTTAACTTTCAGAAATGTGGAGTGCCTTAATGTGCTGCTCAACACAGGTGCGGATTTTAATAAAAAAGACAAATTTGGAAGGTAAGAGAGAATGCTACAAAGATAGCTCTACAATACATAAATATACATATGGTGGTATAAATAGGAGGCTGTTTATGTTTAAACTAGGCATGTTCGACCTTTTGGTTTCCCTAGACTGCATTGAGTAAAGAAGTATTGTCTAATGTATATAAATGTATGTAATAATGTTAAAAAGTTTATAATCTTGTGGGTCCTCATTGCTAGCTGTATGGCTGCATCGTTTAAGCTAAGAAGGTGATCAGATTATTGTTGTCCAAACAGGAATGTTGTTGCAACAGAAGCCAAAAATGATGTGTCACTTTACAACTAACTAACTAATTAATTAACTTATTAACTAATTAACTATATTTGCATTGGCTCATTCCTAAGGGCTCTGAGCAACTTTAGCACATCTCAATAAAAATAGACCCATTAAAATCATAATTATCATAATAAATAAAGGATACAGAAAATACATATCTGCCAGTGCATTCCAATATTCATAACACATTTTTCTCCTTAGCTAGATAGAAAAGCCAGGTCTGTTTTCCTGAAATCCAAGAGAAAAGAGTTTCTCTTGGAAAAAAAGCTCTAAAGCATCAAAATAGCTTTAAAGCATCAGAGTAGCAATTTAAAAAGCATTTTCTAAGTTCTGGCATTATTAGATAGATGGGCCTGGAGGGATCCTGTTTGATCAGATTGGACAGGAAAATAACTGGGAGAAGGCAATCCTACAGATGACTAGGCCCAGAGCTAGTAGGAACTTAAAAGTAAAAACCAGTATTTCAGTAGCAACCAAAAGCCAACTCACAACTAGTGGTACCTGATTGTCAAGCCGTTCTCTGCGACCATTGTCAAGGTTTGAAGAACCTTTTGCTAGGGAGTAAAAATTCTTCCAAAACATCCCTGCTAATTAGAGGTGATAGACAGTGTTTTTCTTTGCTGTCAATGCTGATAAAAATTAGACCCGGAAAGTAATCTAAAAACATTTTTATTTATAAAATAAGAAAACCTACATGGAGCTACATGTTGGCAGCATACTTGAACACCAAGGCATATAGAAAAAGAACAAAGGAAAAGTAACGGAAGTTATAGGAAGTGAAGTATAAACTTTGTACACATGCGCAGTAAATCAAAATATCACACTTTCTTATCTCATTACTATGGAGACAAGATAACACAGTGCTGGCTAGCAGACACCTACTTGCTAGAATATTAGCTTAGGAGCTTGAACAGACAAACCAAAAAAAACGCAGTGAAACTGATAGAGTAGTGTAAATATCCAAATATAAAGGGAAGCAACCAATTATTGTCCAAGTTGCATATTTTGTATTGTAGTTCAGTTGCTAAGTCATGTCCAACTGTTTGCATGGCAGGCCCCTCTGTCCTCCACTGTCTCCCGCGTTTGCTTAAATTCATATTCATTGCGTCGATGACATTATCTAACCATCTCATCCTCTGTTGTCCCCTTCTCCTTTTGCCTTCAATCTTTCCTAACATCCGGATCTTTTCTTCTAACTTCTCATTAGGTGGCCAAAGTATTTGAACTTCAGCTTCAGTATCTATCCTTCCAAGGAACAGTGAGGATTGATTTCCTCAGGATTGACTGATTTGATCATTGTTTTCCCAAATACCACAATTTGAAAGCATCAATTCTTTGACGCTCAGCTTTCCTTGAGGTCCAACTCTCACAGCCATACATTACTACTGGAAAAACCATAGCAGCTCGATATGTGGCATGTTAGAATAATCCAAACAGGAGGTGACTAAAGCATGACTATAAGCAGGGCTTTTGAATCCAGGATTGGCCACAGTAAGCATATGACATGCAATTCTGCCAATGCCTCTCAGTTGTGCTGACCCAAAGCACAGGTTGTCAATCTAGGACAGGGGTGTCAAACCAGTGGTGGGATTCAAATTTTTTACTACCAGTTCTGTGGGCGTGGCTTGATGGGCATAGCAGGGGAAGGAAACCATAAAATTTCCATTCCCATCCCACTCCAGGAGAAGGATACTATAAAATCCCCATTCTCTCCCCATCCCATTAACCTGCTTTCCAGCTCTGTTCTCCTGTGCAGCGCAACAAAAGAAGACCCAGCCAATCAGCTGGGACTTGGGAGGCAGAGAATAGAAGTGGGTGGGGCCAGTCACAAGTGGTATTCTGAACTATTCAAAATTTCCACTACTGGTTATCCAGAACTGATCAGAACCTGCTGAATACCACTTCTGTGTCAAACTCAATTTCATTGAGGGCCTCATCAGGGTTGTGTTTGACCTCAGAGAATCAGGGTGGGCCTGGCAGGGAGTGGGTGTGGCATGGCCAGCTCGCGTCGAGGGCACCTATGGTGGCCAAGTGCTAAGGCAGAACTTCCCTGAGACCCTCCCTCTCTCTCATAATCTCCTTCCTTCCTTTTCTTCTTTTTCCTTTTATCTTCCTTCTCCTTCCTTCTTCCTTCTCCTCTTTCCTTATTCTTCCTTCCTTGCTCTCTTCCCATCTTTCCTTCTTTTTCTTTATCTTTCCCCTTTTCCTTTATCCTTTCCTGTCCCTTCTTGCTTGCTCAAATGCAAAAGGTGAAACATTTCTCCTTTTGTTTTGTTTTTAGTTTGTTTTGCTAGCCTTCTGCTAGCAAAAACAGAGCTGGCAGAGGGCTTCATCCGTTGTGGCTGAAAACAGGCTCCCATTTTTGCTGGCAGAGGCACCGTAGGCAGGTCCTTTGCTGTTTCCAGGCTGGTCCTGCAGGCTAAATCTAAGCACTTGTGGACTGGATCCGGTCTGCGGGCCTTGAGTTTGACACCCTGATTTAGGAATTTCTCAACTTGGCTAATCACTTCTCAGTAGGTGAATAGAACCCTGTTCAGAGCAAAAGACAGTATTAACCTGAAATGGTTTGCTCCACTTAGTGAGTTCACTCCGAAGATGTTTCTTTCCATTCAGACCCTTAATTAGCACTGGGTCAGGATTTCTACTGCATTACCTCTTTTTTGGCACACAATAAAAATACATAATTGGGATATCTGGGTCATTATGTGCCCCTAAATTTCTCAGAGAACAAAGGCGCCCCAGTGAATCTGCAAGAAGACACTGTGATGCAATCCTGTCCAATACCATGGCTACCCTTTTGTTTCACTTACTAAAACACGAGGGTAGCCATGGTATTGGATATGATTGCTTCATAGTGAGAAGTTTCAACTGAACTGCCCACCAGGTCCTTGAGCAACTCCCCAAGTGACTTAAAAACTATCAGGATCTATCCATTATGATACTTTGTGTCATAGAAGGTACTTAGTCAATGATTAATCTAGAACAACCGTTATATGTGTCTCACAGTGTTTATTTCTGGTCTCCTACCATTCTGAAATCATGCTGATGAAACCTAGTAGCAAAATGTCTAATATTCTGTAACGCAATCCTACAGTTGTGCTTACTATAGTTGTCCAATAGTTAATTTACTTTCTCAAAAATAAGGAGGAAAATAGGAGTAGATGGCCCTGACAGGTGAGTCACTTTAATTCCACCCGTAACTGCCTGCCACTAAAGCAGGCTGAAATTTTGCACTAAAATTATAAACTTCTGCAATTTTGCCCCCTTGTATATTATACTATACATACACATGCACTGCATTCAATAAAGAATTCCATTGCAGAAGTTATATAGGACTAATTTTGTAAAACACATATTTGATTAAAATACTCTGTGTAAAAGGCATTCAGAAAATAAGAATTGGGAAGAGAATGTTTATTAGATAGTTGTACATCTTACATATTTTTTTCAGTATATAAGTGTATATACATTTCTGTACTTTTTAAAAATATATGTATATTTATATACTATAGAACTCCACTCCACTATGCTGCTGCCAACTGTAATTACAAGTGTCTGTTTGCTCTTGTGGGTTCTGGAGCTAGTGTAAATGACCTTGATGAAAGAGGTTGTATACCACTACATTATGCAGCTGCATCAGACACTTATGGAAAGTAAGTATAGCATTCTTTTTGAAATAAAAAACTTGATTATTATAGCTTCTCACCTGGACATAAACCTGATTCAGCTCTGAACTTTCTTTTGACTAAAACGAAATATGATTTGCTATAAATATTTAACATCATGTGTAATATTTGCATGGTGCAATACAGTAATACTTTCTTTCCAAACAGGTTTCTTGACGTATTATATTTAAAAGAAAAATACTTTTAAAGAGAGCAGCTTATTATGATAATAGTGTTGTTACTCTCCTGCATGTTCAATCTATGTAATTATGCAGGATGTTATATGTTATTGAAAAAATCCCAATTCCTATTATTAAAGTATGTGACACATTAATTCCATGTTGATTAATTAATTTTTGTTAAGGCTTGTACTGTAAAATATAAAATACAAAATTGTAATTGAAATACAGATCTCAACTCAAATCTTTCTCCTCACAAATTGTGCTAGTAGCGTCCATGATTCTCAGCATAGTTTGGTAATCAAATATTAATTATACAGTTATGTAATCAGAAATTAATGATATAGTATGGCTTTTTTTTAACCAATGCAAACTTTCCAGTAACAGAAAACAGCGTGGAATGAAAGGTTCATATGCTTGTTCTTTTCTACTGCAGCAGTTTCCAATATTTTTTTTAATGTAGACTGACTATGTCATCAACAGCTGTTGTGGACTACTTTTTTTTTGATTACCATAGTGTAACTGCTGAATGTGCAAAGAACATTGGTTGATGACAAATACATGCATATTATTTAAATTCAAAGAATATTACATTTACAGGAACAAATTATTTGCAATATTGTTGATAATTATGAAAGGTCACTAAAAATAATGATTGATTAGATCAATGTTTTTCAAATTTTAAGATGTATGGACTTCAATTTCCAGAATATTTCAGTCAGAATTCCACATTAAGTTAAAATTGCTAAATTTGAAAAACATTAGATTAGATGTTTTAGAATGCAGGAACATTAATGCACACAAGAAAATAAACTTTAGTATATCATCCCTTCACAGACCTCAGAAATCACAGAAATCTTGTAAGAAAATACTATTCTAGGTCAGAGTAGATTCTTTTTTTAAATTACATTTATATGCCGCCCTTCTCCGAAGACTCAGGGCGGCTTACAATTTTTGGGATACAACCCAGTGTGCTCAGCAATAGCCTTCATTCCATTGTATATGCCTGCTTATTACTAAGCAGCATTTTTACAAAGTCAGCTTATTGCCCCCAACAATCTTGAGTCCTCAATTTACCTACACCGAGAGGATGGAAGGCTGAGTCAACCTTGAGCTTGGTGGGATTCGAGCCTACAGTAATTGTAGACAGCTGGAACTTAAATACAGGCATTTAACAGCCTGAGCCACCAAGGCCATTCTCATCTCCAGCAATTTATGTCTTTGCTATATTTCATAATACCATCATCTGGGCAGGGGAGAAGATTCAAAAGTGACTTTCATCTTAGGCTGTCCCTTCTCATTGAATATTATATTAAAATTATATTCATTTTGTTTAGGTGCCTGAAATACTTACTTCAAAATGATGCAAACCCAGGGATTCGAGACAAGCAAGGTTACAACGCCGTTCATTATGCTGCTGCTTATGGACATCGTTTATGCCTTGAATTGGTAGGAAAAACAAATGTGAATTATGTTTAGAAATAAATAATCATTGGTGGACAACTGCGTTTTAAAAATAAATTTTGATAAATTATTTTTAAAAGTTCAAAAGAAAAAATTGGATAATTAAATTAGTACAGAAAATAGAAGTTTAATAATTGAGTTTTGAAAAGTTAAACCAAAGTTGAAAACTTTTATATCTATTCATATTAATTCCAGGTCATTATACTGTATTAGAAGCTTTTGAGCATTCTGTGCTATTTCCTTGGAATCATGTAATACTTTTATTTGAACTTTAAACACCATGAAGCCATTTCAATCATTTTTTAATTTTTTCTTTCAAGATAGTAATAATATTAAAGATTTGATGAAATTAGTAGACAGTATCTATTAAGTATAACTACTGGAGTTGACTACTAGATTAATAGCAAACACCACCTCCCCCCTACATTCCCTGATTCCCCTGTCCAACTTTTAATCTAATTATTATACTATTTTCATTGTTTATTATATTCTTTCATTATTTTGCTACTGTAATGTTTACACCTCTTTTCATTTCTCTGTTTTTACTTTTGGAAGACACTAAAGCCAATAAATGTAATAAACAAATAAATATAGTATATGTAGCTATTTTCAGATACATTTTAAGTTAGAATCTGCTTGCATTAAAAAAAATACAGTTGTGGTTATACCCCAGCAGTACAGATCTACTTGCATTCCAGAAGTGCTTTGAGAATTATTCTTAATTTCAAGGACAGTTCATAACTACCATTTATCCAATGTCTTTGTAACTTTGGATGGTTGCTGAATGAATTATTGATTAAGCAAGGACTATCTTGCTTAATTCTAAGTTGTTTGAATATCTTACATTTCAAACTTAACTGAGATTAAAATTGATTTCATTACAGATTGCCAATGAAACACCTTTAGATGTTGTAAGTACAAGAATCTTCACTGTGGAAATCTTATAAATATTCTGAAATATGGAAATCATTGAGAAATAAGAAATATTTCATTAAACAATATATTGTATGATTCTGTTAAAAAGTTTTCAGAATGCACATTAATTCATATGTATCTGTCTCCAGATACATATGAAGCAGCTTTCAATTTTTCTGTACTTGTCCGATAATAGGAAAATACATTGCTGCCATAAAGAGATGCAGAAAGGTACTATGTTCGTATTCCCACATACAACTAGCAGCTTTTTACAGTAGAATTCAAAGCATTTAAGATTAGTCTCCTGATAGCTGGAAACACCATGCATCCAGTCATCCACCCATGCACTCGTCCACCTGCCCATCTATTTGTCATGCAATACTTGGATTTTTTTTAGCAAGGAATTTGTAATTTACAGACTGAGCTTTGATATTACTTATCCATTAATTAATATGGAATAATGGGTATTTATATTAAACTGAAAACATCTGATTGCATTATCAACTGTATTTTTATTTAGTTAATGGAAACATCAGGGTCTGATATGCTGAATGATTCAGACAACAGGGCACCGCTTAGTCCATTGCATTTAGCTGTAAGTACTCAATATATCCAATATTCAATGTAGGATTATTTAAAGCTACCGGATATCTGTATGATTTAATATTTACAGTTGAGTAATTACTTGCCTTTGTTGACATCTAAAGTATGAGCAATGTGTTCATTTTTTTGTTTAGGCCTATCATGGACATCACCAAGTTTTGGAATTATTAGTGCAGTCTTTGTTAGATCTTGATGTCCGGAACAATAATGGAAGAACACCTTTGGATCTTGCAGCTTTTAAGGGACATGTTGAATGTGTGAATGTACTCATTAATCAGGGAGCCTCTATCTTGGTAAAAGACTATGTAATAAAGAGAACACCAATACATGCTGCTGGTAAATACATAATTTTTATATCATAGTGGAAGATTATTTTACTGATGGAAGCATGTTTATGGTCTCTCCTTTCTCTTTTTCATTCCAACAGGTCCATTGTAGAAATATCTATATATCTGTGCCTTGGTATAATTTTCTTCCTTTTCTTATTTTTTAATTTGTGTAGGTATGTGTGTGTGTGTGCGCACATGCATGTATGCGTGTGTGTATACACACACACACACACATATAATTATAAGCCTATGTACATAAAATCTTACTTAAAATCTTGTTGTAAAATCTTACATTTACAGCAGTATACAAGAAATTCAGTTTAAAATGTTTTAACATTTTAAAATGTTTAAAATAATAATCAGTATCATTCTGCTTGTCTTTATCTTGAGTGCAAAATAGAATACATTTGTTAATAAACTTTTCTCTCAAGGAATGCATAAGAATAAACTGTTCTTGTATGCAGGAAATCCTGCTAATTTGTTTAGTGTCACATAATTCTATGTTTAAAAGAAAGTAGTTTATGTATTTCATTTTATTTCACTGGACTGAATCTGGGCACCTTACAATATAACAAATGCAAGATAAAAGCAAAATATAAAATAGATTAAAAAGATGATAATCTGTCTACTTGGCAAAAAAATAATGTACGAAATACATTCAGCAAAAGTTTCCAGAAACACACACCTCATCCAAGCCCTGAGAGAATAGTCATACCTTTAAGGTCTTTAAGAACTCCATTAAGGTAGGAGTCATGTGGATCTTAGGGGGCTTAATTCCAGAGCACGAGTACCATTACAGAAGGCATACTTCTTGGCTCCAAGTAGATGGCACTATTTAACCAAGTGGAACTGGTCCACACCAACTTGATCTGTTTCTATTGGCAGAAATCATAGGAGCTAGGCAGATGCTCAAATAACTTATTTCTATGCCATTTAACTTTGCAGGTGGTATAACTAATATTTTGAATCACACCTGCAAGTATCCTGGCAACCAGTGCATATTAAATAAGGAAGTTTTATACTAAAGAATACATTTCAAATGATTGCGTAATATAAAAATATTTGCATAAATATTTCATAAAACAAGAACTGATATTTCAATGTGATATCTATTACATCTTAAATATGGTTTTGTAGGTGTGTATGTGTGAGTGTGTGCTCATATTCAACTTATTATAAAATTGGTAAAGTTACAAAAGTGAATGTAACTCTTCAAAAATAGACTTGTTTTTAATCATTGGTTATGATTACTTATTTGTTGATGGTATTTTGCAGCTACAAATGGTCATTCAGAATGCTTGCGGTTGTTAATTGGAAATGCAGAACCAGAGAATGCTGTGGACATTCAAGATGGAAATGGACAGTAAGTTTCAAATAATTGTATTTAAAGTGAGAAAAGTTGCACAGTGGGATTGTCTGTTGCAGATAACTGTAATGCAACTATAAGGTATATCATAGCTTTTTTTATGTATGAATTGTTATATCAAATACATAAAATAAATGTTAAATGTTACCTATTATTACATAACACAATGTAAACTATAAAATATAATTATTATGCCAATTATATATTGCCTTTTTGTGCGGGAGTTTGAGATGGCTTTAGTAAGAGTCTCCCTAAATTATATCCTCAGAAATATGAGGAGGCGTGTTTGGCTCAAAGTCATCAAGAATGTTTCATGGTCGATACAGAAATGCACAAGTAGCTGTGACTAGGGACTCCAATCCAGGAAAAGCCAAAATTGCCTTTCTGGCCATAGGTACCCTTATTCAGAGTAAGAAAGAATTCCTTGGTGGAATTACACCAGCCCCATTGCAAAGGTGGCAAGGAGTAAAAAAATATATTAAGCCCACAACAGCCAGATAAAGTTTGGAAACAGCTCACACAGACACCTGTCTAATTCTCCAAGTGTTAAGATCTGACTACTATACAATATAATTTGATCTGCAATATTCTTGTAATCATAGCCACTCTCAATAAAAGCAGCTTTAGCATTCCTGTGGAATTGATTTCTTGGTTTAGTTTACTTCATGGGGCTAATATCACCTGCTGTTTGAGCAGGAGCTACAAGTTAAGGGAAAAATCCAAAATTGCACACCTGTCAAAGCATACACAAACCCACTTAGAACTAAAAATGAAAGATCAACGATACTAAAGTAATTGGGAATATACTGCTACAGAGTTTTGTCACGTATGACTTTAAACTTGTTCCTCCCCATTCAGCCCCCAGCAGTTTTCAGGCAGTGGGACAGACAAGATCTCAACAGCGTGACTTAGTAGATCCACAGTCAAGGTATACAGCTGAATATTATCAGCATACTGATGAGACCTAACCCTCTGATGAAAGTTGATTTCATCTAGACCTTAAACAAGAAGATGCAAAACGGTCAACAACTATGATATTCCACAAATCAGAGATCTAAAGTGCAACCTCTTATTTCCCTGCAAAGACCAATTGGAACTGACTGTGTACAAAGTAGAACAACCATTGCAGCATTATGCCCCCACTCTTAAATCTTTCAGTCAGTTCCAGAAGAATACAAAATTGATCATATTGAAAGGGCAAAGAAAAATGGTATAGTTGCAGCATTTCTATCTTGCTCTTGCAGAAAGTAAAGCAAGTGCAATCATTAGTTTCTCTGTATGTTATCCAATCACAATTGAAAAGGGTCTAAATACTCTCTTTTTTCCAGATCCTCTGAAGTTACGTTCTCAACAGCCTAGTCCAAAAAGGAAAGATTGGAGATTAGGCATAAATGTTAAGAACTATTGGGGCCAATGGTTGTGTCATGAAAAGATGGTACACTACTGCCTCTTTCATTTCAGGCAGAGCTGCCTCATTTAAAGAAGCTTTTACCACTTACATTTCTCTTCCTAGGATACCTTAATTAGCTAAAAAAGTTAAGCAAGGGCAGATGATCTAAAGATCCTACTTATTTTTAAGGAGCTATAGGATCAGACACATCCCAGGAAATAGGACAAGACAATTCCTCTGTCAACTTGCATTGACTTGCCAGTTGGAGTCTATCTCTGATTTGAATAACTGGCAATAAAGCAACATCCTCTAAACAGTCTTTTCTACAGCACCCAGCAACTGCAAAACACGGCAACTTCCCTAGCATTTCCATTCATCATATGTGCATTCAACAATCACTTGCTAGCCTCCCCCCCATATTTTAAAGGTCAACAGCTGTCATGTATAAATCTACATATTTGATCTCTGAGCCCCAATGTAGGGCAAAGATTCAAATCATCTGGCAAGAAATCACAGAAAATGGTTATTATATTTAGGAATATATTTTAAAGACTATATATACATTACAGACATGTGTATCCAAAGGAGAATATTGCAAATGAAAATAGGGTCTGGCATTTTTGCAGTTCTCTTTAAAGAAAACCACAGCCCAGAATAACATTGTATTATTAAAACAATAAAATGAACAGAAGGTATAGGGACTTGGAACTCTAGTGTTTTTTCATAGTACTTTTTGGGATAAAGGAAAAGCGCGGGGGGGGAAGCTTGACTCCTAGTGATTTCATGGATATGTCCATGTAACAATATAAAAACGAAGGGAAAGTATTACTTTTTGAGTTTGCCTGGTCAACAACCATGATTGTCTGCAGTGATCTCCTACCCAAGTAGTAAAAGGCACAAGATCCTTTTGAAAAAGATGTGATTTCTATCATTTAAAAGTACAGGACCTTTGCTGTTGGAGGTCTAACAACTCTTGGATCAGATTTGCTTATCAGGTTATCAGCATGATAGTAGAATGTTGCTGTTATTGTACATTATATCATCTTTGTCTTTCAGAACCCCTTTGATGTTGTCTGTTCTTAATGGGCATACAGATTGTGTCTATTCCCTGCTTAACAAAGGAGCAAATGTAGATGCCAAAGATAAATGGGGAAGAACAGCATTACACAGAGGGGTAAGAGAGACAACAGGTGTGTCCTCCTACCCCCCACCCTGCTCTTTGCTTCAATAGGTAGCATTGCTGCAATTCCAACTAAGGTAACAGAAATATTATGTTGGATCCAGACTAAGCAGGTGTCATTGAAATCATAACTTATAAATGCAATTGATTGTACTAAAACATATTACAACTTAGTCTAAATTCAGTTTACTGTATTAATCTACATTATTCATAGTGAATGTATAAATCTTATATTTTTCATTCCTATAATTAAAAAATGTAATTTATGTTACTATGGAAGTGCCACTTCCCCCCAAAAATTCTACTGTATCTGCAATGTATTATCTTATTCTTTAGAAATATTCCATCTGTATCCAACTTCATATTTTCATCACAATTGGTCTGGCAGAACGTATTTTCTCTTTTTATCAGCCATCAGGGATTAAAATGCAGTAATGATCAACTTAGTTTCTAGGGAGCTATTGATAAGAAGGGAAAAATAGAGTACAGAGAGTTGGAATTCAATAGTAGGCATCCCCAAACATACAGAAATTTGTTCTTAACACTGCTTGCATTTGTGAGACAGAATAAATAGCTAAATATGTTTTATTTTTTATTTCAGAATCTCACTATTTATGGAGTTGATAATTTATAACCTAAGAATATTGGCCAAATCTTCTTTATTTTCTTATATTAAATTCTATGTGGTATCCTAGACTGGAAAAAACAAAAGCAATACAAGAAAATAGGTTTATCAAAAACAGAATGGACATTTATTAAAATGATACTCTTAGCAAACAATAAATAGACAACTATCTTAATATTTAAGAATACCTTACTAGGGCAGTTGATGGGAAGCAATTCCATGCCTTGAATGTCAGGGCTCAAGATCTTAAGTCTTTGTAGTGTGCTGAAGACAGAAAATTTGCCCAAAGCAAAAGTATTTCTAGAGTTGGAGAAACGAGTTCAAGCTGACCGATGTATTCTTCCGATTTAACTTCATTGTATATCTTCTACAATTTAATGTAGATGCTTTAATGTAATCCAGGAAATCAGCCTGAATATAATTGTTTAAATTTTAGCTAAGATATGCATGAACATCCTATTTGGTTAAAGGCATTGTCCAGCACAATAACTATAGAACAAGCTAGATCAGGGGTGTCAAACTGGATTTCTTTGAGAGCCACATAAGCATTGTGCTTCTCTGGGGTACAGACGCCTTCTGCAGCACTCTGCCAGCCAAAACAGGGCACGGACTGGTCCTTTGCTATTTCCAGGCCAGCCCCGCAGGCCTTGAGTTTGACACCCCTGAGCTAGATTAATCACAAGATCACACCTGACTTTTTATACCCACAGCTATCTACTTTTCTCCATTGTACTCTCTGAGCTTGGTGTGTGTGTGTGTGTGTTTCATTACACAATTAGGTAATAACCTTCAGTGTCCTAGAAGATGTTCAAAGCAGTAATATCACCCTACTTAGATAATGAAAAGTCTGCAAGAAAATAGCCAAGCTCAGAGAGCACCAAGGACTACATAGTTCAGTCCTGACATTATTTTCTATGGTAGCTTTGCTCCTTTATTGATATAAAAATTGTATTGCTTATTTTATATCAGTAAAGCAACTGTAGTAAAAATAGATGAAAGCTGGGTGGGGAGAACAGCTTTTTTATTTTTTCATATCTGCAAGCGCCTATATGCATGCTTAATATACATTTTATTAATTTTTTCTCAGGCAGTTACTGGACATGAGGAATGCGTAGAAGCACTGCTTCATCATGGTGCAAAATCCACATTACAAGATATCAGAGGACGTACACCTATACATTTATCTGCTGCTTGTGGGCATATTGGGGTATTAGGAGTACTCTTAAAACCATTGTCACCTGAGGATATGATACTTGCTGACAATCAGGGATATACATCATTACACTGGGCATGTTACAATGGTAAGAAAAGAAATATTGTTTTGGAATATATTATCAGTAAATTTATAAAACAGTAACCAATTACGAAGCTTAGGCAGATTTTTAAAGTATCTCTAAGTAAAAGCTAAAGAAATATAAAAATCTACACATTTACAGCCCCACTCTTGATTTCATCCTGTAATTATTGCTGTTGACTATCTGAAATGCACAGGCAGAATAGTTATGAGCAATATGGTGGTCTCACGGTGAAGATGCTCGCCTCCCACTCTGAAAGTTGAGAATTCAATCCTAGGTAGCGGCAGATATTTCTCTCTTCAGGAGCAAGAAAAAAAATATCTATGGTGAACTCTGTATGGTGTCAGGAAGGGGATCCGGCCCACAAACGCTCCATTCACTCACCTACTTCAAATTACGGGATTACAGGGTCATAAAAAAGGAGATTTTTATATCAGGATAGTTATATCTATATATCTATATACATCTATATCTATCTATCTATCTATCTATCTATCTATCTATCTATCTATCTACTGGTTGGCGGTGGAGATCGTGGATTCTTGGGCGGCGTCTCCTTTTCCAGGCCCCACTGGTGGAGGTAGCGGGTTCCCGGCTGGTGCATTGTTGCGGGCCGTCGGACCGACCGGTTTGGCGGTGGTGGAGGAGGGGGTTGCGCCCCGGTGGTCTCGGCGGCTGGTGATGGAGGTCATGGGGCTTCAGGCAATGCCATTTGAGCTGGATGCTGTCAAGGGGAGCTGCGGATCCTGTCGACGATCCAATGTGGACTGTCGGGGTTGCTGGGACGGAGACTGGGACAGCGATATATGTCCCAGTGGTTTCAGCAACTCCGGCGACTCTAACGGCTCCAATGTCCTGGGTGGCTCTGGCTCCAACGATCCTAGTATTTCTGCCTCGACAACCTTGAGGCTTTTTGCGACACTGGTGGCCTCAACCCAGATAATTCTGATGGCTTTGATGGCTGCATCGCCAATGGTTGGGGTCCTACATTATGTAATAACATTTCCTATGGTCGCACCAATAAGAGAAATGCTGGACAATTGCCCGAATGGTGGCTGGAATTGGTCTCGGGGGCTTGGAAACAGACCCGAGACCACTACTGACCTTTTGACTGCCACTACCATAGATAATTACAACCGTCCTACCTGGTACTGTCCTCTAACTCCTACCTCTCTCTCCCCCACCTCATACAAACAGCCATTTGTCCACACAGATTCCCGACCCCGGACGCTTTTAACATCAAAGGAAAAACCACAGCTAACCTATAGATCTAAGCCCTTTTCTACTATGACTATGGATGGCTATTTAACTTCTCCCTCCATCCACCCAGGATTCTGGTTCTCTGATACTCGCTGCAAAGCCCCCCGTTCGATCCCAGCTGGACTTACATCGAGGAACTTATTAACACACTCAACCATTATGATAAGAACACAATTGGATTGTACTCACTGCTTCTGCTAATTGATAAAGACACCTGCCTTAACATCATCTGGCTTAACAGTAATTGGAATGCCACATGTGACAAGAACGTAGTGACTAAAAACTCTATCAACAACCTCCTAAACAACCACGAGAAGGCAACCAAAACCAAACTATCCAATTTGGTTGGAACCATGCTGAGATGAACAGTTACCAACTGGACATTTCCATCTATAGACCACTTTCCCTCATTAAGAAAAGATCTAATACTCTATGTGGACTTATATGGCGACAGAGTTACGGGCCTTAAGGGATACTCCATTATCCTGGACATGGCCCACTGAACTCTGTCTAAATTACCTCGAGGACGGATTTTGGAATCCAGAGAGGTGGCATGACATGGGTGTGGGGCAGAGTCTGAGGAGATGTAACAAGAAGAATTCCAAGACCTCATTAATTAAATTCTTAGACCACTACTTAAGAGGATTGGGAAAGAGGAGGGATGATCGAACCAAATTGAAATCAAAAACAACACCATTAGGATCTCCTCAGTCCAGGTTGGAAATGATTCGCGTCGGAGGGGGAATGGGGTTGGGGCTCTCTAAGGTGCTAGGGGGAGGGGTGGGGAATAATCCCCACAGTGACAGGGAATGGCAATAGAGGAATGAACGATGGGCCATATCGATTTCTGGGTGCACGCCCCCGCTATCTTCGAGTGGTGGCGTGCACCGACCCATTGGTTCACTCCCACATACCTGGGGGCTTGGAGGACCGACCCCCTGGACTCAGGTTGGACTATTTAAATGCCAGGTCCGTAGTTAACAAAGCCCCCCTCATCAGGGATTTGATTGAGGAAGAAAATGCGGACCTGGCTTGCATCACGGAGACCTGGTTGGGCCCAGAGGGGGGGATTCCTCTAACAGGTATATGCCAACCAGGTTTCCGTGTAATACACCAACCTCGAGCCCAGGGTAGGGGCGGAGGAGTGGCAATTGTCATCAGGGAGGCCCTCGGGTTTAACCGAGGGAGGCCACTGTTATGCAGATAGGCGGCTGTGAGTCTTTCCTCTTGAGGTTGGGCCCTGAAGGTCAGTTGGGCCTGTTGCTGGTGTACCTATCTCCCAGCTACGTGGCAGCAGCCCTGCCTGCTCAGGGGTGGCGGTTGGGATCCCCAGACTTATTGTAGTGGGGGACTTGAACCTACTTTCTCTGGGAAGGGCATGGGGGATGGCGCAGGAGTTCATGGCCTCCATGGCAACCATGGACCTGACCCAGATAATACAGGGGCCGACTCACGAGGGGGGACACATGCTAGACCTTGTTTTTGTCTCGAGACAGTGGGTAAATGATCTGGGAAGGGGATCTCCTTCAACACAACCCCTGCCATGGACAGATCATGTCCTCCTTCAGATGGCCTTCCGATATGCTACTCCCCATCGCTGGGAAGCAGAACCAAGAAAATGGTTCCACCCCAGGCACCGAGTGGACTCTAAAAAATTCCAGGTGGTGCTTGGGTCAATTCCGGCCTCCTTAGCCGGCAACTCGGTGGATGCCCTGGTGGAAGCCTGGCAAACAACCACCCCTGGGGCACTAGACCGAGTTGTTCCTCTGCGGCCTCTGACCCGCTGTGGATCCCGGTTAGCTCCTTGGTTAGAGAACCAAGGAGCTTTGAGAACTGAAGCAGCAAAAAAGACGCCTAGAAAGCTGTTGGAGATCCAACAGAACCGAATCTGACCGATCGCAGTTAAGATCTTATTTTAGATCCTATCTTGCTGCAGTGAGAGCGGCAAAAACGTTCATACTTTTCCTCTCTCATTGCGTCCACAGACAATCGCCCAGCTACCATTTTTAGGATCTCCCGCTCCCTCCTCAATCAGAGGGAAGAGGGGGATCCATTGCAGGGACGCGCTGAGGAATTTAGTCAATATCTGATGGACAAGATCGCTCAGATTCGGACAAGCTTGGACTCCAACTGGGCAGAGTCTGACGAAGTTTCGATGACTGATCTTAGAAATACCATCTGGGAAGAATTTGATCCTGTGACTCCAAAAGAAGTGGATAGGATCATGGGGAAGCTGAGTGCAGCCACATGTTTATTGGACCCGTGTCCTTCCTGGCTGGTTTATGCTGCCCGGGAAGCAACACGAGGCTGGATTCAGGCAATAATCAACTCCTCTTTGAGTGAGGGTTTCTTTCCCACTGCCTTAAAGGAGGCGGTGGTGAAACCCCTCCTCAAGAAACCTGCTCTGGATCCAGCTAACTTAAACAACTTTCATCCAGTCTCCAACCTTCGCTTTATTGCGAAGGTTGTTGAGAGTGTGGTGGCACAACAGCTCCCACTGTTCCTGGAGGAAACTGACTATCTGGACCCATACCAATCGGGTTTCAGACGCGGTCATAGCACGGAGACGGCATTAGTCGCACTGGTAGATGATCTCTGGAGAGCTCGGGACAGGGGTTACTCCTCTGTCCTCGTCCTACTAGATCTCTCAGCGGCTTTTGATATCATTGACCATGGTATCTTACTGCGATGCCTCGGGGATTGGGAGTGGGAGGCACTGTCTTACAGTGGTTCTCCTCCTACCTCTCGGGCCATACGCAAGTGGTGTTGGCAGGGGGGCAGAGGTCAACCCCGAGGCCCCTTCTTTGTGGGGTGCCCCAGGGGTCGGTCCTCTCGCCCCTGCTATTCACCATCTACATGAAACCGCTGGGTGAGATCATCCGTGGTTTTGGGGTGAAATATCAATATGCTGATGATACCCAACTTTTCATCTCCACCCCGAACCAACCTAGTGACGCCCTCAACGTGATATCTCAGTGTCTGGAAGCAGTACAGGCCTGGATGGGGAGAAGCAGGCTTCAACTGAACCCGGCTAAGACCGAGTGGCTGTACAAACCGGCATCTCAAATAGTCCAGGAGATTCCATCACTAACTGTGGGGGGAGAGGTGTTACCCCCCATAGAAAAAGCATGCAACTTAGGTGTCCTTCTGGATACACAACTCCACCTAGAAGAACAGGTGGGGACCATGACCAGAGGGGCATTTTGCCCAGATCCGTCTGGTGCGCCGGCTGCGCCCCTACCTGGACCAAGATTCCCTGCGTACAGTCACTCATGCACTCGTTATTCGGAGGCTTCAACTGGTCCAGAATGCAGCGGCGCGGGTTGTGATGGGAGGTTCCCGATACTTCCATATTACATCCCTCCTGCGCAAGCTACACTGGCTACCGGTTGCCCTCCGAGTGAGATTCAAGGTGCTGGCACTGATCTATAAAACCCTTTATGGCATTGGACCAGGATACCTGCGGGAGACCCTATTGCCAATAACAAACCCCCAACATCCCGTGCACTCCCATAGAGAGGGCCTTCTCCAGATACCATCAACACAACAATGTCGTCTGGCCATCCCCAGGAGTAGGGCCTTCTCAGTGGGAGCACCCACCCTATGGAATCAACTTCCCCTGGGGCTCCAGACGGCCCCTGACCTCCACTCCTTCCGCCGCGAGTTAAAAACCTGCCTATTCCAACTAGCCTACCCGGAGAGAGAGAACAGGAAAGGGTTCTGAACATATCTTAAGTTATCCTAATCAGTAGTGAGACCTTGACTCATCAATTTGTTTGTCTGATTGTATTAAATCCTGTTTTGATTGTAAACCACCCTGAGTCCCTCAGGAGATAGGGCAGCATATAAATCGAATAAATAAATAAAAAATATATATTATAGTGGATTATATGTATATATGTTCCTTAATAATACAAAAATGAACTGTATTATGTGCTTACTCTCTGGTATTTAAACTTTTAGGTCATGACTATTGTGTGGAATTTCTTTTGGATCATGAAGTTTTTCAGAAAATGGAAGGAAATTCTTTCAGTCCATTACATTGTGCAGTGTAAGCAACTTCTATATGACCCCAAAATACTTCATTATGTGTTTGATCAAACTTGTGAAATTAATTTCTTTTAAAATTCTTTGATAGGATAAATGATAACGAGAGTGCTGCTGAAATTCTAATTGATATACTGGGATCAGAAATCGTAAATTCTAAAGATGCAAAGGCAAGGTAAAGTTGGAAATACTATACTGAAGAAAAATACTAAATATTTTAAAGTACGTAGTTCTGATATTTTGTTTAATCTTAAATTGATATTAAAAAATGAAACCATAGCCAAAAAGGTATAACTGTAGATCTAATATCCCAAAAGTGCTTTTTCAGGAGTGAACTGGGCTTTCTTGTTTTTTTTCTTTGAGGAAGTTTCACTTCTCATCCAATAAGTTTCTTCAGTTCTGACAGGATAGTGGGGAATGGAAGGTGGGGAATCCTATCAGAGCTGAAGAAGCTTCTTGGATGAGAAGTGAAACTTCTTCAAAGGGGAAAAAACCAAGGAAGTCCACTTGCCACCTGAAAAAGCACCTTTGGGATGACCATGACCTGGATGACTGAGAATCTCTACAGACTTTTATGAATCTAAAATATAATAAAAATTGCTCTTTGCCTTGAGTTTCTAACTATTTCTAGTTTCTTAGCTAGAGAGCCACTTCGATGTAGTGGTTAAAGCTGGCCTGGAATATAGGAGATTGTGAGTTCTAGTCCTGCGTTAGACATAAAAAACATGGTGGGTGACTTTGGGCCAGTTGCACTCTCTCAGCCCAATTCACTTCATCTCACAAAGCTCCTGCTGTTATAGAGGACAAAGGAGTCCCCTATTGAGTTGCATACGAAAAAAAATGAATAAAACTCTAAAAAAATGTCCAAACTTCAGATTCCGTCAATAAAACTGTATGATTTGCATCCAGAAGGCAACAGATAGGCTTAGAAAAATCTCAGCTTTTATATCTAGAGATATAAAAATAAAGAAGTGGTGGAAGTAAAATAGGGGCAAGAGAAAAAGATGAAGGAAAGGGAGGAAGAAATTTAAAAAGTATCTTGAAGATACTTTTATGCATCTTTCTGTTTTAGACAACTATCAGCCAATTTTCAATCTTCCCTTTGTGGGAAGATTGTGGAGAAGCTGGTCGAATTACAGTTAGGCTGTTGGAAGAAATGCATTATCTGAGCTTGTTTCAGTGTAGGACAGATAAGCTTATTAGTTGTGCTTGACAATAATCTGGGCAGAGTCAGGATGAGGGCAACACATCCATTCTTGTGCTTTTTAATCACTCAGTAATTTTCAGTACCACCAATTACAATATCTTTCTGGATCAACTGCAGGGGTTAGTAATGAGAGGTATATGTTTGCAGTGTTCCACTAGATATTGAAAGATGTGGAGAGATGGTGCCCATGATCCTTTGCTTCTAGGGTGCCCCAGGGTTTGATACTTTTCCTTCTCCTGTTTAATATGAAACTGCTGGATGAAGTCATCATTTGGTTTGGGGATCAATATCACTATGCTGATGATACCCAGCCTTACTCTAGGCTGAACAAAGGAAGTTGTAAAAGTACTGATCTAATTACTGGAGGCTATTCATGTCTAGATGGGGAGCAACAGATTATGGCTTAATCCTGATGTAACAGTGGTTTCACTCCCCTCCTTTGACAGAAATATCTCTATTGTTGGTCTTGGATAAGGTTGCATTTCTCCATTTGAGACCGATGTACATTTGGGAGCTCTGTGGTCAGGAGGCCTTTATACAGATACATCTTGTGCACCGATTGCATCCCTTTCTTGACCAGGAATCCTGCAGATAATCACTCACATTTCGTAGTCACAACTGGACTACTGCAATACGGGGCAGTCTTCAAAGACCACCCAGAACCTACGGTTGATTCACAATGCAGTAATGCAAACATAATGGTCACTTCTCTTGCTCTTGTGTCATCTCTACTATATGAGCTAAATTAACTGCTAGTTGGCTGCTGGGTGCAATTCAGCGTGCTGCTTGTTACCTTTGAAACTCTTCATGACATAGGATCTGATACCTGAGGAAACACCTCTCTCCCATTGTTTACGCCCACCGGCTACATTCAGCCAGAGTAGATGTAGTCTAGGTCGCTTCTGTTAATTGCTCCCATCTTGTAGAATCTAAGTAGCATTTTTTGTCACAGGCCTAAAGAGCTGTGAATGGCATCATCTCTGCTGGTATTCCCAAAAATTCTTAAAATCTTGGTTTGGTCCTAGGCCTGTGGTTAATGAATGCTTTTAGTCAGATCTCTTGTTTTGTCTATAGTTTTCATATTTTATAAATTGCCCAGAGTTGGCTAGAATGCTATAATAAATTTAAATAAGAGCCAATGATTCTGTATGTGAGCACCATATGCTGCAACATTTTATACTTTTTTCCCAGATTAAAATTTTAAGGATTTTTAAAGATTTATTAATACAGGCCGCTTTCTGTATAAAATCATGGCTATATTAGAGCTCCATTGATTTTTGGTTCTGAGAACATGTGTTTTTTTCTTCTTCTTAGAACTCCCCTCCATGCAGCAGCCTTTACAGATCATGTAGAGTGTTTACAGCTTTTGCTTAGCCATAATGCACAAGTAAACTCTGTAGATTCTTCTGGGAAGACACCTTTAATGATGGCTGCCGAAAATGGGCAAACAAATACAGTTGGTAAGATAACACTAATTTTTATTGTTAACCAATAATATACTACTGTAAAAACACAGCATTAAGATCAAAAGTTTTACATAAAAAGCACCTAGGTCAGCCCAGAAATTAAAGCAAACAATATTCTGTATTTTCTCAATGAATGAATTGGATTTATAGCTAAAAATACAAATCTTTGTTTAAGCATAATGCTCCTTGAAGTAGAATTAACAAATCAGTGCAGCAAAATTCTGAGAACCTGTGGATGACAGCAGAGACACAGACAGTTCTGATTCTTTGCTACCATCTAATGATCATCTGTATTGTTGCTGGCCAGATCTAGTAGTCCTACCTAGAATTATGAAATTGGAAGAAACTGCTCAGGAGTAGCTAGCTGCCCAGCCTCCACTTAAAACTTTCCATCAGCAAATCTTTTCTTACAGTTTTGTTAAAAATTTGTGAATCCTTTTGAATTTTCAATATCTGCATAGATTTGACCCAAAATTATATGGCACACAAATATGTAAGTTGGGAAATAACCCAAAACTCCATATTTGCATATGACAAAATTATGGAATAATCTAGGATTATACAAATCACATTTTAATTAAAGTCAGATCTTTCAATCAATGGAATGATAAGCTTGAGTTGGGAGGTCCTGTCTTATTTAAAGAACAGAATTCTGGATATATTCACTATCAAAATCTGATCTTCATAGCACAGGAATATGAAAGTATGCAATGGTTTAAACAAAATAGATTTCAGTGGATCTCCAAACAACAGTTGACAAAATTATTTTTAAAGATTTTGGATCCAAATCTTCACCTTCAGGCAGATTATGTACAAATGAAGGCAATTCAACACATTGAATTCTTCAGGAATTCAACTAAGATCACATCAAGAGAAAAGTGTAGTTTTTGGGAAGATGTTTATCTTTATTTGTGACTTATACCAAAGACATACCACATTTTAGGTCACATTTGTGCAGAAATACTGACTTTTAAAGAAATCACAAACTTTTAAGATCCACTGTATAGTGAAGTAAACTTAAATATATGTAGTCCTCAGTTTTCAGTGGCAATTGGGACCAAGAATTCTGTTGCTAAGCAATGCAGTGGTAAAATATAACATCACATGATAGTGCCAACTTAGGACAGTAGTTCCAGTTGCAAATTATTAAGTGAATCCCACACAGTTATTAATCATGACAACATGTGATTGCCATTTGTGACCTCTTGACAGTTTTCCCATTGACTTTGTTTGTTGGAAGCAAGCACTGAAGGTTGCAAATGGCGGGTCTATTCACTACAGCCAACTCACCATGGCTAACTTGCCAGTCAACTTGCCAAAGACAACTCGCTACAAGACAACTCGCCATGGCCATCTTGCCACAGGAAAACTTGGTGAGGGACAATAGTTACACTAATATCAAACAAATGGTGGAACAGAATCTTTAAAGAAAGGATGCAAAAGGAGGGATAGAAAGAAATGTGAATGGCAAAAATTAAAATAATTTTTATTTATTTTAAATAGTTAACTAGAATTGTTAAATTGTCCTGCAGCAAGTTGTCCCACGGCGAGTTGGCCATGGGAAGTTGGGCCGTGGCAAGTTGACCATGGTGAGTTGGCCTTGGTAAATTGGCTGCAGCAAGTTGGCTGTGGCAAGTTATCCTATTCCCACAAATAGCAACCATATGCCAATAAGATGCTATGACTATCATAGTCACGAGCAGTTGCCAAGCACCTAAATTATAATCATATGACTGTGTATTTGTGCAACAAATACAATTTTGAGGACAGTCACAACCAGTCCAGTTCTGAAAGGAGCATGCAAACGGCTATAGATGTGAGTAGAGTATGTTTATTACACAACTCTATTTGGTAAAGCAATTTCCCAAAAAAACTACAAGTCACAAAACCCCAAACTAGTAGATAGTTTTCAAATGCAAAAAGTTCAATCAATTATTCCGAAAGCAACAGATGTAAAACTCAGGTGACCAGCTGAGCACAGCCAATAGGTTGTATTCCAAAGATATGCACCTCATACCCAAGTTCCACTAGACAGTCCAGAGTGAGCAATCTAAGTACAAGTTCCAAGAATTGTAGAATTGACAAGAGAAATACAAACTGTACAACATGAGACTGTATACTGGAATCATAGCGCTGAAGACCATATGCACTGATAAAGTAAACGGCTATCTCCAACAACCATCCCATCCCACGCATCTGGTTAAATAATTCCAAATGCAGTGTTTTTCATTAGGAGGGACGAGATTGCTTCCTCACGAGTAGCCTTGCCGACCTTCTCTGTGTTTCCCTTTGTTTCGCTCTTCATGTCTGTGAATTGGGTAGGTGCGGCAGCTGTTGGAGGCAGCCTGTTGCCACTCTACAGCACTAACCAGTGGCAGCCATACCTCTACTTCTGCTTATCCGAGTAGATATTCATCCGGTTGGGCACTTTCTCCGATGTTCGACGGTCTGGAGATTGTATCCTCCTTAGACATCAGGCTGCCTGAGTGCTCCTGAGAATCCATGGTTCCTCTCTCTGATGACTCCAGCTCTGGTTCCAGCTCATCTTCATCATCAGAGCTAGCAACTGATGAGGCCATCCCATCTCATTTTGGAGTCTATCATAATATTGAATGGTAGCTGACCAAATGACAGAATAAACAAAGAACTATTTGTAGTTGTAATTTGTAATCCTAATTTCTGTTCCTACTGTATGGTGGCAGTGGACAATATTTCCTGACTATCATCCCCAATGCACCTTTAATATATCTTAATATTAATTTCTATCTTTTCAGTTTCATAATTTCAGCTGTAGGATTAGTTTTGCCTTTCAAGAGGCATTTGAAACATACAGTGAATATAGGAAGTCTACACATTTCAGTTAAAATGCCAGGTTTTTGAGATGTAAAAAAAAATGAAACTATGATAAATCACTTCAGAATTCTTTCCACCTATCTATATAGGTGGAAAGAATTCTTTCCACCCATCTATATAATATAAACTATACAGCTCAACTGAAAAACAAATTTAATTTTTAAGGGAAAAAATAAACATACAATAATGTGGTTGCATAAAGATACACATTCTTAAAATAATACTTTATTTTAGCATGTTTTGATTTTATAATTTTGGGATAGAAACCTATTAACATGGCATATCTTGCCTTTGCCTACTCTTCCTCACAAAAGTATTCCAAATCCTAAGATTGCAATGGCAACAAATCTCTTTAGGTCACCTTACAGATATTCCGTTGAATTCAGGTCCTGGCTCTGGGTGGACCATTTCAAACTTTGATCTTCTTCTGGTGAAGCAATTGTTTTGTTGATCTGGAGATATGCTTTGGGTCATTGTCATGTTGAAAGGTGAAACTCATCTTTAACATTTTAGCAGAGGATTGAAAGTTTTGTGCCAAAATAGACTGATATTTGGAACTGTAATTTTCTTCATTTTGACTAAAGCTCCAGTTCCACTTGAAGAAAACCAGCCCCATACCATGCTTCACTGTAGGTATGGTGTACTTTTGATGGATGTGTAGCATTGTTTTTGCGCCAAACATACTTTTTGGAATTATGGCCAAAAAAAATTCAACCTTGTCTCATCGACCATAATAAGTTTTCCCATACACTTTTGTCAGACTTCATATAGGTTTTTGCAAAATTTATCCAGGCTTGGATGTTTTTCTTCGTAAGAAAAGGCTTCCATCTTGCCACCTTACCCCACAGCAGAGAATAACATGAGAGATTATTGCCACATGTAGTACGCAACCAGTGATTACCAGAAATTCTTGCAGCTCCTGTAATGTTGTTATAGTCCTCTTGCCAGCCTCTCAGAGTAGTTTTTTTCTTGTTTTTCATCAATTTTGGAGGGACATCTAGTTCTCGGTATGGCACTATTGTGCTATATATTCTCCACTTGTGGATGGTAGTCTTCACTCTGTTATTCTTATTTTTTTTTATATTTTCCTCATTAAACAATTTTAGTTTGTTTTTCAATTAATTGTACAGCTTATATGGTATATTAAAGGTGAAAAGAATTATGAAGTAATTTATCTTGGTCTGACTTTTTTACATTTAAAAAACCTGGCATTTTAACAGGGCTGTATAGACTTTCTATATCCACTGTATGAATGATGAGCAATTAGCATTACAGAATAAAATATTAATAATTCAGAACTTTCAAACTATTTACATATCAGAGTCATGAATCTCTGTTGATAAGAAATGAATTTTAAGAGTATAAATGTACATACCATGCAAGTGCTGTTGACAAATTTAGCTTTTTAGTTAATATAGTATTTTATTTTTTCCCCAGAGTTATTGGTTAGCAGTGCTAAAGCTGATCTGACTTTGCAAGATAAGTGTAAAAACACTGCACTACATCTGGCTTGCAGCAAGGTATATATGATTTTCTGATTTGAAGCTTCTGTGATGTATTGCTGCTGCTGTTCTTGTAACTTTTCCTCATAAAGTAAGCTACTCCAGACCAGCAGTGGCAGTACACCATTTCAACTGCAGTAGGAAGTAAATATTTCTTCTCTACAATTATATGTGGTGAGAATAGAAGGGATTCTTTCTAATTATTATTTCTTGGTTCTTACAAGATAATGAGAGAAAAACACATTTTAACAAGAATCTAAGAGCTTAATTTACTTTATTCCTGAACTATTTTATTTATATATCAGTTCCATTTCCATAAAACATATCTAGGCACTGGATTTGGCAAAAGGAAAAACAGGGTGATACCTCAATGGAAAGAAGGGAGATATCTTTCTAAAAACAGGAAATATAGCCACTAGTGTAAAGGCAAGTGAAGTATTATGCAGAATATTCAAAAATCTTGAGCCAGCCATGAACTCTATTTAATGAACTATCTAGTAGACCATATTACTGCTTGTCAATAAAACTCCATCTTTAAGTTACAGCTATGTGTTCCTTATGTCTAAATGCACTTCTTATGGATTGTTTCCAGAGTAAAAGCTGGTGTTTTCTAAGCCTTGAAGAAATGTTACTTTTAAAAGAGAAATAATATACAATTTTTTCTTTCTGTCTCTTTAGGGTCATGAAACCAGTGCCTTGTTAATATTAGAGAAGATTACAGACAGAAATCTGATCAATGCCACCAATACAGCATTGCAGACGTAAGCAAATACTATTTGGCACAATATTATGCCATATTTTTGTAGTGAAAGATTAAACTTGGCTCATGTGCTCTTGGTCTCATAGCTGAGAGAAAACTCTTCTCCTTTCGAGCTAATCATAAATTTGTGTCATCTAATCAATAAAGAAGTTAACATTAACTTTTGTTTACAAAGACTAATCTATGGGTTTAAATGCTTTTATCAATGTCATTAAACCTAAGCAGTCTATGTAATGCAAATAATATAACAATTAGAATTAACTATAAACATTTAGATACAAGTAGGTTAAAATCCAAATAGCTGCTTAATTTCATGCAATATAGATTCACTATATACATATTCTCATTGTTAACTCATTAGACATACAGCAACCAATTTATGCTTCATATTTATGCTTATTTATTTCAAATGTTTTATGCTTAAATCATGCAGTCATTTTTAGATAATTTATTCGAATGAATTGAAAATTGTTCTTTTTCCTGCTCTAGAAATTCCTGGGATTTTTTGTTTGTTACATTTTGCATCCAAATTTCTAGTGCTAAGGATACAAATGAAGAAGTACTAGCTGTAAAAGTTTTCTGTAAATTGATCCTTGCTGATTTTTTTGTTGCAATGTTTTCATACTTTGTGGGTTTTCTCCACAGGCCTTTACATGTTGCTGCACGAAATGGATTAACAGTTGTAGTTCAAGAACTTCTACAGAAAGGAGCAAGTGTACTTGCAGTAGATGAAAATGGTAAGTGGATGAAATCATGGCAATCCAAATGCTGCTTAGAAGTCTACTTTGAGGCACACTATTTTTAAATAGGATGGCTTGAATTTGTCATTACAACAATTAGGATTCATCCATGAATTTAATTGTTCCTTTGATGGTTACTATAAAATGAGTGCAGTAAATTTACTGCAAATATTTTCTTCCCTATTTTTAAAATATTTATAGTTATACAAATCACATTTTAAAAAGATACTGAACAAGAGCCTCTAGACTGATTATGTTACCTAATGAGGGAATGAAACAACTGCAAGAAAACAAGCAAGCTCAGATAGCACCAAGAACTTCTCATTTCAACCCTGAGCTACAAATATTCTCCTTTATTGAGACAAATATTCGATGTCCAAGGGGCTGTTTTATGGCTTACAATATAATACTTTTAGCATTTCTCAAAATGTCATGAAATTGCATTGCCAGTTTTCAGTAGAAATGGGTTTAGTTGCATTGAGAAGGTGTTCAGGCTGTTAAATAATCTGTTGGCTATTATATAGTACCCAATATTTAGGGTATTTTAATAACCAATTTGTCAAAGAAAATTGTTCCTAGTATCTTGGTTTAGTTGTGATAGATTGTGTATCTTTCACATTAAAAGTTCTGATTCATTTTTTTAATGATTTCAGGAATATGGTACTAATGTTTTTCAGAGGTCTGGCCCCAGTTATTTAAATTAAAATGCAAAATTATAATGCAATTAGAATAATCATATATTTGTTTTTTGCATTTTGCTTTTACATCCATTGGCAGAACTGAAAGAAAGTAAAATAAAATAAAATTACTACTTTTCTCTCACCTCTAGGTTATACACCAGCATTGGCCTGTGCTCCCAATAAAGATGTGGCTGACTGCTTAGCTCTCATTCTGGCTACAATGATGCCTAGCCAAATGTCTTCTCTTCCATTTAATTCCATTAATCATTATACTACCAGTTCAAAAATAGTCACATTTGATTCTTCACCAATTATCCAAAGTGAACATAGTTCTTATTGTAGTTTCAACAACACTGGGAGGGAAGATAGCTATTCATGTACAGAAGAAGATGAACTTAATGACTCAGATTCTGAAACCTATTAAAAAGCTTCATTAGAGATCTGAAGATTGAACTTACTTGCTGAATTTCCAGTTGGTTATTGGAGAAAACAGTCTTGCTGAATATAAAAAAAGGACAGCCCAAGGAAAAGATTTCTTTAACAAAAGTATGGAGACACATGAAAAATATGACTTTTGAGAGATTTTTAAAAGCAGGTTATGCAAAAGAAATGTTTGGAATCTATGGTTCAAAAAGTTATCTAGAATGTTATTTAATTGCAATGTACTGATTTCAATGAATAATTCCAATAAAGGTTATGCATCTTTGAATAAAGAAATATGCAATTATACAACAAAATGGACAATACATTCAAATCTTAACTATAAAAACTAAGATCATTTTGAAGGCAATAATTGAGTTTGGTACAGGAGGCATTGTTTGAGTTTGGTACAGGAGGCAAATTGCCAAAGGACCAAATAACTTAAGACTTTTCTTAAATTTAAAAAACTCTTTTTGAGAACTTGAATAGCTTAAATAAGTAATAGTCTTAACCAACCGTTAAATTACAACTAGCAATTAATCTCAAATTGGTTTTAACTGTTGATTTGTCTTTAATCATCTGATAGCCTTCTGACACTATTAATGTACCATAAAAATACAGCTTTTAATTTGTTAGATTCTTATGGTATTAAAGCTGTTATTAGTTGAACCAGGAATTGTCAGGGTAAAATGAATGCAAAAACAGCAATGTAGTAATCACTGCTCAGCTTTCTTTCTTTATCACACAGAGAAAAGAGGGGGGGGGATGCAAAGATACACACACAAATCAGGGGGCAAGGGGAATTCTTTTGGCAAGTCAAACCATATCAAAAATAGAACTGCAATATCCTGATATTTTATTAGGCTGCCTTATAGAATACTATTTCTTACAATTCACCCAATATTTTACTTAATTTAACGAATGATATTGGTGCCTCTATGGTGTACATATAATTAAAAATGTTTTTTAAGGCTAAGAATATAACTGAAAAGAATACAATAAAATACTCTTATCCTATTACCAAAAAGGTACAACGTTGGAAACATACAGAAACGATTCATTTTATAATTTTTCAAATGATGATGATCCTTGTTACACTTAAAAATTATACCTGTGTTTGTCTAATTTATAATAGGCTCCTATAAAAAAATATAAACATGGAAGAACGGCATTTTCCCCTCGTTGGTTTGTTAAAATAGAAATATTTACCTTATTTGATTCTGCTTTATTTGAAAAACAACAATATAATTATTACTTGCTTTGGTTATGTACATGCGAGACTATCTTGCATGATAAAGTTAAATGGATCCCTACCTTCTTTTATTCTTTTTGTGTTGTGAAACTGGAAACCTTAATACCATTGTAAACTATCAGCTTGTTTTCTGAACATAGTGTGAAAACACAAGACAGTATTTTGATCTATTTGATAATTTTGTGGGTTTTTTGAAGAATTAACGAGCATGTACATAGAAATAGCATTTGTTTAAATACTGTACTTACCTGCACTCTTTCAGTACATCAAGATTACTGTGTATATTTTACAGAGTATAATAAAATCCAAATATGAGAGTTGTATTTAATGAATAATTTATGTATCATTATGGAGTATTGAGAATTAATTCAAATTTATTGTATTGAAACCTCAGATTTATAAATCTTATTGTGCAATGCTTTTTTATTTTCTTGATTCTAAAGCAATAATTAGCTTACCTAGTATCTGAATTAGCAGTAATTCAGATATTTAAATATATATTTCAGAAACCTCATCTGTTTACTTTAACTGGATTTAATTTCTGAACGAAGCATGGGTATTGTTATTGAGCAGTTGAAAATCTTGAAAGTCTAAAGTTTCTTTTCTGTATCACTTTATATACACTAGTGTCTAAAATGGAATAGATATAAAAGTCTAGTAATTAATTGGATATCAATATGCTCTTCATAAGACTTTACTTCACAATTAACTCTGAAAGCAAAATTTATTTTATAAATGAAGCTACCAACTTTTGGAACATTTGAATTGATGAACTATGAGGCATTTAGTTACTTCTTTTACTCAATAATCAAATAATTGATTTGTCTTGTATTTTTCTTAAAATCTTTAGGCAGGCAAAAGAAAACACAATAAAATAGTAAAGTATTTACCCTATTTAAATAATATCCTCCAATAACTTTCATTGATCGATAAATCAGCAATTAGCAACAAAATAAAATCTATGTTAGCCAGTTTTAAAAATATACAATTCTATTCAGATCCTTATAATTCAACCCAGAGCAGGTAAAATCAGCTAAAACTGATAAATAAGGTATTCCTTATTTCTTCATTTAGATCCTCAATAAAAGGAAAACAAAAACAAAACCAGTTGGATGCCAACTTTATATTCAGAGCGTATAATTCCCCTAATTGAAAAGCTGTGAAAGCTTTTTTTCTGGTCCAATATGGTTAAGATACAGTGCCTTTTGGAAAATAAGCAGGCAGTTTAAAAAAGGTAGACACAAGGTACTTCTCCAAACCATTTGATAATTTAGAAGATTTTGTCTAACACACAATGCAGACAAAGGCCACCCTGGAACCAGTAAAACAAAGAACTGTAATGAATACAATATTTGCACAGAATAAAAAGAATCATAGTCAAAATTTAATACCAATTTCGCTGTTTCACCATCAAGTGTAAAAGACAGTATATGAAACAACATAAAACTATCATGATACTTTATATTTCAGATGAACAAATCTTAGATCTGAGGTTCTAGGCAAATCCCCACAGACACACACTGCCCTCTCATGTGAAATACAAATACACTGCCCTTGACCACTACATCAACTTCTTATAGCCCAGTTTATATCCCAAGATGCCAATAATGCATTGTTTTTAGTTTCAGTTCTAGGGAGATATACTCAGGTTAGTTTCTTACCTACAATCGGAATGCAATATCAAAGCAAGGTAGGTAGAACAAAAGATGACACAGCATTTGAAATAAATATGCTTCTATAAATAAGAATCCTTAAGTGCTTTTCTACAATGAATTGGATATATAAAAAAGCAGAGGTTATACTCAACACTTAATACAATGCAATAGAAGTCTCCTGAAAAGCTTCAATTAGTCCTGTTCAAAAAATGAACAGTTTCCTTTAGTCCTAAGAAAGTTCAGTTGTGTTTAATATGTATATCTTGGAAATGGTAATTCTGTTTATATTTTATACCCTTCCCACAAACTTCACAATATGAGTTCTCAAAAAAATAAAAAAGGTTATCACTAAATATTGTAATAATTTTGAGTAAAGTTTTATTTTGATTTTCTAAAAAAGCGAATTCAACAAAATTCAATGAAAGAAGAAGAATGTATTTCTTTTCTTTTACAACCCTGTAATCCCTTTATTCAGGCTGAAGACAAGATGACTAGTGGAACTGAGCATTTTCTGGTTGGATGCCCTTCCTGATACCTATGTGGAGTTTGCAGCAGATATTTTCTCTTTGTGCCCTGATAAAGAAACTTCTGTCACTGCCTAGGGTTGAACTCTCAACTTCTGAGTGGGAGGCAGCATCTCCACCTCTAGGCCACATCACTGCTCAAAAAAAGAATACTGTACATGTCCCTGATACTCTTGATAGAACCTTAAATATCTGGATCTCAATGGAAATCTGAAGGGATTTTTTTTCCAATTTTTTTTTAATACCAGCAAATTACTAATTTTCCTCATTTTTCTCTAAACTGTCTTATTAATAGTTGTATTTGCAACATTTTATCTGATCCTGATGTCTGTATATTAAAAATGGATGCCATTTTATTCAAGAGGATTGCACAAAATTGAGTGCAGTGTTTTAAGCTGTATAACCACAAAAAAATCATTTGTTTTATGTAAAGAGAATTTTCTTTAGAGCAATTAACCTACTTCTTGATTATAGGTCAAGTATCACTTACTTTCTTCCCAGAGTTATATTGTGGTGCTTTATCATGATGGAAAGGTATACCGATGAGGGATGAGTGAAGAATCCTGAAAGTTGGTATGAAGATCATCCCAGCTGTCCAGCTAAAGCTAGCAATATGTATATTGGGCAATAGCAATATAGGTAAAAGCTGGGAATGAATTATTACTTCAGTGACAATGGTAAGAGTATCATTTCATATAGTACAGAAGATTGCAGTGATAAGCCATTTTTTACCAATAAAACCATGTGATAGACATTCTGGACTTCCGGGTTGAGCCTTCTCGAGAACAGGCGGCGGTTTGTTTGTCGATCCTCACCCGCAGCCTGGCTCTTGCGTCGGAGAGCCCGATCCTGCAAGGTTCGGGGCTGAAGCTGCCTCAGGGCGGCGGAGAAAGGAAATCTGCCAGCCAGAGTGAGGGGAGCGCATCTCCCCTTTGGGTCTGGTCTCTTCCTCCAAGACGTCAAGAAGCGGTGGTCAAAATGGCCACCTCAAGAGAAGGTCTCAACGGGACTAAGATTGGTGCAGGAGGAAAGAGAGAAGTCGACAGCAGAGGAACCGGGAGTATCGGATGGTAAGATCAAGGCACCCGGATTAAGATAAAGATGAGTTTTGAAAAAGAGAAACAAAGCGCGCAGTTCCAAGTGAAGAAAAATAAGTAAAATATTTCTGACAGCTATAAGGGGCTTCGAACCGGGAAAGGAAGAAGCCAGCGTAAGAACTTAAGTTTGGGGCTCGAAAACTTTGATTATCAAAATAAAAGGAAAGGGTTAAGACTCTGTGCAGAAAGTGCCACTTTGTGGAGAAAAATTGGAAGCTAAAGAAGTAAGAAACTATCTTGTTCCTTTGTGGATTGGAGTTGCTACATTTTAAAGAGACAGGACTTATAGAAAGTGAAAGCTTGAATACACAAAGACGGATTGCCGGACTAATTGGTAATATTGATATAGATTCTGGACCTGGGTTAGGATCATAGAAAATTTAAAGAAGAAGAAACAAGGAAAATTAAAATTTTGGTGGTCATCCAAAGAATTAAAATGGAGTTTAAAAGTATGAAAGAACTGTTACAGGAAGTGACTGAACTAACTTGGCATGTTGCAGAAAATATGGGCATTCGGTGCTGAATAAAGAAGAAGAAGCCGTGGAAAGGGTGGAGCCAGCAGGAGAAAGCCATTTTAAAAAGACAATTAATACAAAGATTAATACAAATAAAGGGAAAGGAAGGGTGGCTAAAAAACGGAACCTAAGAAAGTATCTAAAAAGGGGAACATTTACGAAATTAAGCATGCCAGAAAGGTTCAGAAGGAAAGGAACAGAAAGGTAAAGAGAGAGAGGGATTTAAACTGGATAGAGAAGGGGAGAGCAGGATAATAGGGAGGAGAAGGAGCCAGCACAAAAAGCTATTTTAAGAAGACAATTAACACAAAGATTAATACAAATAAAAGGAAAGGGAGGATGGTCAAAAAAATGAAACTTAAGAAGGTAATTAAAAGGAACATTTATGAAACTAGGCATGTTAGAAAGGTCCAGAAGGATAGAGAGCAGAAAGGTAAAGAGAGAGGGATTCAAACTGGATAGAGAAGGGGATAGGGATAAAAGAGAGGAGAAGGAACAAGAAACAAGAACAAAAGATAGAGAGATACGGAATTACATAACAAAGAGAGAAACTTGTTTGCATAGAGACAATGGCTGACGATTTAAAAGGGGGTTCTGCATGAAGAAATGGTAATAAGAATCTATTGTAATTATAAAAGTGTAAAACAATAGGGGTTACTGACAATTTTCACTGGTAAAAGGTCACATTTTTCATTTCTTATCCACAAAAGAAAGCTAAATGATGATTAGATGAATTGAATTAATTGAAATGATTTTAGAAAGTGCTTAAAAATGGGATTTGTCAATAACCAAGATTAGTTATTTTATTATTATTTTGGAACCATAAATTAATTTTAGGGGGATATGTGTTGCAGAACCCAACCGATTAGAGATATATTGTAAGGGAGCTTTTCTCCATTTTCTTTTTCTTTTTCTCTATCTTTCGTTTTGAAGGGAATGACTATGATTATGTTACTATATTAACCACTGAGGTGTCACTTTCAAAGTAGTAAAAGGGTGCAAGTCTAGGTTTTTTTTCATTCTTTTAGTGTTAACATGGGTATGGATTTAGAATTATGGTGAGAATATGTGATGAAAGGGCAAATCTGACGGACAAAAGAATTCTGTAAATGATAAAAGAGTATTAACAATGTGAAGATAATTAAAGGTTAGACATGGATGAACTTTATCTTTAATATGATGGGCAAATATATTGTTATTTGTAAGATTTATACATGAAGTTTTTAAAATATATATATTTGCAATTAACTCGAAATGAACTGGGGGGCTATACAGAATGAGATTAAGATTTGAGATTAGGATTAATTTTTTTGACCCTTTGTCCGCTAAAATGGAATAGAAGTGAAGTCAAATGTTTAAAAGGAATATAGATCTACTGTCACATTTGCATGTAAAAGTGATGACTCGGGAACATGCTGTCTACTGAAAAGAGCTGTTTTAAAAAATTGTTAAAAATTGAATAAAACTTGGTTAAAAAAAAAAAAAAAACCATGTGATAGACATTCTGAAATGATTGATGGTATATTACTAGATGATCGACTTGTGTGGGATGGCATTCAATATGCTATCAAGGAAAAGTTGAGATACTTTTAGACTTCTAGACTTGATGTTTATGACATGCCTAGAATAAAGACTATGGGACATCCAATATTGCCAATCAGAAAAAAAATTCAACACTGCAAAGACAAACTGAGTAAAGCAGGTAAGAAGCATGAGCACAGCAGAACTCAACAGTGAGAGATGAAATAAATTGCTAAATGTTGAATTTAATTGAAATTGAAATGACCCTTCAAGTAAAAAATATACTGTTTACTAATTAGGATCCAACAGTCAAGGAATGATATTAGTAATAGTAAAAAAAACATAGTTAAGAATTACACTGCTATATTAAATATTTTATATTTCTCCCATATTTCTTTTTGAACAGGACAGGATCATGGGGAAGCTGAGTGCTGCCATGTGTTTACTGGACTCGTGTCCTTCCTGGCTGGTTTATGTCGCCCGGGAGGTTACACGAGGCTGGCTCCAGGCAGTGGTCAATGCTTCTTTGAGTGAGGAGCCTTGAAGGAGGCAGTGGTGAGGCCCCTCCTCAAGAAGCCTGCCCTGGACCCAGCTATTTTGAACAACTTTCGTCCTGTCTCCCAACCTTCGCTTTGTTGCGAAGATTGTTGAGAGCATGGTGGTCCGACAGCTCCCGGTGTTCCTGGAGGAGGCCGATTATCTGGATCTGTACCAATCGGGTTTCAGGCCCGGGTACAGCACGGAGACGGCGTTGGTCGCTCTGGTAGATGATCTCTGGAGGGTGCGGGATAGAGGTTATTCCTCTGTCCTTGTCCTGTTAGATCTCTCAGCAGCTTTTGATACTATCGACCATGGTATCCTACTGCGGTGCCTCAAGGGGTTGGGAGTGGGGGGCACCATTTTACAGTGGTTCTACCTCCCAGGTCGTACGCAGGTGGTGTTGGCAGGGGGCAGAGATCGGCCCTGAGGCCCCTCTGTGGGGTGCCTCAGGGGTCAGTGCTCTCGCCCCTTCTGTTCAACATCTACATGAAGCCGCTGGGTGAGGTCATCCGTGGTTTTGGGGTGAGGTATCACCAGTATGCTGATGATACCCAGCTTTTCATCTCCACCCCAAACTCACCCAGTGATGCCCTCAACATGATGTCCAGGTGCCTGGAAGCGGTACGGATCTGGATGGGGAGGAACAGGCTCCAGCTCAACCCGGCTAAGACTGAGTGGCTGTATGTACCAGCATCTCGAGTCATCCAGGATATCCCATCCTTGTCTATGGAGGGAGAGATATTACCCCCCATGGATAGGGCTCGCAACCTGGGTGTCCTGGAATAGTCAGTCTGGAGGAGTAGGTGGGAGCCATGCCAGGGGGGCATTTGCCCAGCTTCGTCTGGTGCAACATTTTCATCCCTACCTGGACCGGGATGCCCTGTGTATGGTCACTCATGTGCTCGTCACCTCCCATCTGGACTACTGCAATGCTCTTTACATGGGGCTGCCCTTGAAGACCATCCGGAGTCTTCAACTTGTCCAGAATGCAGAGGCACGGGTTGTGGGAGGGTCCCGATACTCCCATATCACACCTCTTTTACGCGAGCTGCACTGGTTACCGGTTGCCCTCCGGGTGAGATTCAAGGTGCTGGTGTTGACCTATAAAGCCCTTCATGGCTTAGGACCAGGATATTTGCGGGGAACCCTGCTGCCAGGAACAGCTTCCCAGCATCCCACGCGCTCCCATAGGCAGGGCCTCCTTGGGGTGACGTCGGCCTGACAATGTCAGCCGGCAGCCCCTAGGAATAGGGCCTTCTCTGTGGGAGCACCCACCCCCTGGAATCAACTTCCCCTGGAGCTTCGGGTGCCCCCTGACCTCCGATCTTTCCGCCGTGGCCTATAAACTTGGCTTTTTCAGCTTGCCGACCTGGACTGATGGAGGGGTGGGATTTTAGGAGTTAGTTTTTATACTTTTATTAGTTTAGTGAGATTTCTTATTTAATTCTGTTTTAACTTTTGTATTGCTCTTTTCTTAATGTAAGCCGCCCTGAGTCCTTCGTGAGATAGAGTGGCATATAAATCTCATTAAAATAAATAAATAAATATCCCCAATAAAAACAATTCTGGTTCTAATTCTATTTGCTCACTGGTAATCTCTTGTAACCATTTTTGAATTTTTAACCAATATTTTTGAGTGTCCGAGCAGGACCACCACATATGATAAAATGTACCTTCTTTCTTTTTGCACTTCCAGCATGCCGGTTTCATGTTGGGATACATTTTCGCTAATCTCGAGGGGGGCAAATACCATCTGTAAAACATCTTGTAGGCATTTTCTTTATATGCCACTGATTTTGTTAATTTATAATTTCTATTCCACATACTTTCCCATTCTGTCAATTTTATGTTGTGTCCGATATTTTGGGCCCAAGCTATCATGCATCCTTTAACAATCTCTTCCAAGTCTACTTCCAGCAGATATTTATAGATCTTTGTAATGTTTTTTTTAATCTGGGCCTAGTAAAATTTTATCCAGTTGTTCTAGTTTCAAATATATTCCAAAATCTTTTATGTCTTGTTTGTACCTGTTCTGTAGTTGAAGGAATGTCCACCAGTCAATCTGTATGTTTTTTGGTAATCCTGTATTGGTTTCAAATTTCCTTGTGTATCTAATATATCTTTATATTTTATCATCTTACTCAAATCTAGGTTATTTGAGTGAATCATTGTTTCCATCGTAGATAGCCAAATTGGGATTTTTATATGTTTTTTTCTTAATTTTAATCCAATGCTGTAATAAAGAGTCCCTAATGAAAATATTGTTGTTTTCTGGTACCTGTTTTCCACAGTATGTTGAGGGTAAAAAAAGGTGGTATAAATGTTTGTGTGTTGACCCCTATCCCAGATTGAAAAGAGAGTAAGAAAGAGTGTGAGAAAAGTCTGGACCTGAGAAAGATAGGATTATTTGTGTGTATTTGTTTGTGCTTTACTGGTGATGAAAATTATTTGTGTGTGATTTATTGGTGAAAAGAATGTTGAGTGGAAAAAATGGATGAGATTCATTTTCAACATTTCCCCCCCCCCTTCTTGTCCTCACTGGTTGTTGTAAAGGAGGAGGCAGGAGGGGAGGGGGGAGAGTGAGGCTTTTGATCACTTTAACAATTTTTTTTTCTTTGCTTTGAGTTTTTGCCTTGAACAAGGCCAGGTTAGAAAATAACTTTTTTATAGGTTACATAGCTTCATCTCCTGATTTTTTAGCGATTTTCACACAAAGGAGCCTCAGATAGATAGGCTGAGATTGACAAATTGCCTGGAACGTTATCTGTAAAGGTGGCTTGGTTCCCAGGTGGGCAATTTGCCCGGATCTTTTAAGATGACTCAGTTCCCAGTTTCAGCAAAGGGAATCAAAATTTAAAACTAGCTGCACTTTGTACATGCTCTTAATCCATATTTTGATTAAAGCAGAGAATTGACACTAAAATTTTACTCCATCTGGAGAGTTTACAACAAGAATGTGAAGAATGCATGGCTATTGCCAGCACAACAGGTAAAATCATGAAAGGTCTACAATGGGCTTTGCAAATAACTTTTCCTTCTAATTTTTGATAAGTACAGTAAGGTATAAATGGTGGAGTTATGTAAAGTCTGATTTTCAATTTTATTTTCAAAATACATTATCTCTTCAATGTGTTTTAACTGACTATGTAAGCTGTATTGTTTGCCTAAAGAACTTTGGCCTGCTTACTTAATGACTTCTTCCTTTATAAGGATCCTCGCTTAGTATTTTCAACAATTTGGCCTTGGATTTGAAAATTAAGATCTTGGTGGGAAAGCTTTTGGGCTTGGTTGCCCACAGGCTAAATGGGAAAAATTCTATGCTATGTAGTCATTAGTTGTCATTTAATTAGTGGGTGATGCTTTGTTCAATGTCTCCCTTCTCTTTGCAACATATGTATCACAGCTTTTCATCCCAAACCCACTCTTACCTTGCCTAAGGGTCAAGTATATGCCCTATATAAACAACTGCAAGCATGCTCTTCTAATGATTGTTATGAATCCTCTCCTAACTCCTCTTATGATTCTTCTTTAATTAATTAAAATAAAAAAGAGTGAAATGTGGTAGCCACTGAGCTTCCCTGGATGACACTAGAAGTTAGCAGCACACTGCAGCCTGGTGGAGGGGGCCTCTTTTGCTACCCCATGATCTCATCCTGTATCTGTTGGGTTAGAAAGTCCCTGATTTTCCAGGTATATAGGTGATCTCATTTACTAACATCACCACTAATCTTAAGGATTGGTTGAGGGGTTATACCAATGTGGTTGAGGGGTTTCACCCATGTGGGGTCTATTCTCCAATCCAAATGCTGTATCTGTGCTACTCTTCCTTGCTTGTAAAAATGGTATAAAAAGAATAAACACTGCCCAGGCAGTCAGACATCTTTGGACACTGAAATGACTGGTTATTGAATCCCCACAGTATATGTATAATAAAAGTCCAAAGGCTTTGAATAATCACATCAAAGAATATTTATTGGGTTCTTACAGTAATAATTTTGAGACATTATTGGTATCAAATACTATTTTTTGTCCCTCTCATACCAACGTCCATATAGGCCAGCTGTTATTAAACCAGAAGATCCTCCCATTTTGTACATGACATAGGATTTGCCCCCCCAGCCCAAATAGTCAGGAAAGTCTAAAGTGACCCCAGATCTTAGCAAAAGAGGAAAGATAAAAGTAGTACTGAAATTTCCTTGGAGCTGAAAATCTATCAATCCAGACGCCTCTGTGATTTCTTGCCCACAAGTAGAATAGTTAAGTCCACCACATTTTATTAATACACAGGCTTGAACATAGTATGTTCCATGCACTATATGCAAATCATCAAAAACTCCTAAAACATAAAGTTCATTTGTTTTTTCTAATTGCTTATAGATTAAATTACAACAAAGTGTATTGGAACAAACTTCTATATTTCCTTCTGCATTTAGTATAGGCATTAAAGTAAAATTATCATACATCATTATTCCATAAAATACAGGTAAAAATTCTTGGGATGTCTTTTCTTCTTTTTTACAGTCAGTTTCTTGATCTTTATGGCAAACCTGTTTCTCTTTGTAAAAACCCAAAGAACTCTTTTGACCATTGTGGGACATTGCAATGTTTTTCATATTAGTTTCATGATCTGACGTAATAACTGGGATTTCTACAACTATAAGTTTCCCATTAATGCTTTCCATATCATAATAAGTGAAAGATTTTGATGGTGTATATATACCACTGCCTGTCATGCCCAAGTCAGGATGATGGATATTTGCTGCCAAAAGATTTATTTTAAAAGCAGTTGCAAAAGCTTGTTGAAATTCTATAGCAGACAAAAGTGGAAGTTGATTCATCCATGCAGTAGGATATGCAACCTGGGTTATATTGTATTGCTTTATAAGGGTTATAGCTGGCTCATAAAATAGAATATCAAAGCAAGTAAAGATTCCAAATCTGCCTGCGAAAGGTGTATCAAAAACTGTATAATCAATCTCTGGTGGAGTATTAAAGGCATACTCAAAGTATAGGTTTTGTTTTCTGTATCTGGCTATGAGTGTGCCATTGTTATTAAATACTACATTGGTATTAAACTGATATCTTCCATCTGGTGGACAGTGGGGATCACTTTGCATGCAGGGCTCTTTAGTTCCCAGATTTACAACTAAAAACATTTGATTTTTCAACGCCATACAGCTGAGTTGATGGAGAACCTATAAAATCAAAAAGGCTTTTTAAATATTAAATTGGAATGCTATCTTATATAAAAAAGAAAAACACTAAGCTACAATATTGTGTTAACTGACTATTGAATTAGGTACAATTTTAGCTTTTAAATGATTTTTATTTGGAAAAGCGCTTTAAGAAAATAAAGGAAAGAAATTAAATTAATTAAAGAAATTACCTCAGTGTCATTGAATAAGTAAAATTCTTTGCATGGATTCCATGTCAGAGAGTCCAGGTTTGGAATGAAATCCAGGTAAGGATAAATGGATGCCCTTGTGAAGTTGAAACCCTGAATTCCATCTTCAGGAAAGATAATTATTTGGGCTCCCTAATAGTAATAAAAAATATTTTTCAGCTGAAGACTAATGGTGAAACAAAATGACTTCTTTTATTGAATAGCTATGGTTTAAGGCATATCATTGCTTTCATTAAAATAATTTCATAATTATGGACAAATTAATAGATTGTATTTGTGTTTTATGGAAATTAAATGGAAATTATGACTTAAAACACACTAATTTTGGAGATGAACAAATTTATCTTATGCAAATACAGATTGCAACCATTCCTTCCTCAAGCACTTTATAGGATACATATAACAAACTGTTACAGTAAAGTATAAGGCATCTTATTTAACAATCACATTTTTAATTAATCTAAAAAAAGGGTGTTCTAAAATTCAGGGAAATCATAATAGAAGCCAAGATGATAGTCTCTTACAGCCAAATATCTGAAGTCTACATTTTAATGATTTAATGACTATAATACTACTATATTGCTACATAATATTACTGCATTATGATATATAATTGAAGCTAATCCATTCACTTTTATTTAGGTCTGTGCAAATTTAGGGTGTTGCAATAAACTATTTGCAACTGACTTTCAATAGTAGTTAAATTTTATATTAAAAATAGCAAAGACTAATATTCTACCTCTTTTGCTGCATTAATTACTTGTTCTTCATAAATGTCTAGATTCCTCTTCATTAACTGTAATGCAGTTTGTCGATTAATTATGGCTGTTGGATTGGGATGCAAGATGGCATGATGTTCATATACAGCAGCAACATAATATGTTCCTCTTTGAATATCTATGGAAAGAACTTGATGACTAAGAACAAAAAAGATGACACTTGCCATGAACCTAAAATGAAAGCAGATGAATATGACCATGATCAATAACATTCTAAATCAGTAATGATTTAAATCAGTAATGTTGAACCTGTGGTGTCAAACATTCAGGAATTACCTAACTTGATTCTGCTGGAGTGTCAGCCTCTCTCCTCCCAGGTCAAAAGAAAAACAATTCATAACAAAGAGTGACTTTGGATAATGAGATGGGTTGTGTCTAAAAAAATTAATGTAATTTTTTAAAATTAATCTTTGTCTCTCAGGAAAATAAATGCCTATCAAAGCAGCTCCAGATCACATGAAGCTTGGAAACTTCAGAAAATGCTGTTGTGTGGCCTTGCAGCCTCCCAAAATAACAGAACAAGATGCCCCTTTCTTCTGGATGCTCCAGAGGGTTTGGGGCCCATGTGACGACATATCTTATTTTTGTGTGGGCTTTGGAGGCTCCAAAAATTGACATAATTCACACATTTTTTGGAGGCTGCAGAGGCCACACAAAAATGTGATATGCTCTTGCATGGCTTCCATACCCTCTTTAAGTCATATGAGTGGGTCTGCTCTTGCACAGTATTTGGAGCCTTTGAAAATTGTACAGGAACCTCCTGAACTTTTTGGATGTTGCAGAAACTACATGAGGCCAGGGCCCATTTGTATGGCTTCCAGAGGGTCAGAAGGCTGCACAAAAATATACCACATTCTCATTGGCCTTTAGGTGTGCCACAAAAAAAAAAATGACATATGTCAATTGTGACATATGTGTCATAGGTTGCCATCAATGTCCTCATTTCTCTAGTCTTTCTCTACTTCCATAAATCTGGGGATTTCATGTCAATTAAATTAAGTGCATTAGATTGGAGAAACGTAGCTAGTTATTAACCTTTAATTAAAAAAAAATAACCTTGAGAAATCATTAGTGATTAGAACGCCAAAGATAACCTAAAGTTGCAACCAACAACATACAAAAACAACGACACCAAATGAAATTTCAGCATGGAAATTTATTTGTCCATTTTATAATGGACAGATCAATTCTATATTTAAAACAGTTTTATTAATACATAAGTTGTATAATAATATAATAAAGGGACAATAAAGCAGAATGGCTGTTTTGGGCAAAAATATATGTCACTTAATATTCAAACTACATTTTCAACCTTATATTCTCCAGAAGGGTTGGGATTACAGCACCCAGAATTTCAAGACAATGTGAGCTGAGAAACTTGATAGTTACACGCCCAACACATCAGGAAGGTATTTGATTGGGAAATGTTACTGTAACAAATGTGATTATTAGCATAAGCTATTTTTAAGCAAATTCTGGCTACATTGTTCTGGAAACAGATGGCCTCCTGTAAGAATGTCCTCTTCGGGTAATTGATTTACTTGTTCTAAGAGAACAATTCAGCTGCTGTTTTAGAGAATACACAGAAGAGTTTGTATAGCATAAAAACAAGAAATGTTCCTTTGTGCAGAACCTGTTAAAATGCAGATGAAGTTAGTGTGTCTAAAATGTAATATACAACTATACAGAAGAGTGCTATATGATGTTATTCTGCCCAGGGAAAGGATATACTTTTAATTACTTCTTGCAATGCTAAGAAAGAAATATATACTACCTTTATATATAATTTTTATTAAAATAAAAATAAAAATGTTTTTATTAAAAGTTAAATGAATACAATATACTAATAAAAAGTAAAGAAGAAAAACAAAAAGAAATTAAAGAACAAAGTGTAATAAAGAGGGGAAGTTAAAAAATATAAAAGAAAGAAAAAAAATATATATATATATTTGTTTTCATAGATTTTCACGGGTAAAGGTATGTAGGTCTTGGTGTATTCGGTCTTGTCCCGTAAGATTGAGAATACCTTGGCAACGCTTTCGACAAAATCTCATCCGTCATCTTCAGGCTGGTGTCTTCAGCTTCGTTCTTCTGGGAGAAGTGCGTGATCGTGGCTGTTTTTCCCTTTTAAACTCCAGAGTTGGCTGTGTTGTTACTTCTTGATTGGTTGATGGAGTTGATGTATGCAGATTGGATGGCTTTTTCCTGAGACCCTGTGTGGCTGAGGTGCTGGCTGTGTGTCTCTCAGCCTTTTGTGTTGTAACGACCTGGGTAATGGGCTGTGTGATGACCTTCTGCAAAATTTGCCCAGCCACATACATTGGACAAACCAACAGGAGAATAAATGCACCCATCGCAGAACACAAGAACGCAGTCAGAAAAGAAGAAAAACTTCCTCCCTTTTCCAGCACCTTAAAGCCACAGGACATGAAATTGATTTTGAGGGATCCAAACTTATCTCCAATACTGAACACTTCAACAAGAGAATAATTAGGGAAGCCATCGAAATAGAAACACCCCATAACATGAATAAGCGGGATGATACTTCCGCCTACCAGACATCTGGAAACTAGCCCTAATCAACAAACGAGTCCCAGCCATGAAAACCAACACCGGACCCAAAATAACACATGATGCCACCACCAATCTCCTTCACCAGACCCAAACCCAAGCCCATACAGATGAAAGGCAACCACCATCCAGAAACCAGACCATGGCTGCAACACCAGCTGCTACACCCCCTCCGACCCCCAAACTAAGCAAACTGACACACGCTATAAACCCATAGCCAGACCTCAAACTCGGAGCCAAATCAAGGCCCAGAATGTCACATCACAGCCTTCCACCCAGGATACTACATCACAGAACTCAGGAGATTACAACACAAAACATCAGGAGGTTGCAACACAGACAACGACCCAGGAGACTACAGCACCACACCCAGGATGTCACAACAATAGAACTCAGAAGGTCATCACACAGCCCATTACCCAGGTCGTTACAACACAAAAGGCTGAGAGACACACAGCCAGCACCTCAGCCACACAGGGTCTCAGGAAAAAGCCATCCAATCTGCATACATCAACTCCATCAACCAATCAAGAAGTAACAACACAGCCAACTCTGGAGTTTAAAAGGAAAAACAGCCACGATCACTTCTCCCAGAAGCGAAGCTGAAGACACCAGCCTGAAGATGACGGATGAGATTTAAAGCGTTGCCAAGGTATTCTCAATCTTACGGGACAAGACCGAATACACCAAGACCTACATATATATATATGTAGGTCTTGAGAATCTTATCCTATTGATATGTATGACGACCACCACCATCTTCAGGCTGGTGTCTTCGGCTTTGTGCTTGTGCCAGCAGACACCAGCCTGAAGATAGCGAGTGGGATCTCGTCGAAACGTCGCCAAGGTATTCTCAATTACACGGAACAAGACCCGAATACACCAAGACCTACATACCTTTACCCATGAAAATCTACGACAAAATATATATGTATGTATGTATGTATGTATGTATGTATGTATGTATATCGTACTTAGGATATCATTTGGGCAAAACCTTTTATCAGCATAGAGTAGCAGAACAGAAAGTATGGCAGTACATTATTACTAATAACTATCCATACTTATATAATGCATGTCATGAAGACCTCCAGCATCAAAGACTTCTGGAATAAAATAAAGGTGAATTTCATTAAAAAAACCAAACTACCAGGATTCTAGCCAAAAGTCTGCTGACATTGGCTTTATTTGTTAGGCCACACAATGGAAGAAAAACTGTGTTTATACTGTTGAAAAAAACTGTATAGTTGGAAAAAATTATTAATTTCTTAGCACAGATGGTTGTGATTTCTAATGAAATTTATAAAACAAGTTGTTTTAATTATTGTAAATTTAGCTAACACTTAGCTAAGTTTTTAAAAAAAGAAAATTGTTTTAAAATTCTTGTTTGATGAAATGGAAATCTAACCCCACGGTTGGAAGAAATATCCATCTGGTTCAGTGGGGAGTGGGTAGGAAGACACTGAAAACATGGAGGCTGTTTGGAAATATGGTTTATTGATGGACAGGACCACATGAGTTTTAGGTCCTGGGCACCTGAACATGTGGAATGGAGAGTGAGTGTTATTTATACTCACTCTTGGGCCTTGCTCTTGAGCTTCCTGTTCCTGTGGCAAGAGCATGTATTCTATTGGCTGTAGTCAGACCCCCATGTGGATGGCTGGTCACGTGACAAGAGGATGTGTCAGATACAGAGGATGTGCCAGACAACTTTCTGATTGGCTGGCTTGTGCCAACCCACTTCCCTCCATTATTTGCCAATCTGTTGGGAAGAGGAAGAGGAGGAGGAGGTCCAAGTTCTTTAGTTCAGGCATCTGTGAAAGAAGTTGTGAGAATATCATATAAATAAATAAACAGACTGTTAATAATCTGATCCATAGGATGCTTTATTACATAAGATACTGCAGTATCGGACCCTTCACTCCCAAATAATCATTTTTAGGAGAAAGGAGATACTTCCATTTAGTGAATAGAGCTTATATAGATTTATCAAATCACATGGTTACATAACACTTCCTGTTGTCCATACATAGAAGTTATACAACATTTTTCATAAAAAGTTCCAACCTCTCATGGAAACTCCCAACATTCTCATTATAGTCCGATTTCCACAAGTGATCATTAATATCACAATAATGTCAAAATGACCTTCTTATTAATCCAAGCCAAGAACAAATGATTTCACAACCAGCAAAACATCAGCAAAACAAGTTTCATAATGGTTCTGATCTCTAACAGGTCACATAGATAACAAACATGGCTTCAGTCTGGCTCTTTATATTCTTAGGTGTATATGGCAAAGTTCCATATATAACAACAGTCAAAAGCAGCGCTTGTATAATGCAGTGTGCTTGAACTATGTGGCAGTAAAGAAGGTGTATATCCCGATGAAAACAGATTTCGTTTTGTTTACTTTGCTATATTGTCATTGCACCTCGTACAATGAAATCAAACACCATCTTCAGTGCACATCATGAACATGACCATGTAAATAAACACAAATACACATCCTTCACCCTCCACACATTGAACCAAAAACCCTGACACCGCACCAATACTGCACTATACAGCAGAATTCAAAAGAGCTACTGCCCTGGGATAGAAGCTGTTTTTCAGCCTATTTGTCCTTGTTTTTAATATTCTGTACTGTCTGCCAGATGGTAATAGTTCAAAAAAAGTTTTAAGTTTGGCGCACAAGGAATGAGATGCAGAGGCTAGAGTAAGGTTAACAGGCTTTATTTGCCACAAAGTAACCCAGCTGCACGTGCCGCAAGCTAACTTGGCAGCCAGCTGAGAGAGAACAGCTGAGCCCGTCTGACAGCTCCCTTTTATAGTGAGCTGTCAAATGGCTCAGCCAATCAGCGATGGCACCGGCTCCCACTTTAGCAGTGGACCGGAGTGAAGACTGTTACTGGATGTAACACTCCTTCCCCCTGGCATTGCGCATGTGTAGTGCTCCAGGTACTCCAGGTACTCGAATTACTCAGCTTTGAATGCATCTTAGTAGTGGACTGCTGCGCTTTCCTTGACACCTGGGAGGCTGCCTAAATTTTGAAGTCCAGCTGCGGATAGATTTGACAGCTCTGCAGCTTGTGCTTCTTCGATCACTTGCTTCAGGTTGAAATCTGCTTTGGCTAAGAGGCGCCTCTGCAGCTAGAGGTCTCTTACCCCACAGACCAGTTGATCTAGCAGCATGTCATCAAGGTGGTCTCTGAATCCGCAGTGAAGGGCGGCTGATCTGAGGGCCGCCATGTATTCACTGACAGATTCTCCCTCTGCTTGGCTTCTCCTCCGGAAGGCATGACGGTGGGCGATGCAGGATGGTCTGGGAGCGTAGTGATTGCTGAGGACCTCCTGCAGCTCTTCCCAGGTGATAGTCTTTACCGTCTGTGGTGCCAGCAAGGCAGTGGCAGTATTGAAGACTGTGGGTCCACAGAAGCTTAGGAAGTAAGCTTTTGTTCTGTTTGCGGGGATCTCTGTCAGGTTGGCGGCATCCATCATACACTCGAAGCGGTTGATGTATCATGTCCATGTCTCAGTAGCTGGGTGGAACGGCTGGAGAATTCTGGGAGTTGAAGTCCACAAGTCTTAAAGTTGCCAAGTTTGGAGACCCCTGATCTACACAAAGTAGTAGAAGATGCAGGCCATATAGAAGTCAAGATTGATTACAGGCTAGCAAGTCGTTTCCACCGCCAGCTACCACATAGTAGAAGGATAATGTTCATAATAGTGACCTGTTGTCCCTTCAGTGACTCTGTGAGGTATTTGCTTATTGACATGAAGATAAAATGAAACCAAAATTGCAGTTGTAGAAACATGAATTAGAAAGACTTTCAACAGATGCATGCATCCCAGGCCCTGAATGTCCGTAGCAGGCCAGTGGCTCATTTTACTAGCAGATTTTCCCATCCTTTCTCTGGCTGACATGCTGAAGGCCCTTCCTGCGCAAACAACTCCCTGTGCGCTCATTCTGCCCCGCATTACTGAGACAGGGAGCCGCCATCACTCGGGGCCCAATCCCTCCAAGGAGCAGCCACAGGCGGGAACCGGAGCTCTGCTTTCCCCCCCAAAGACTGGCAATCTTTGAGTCCGGCCTCGGGGCCGCCGCCTCGCACCGGACTGCCTCTGCCCACATGTTGCTGCAGGTTTCCCCATGGAGAGTGCTGGCTCGCCCCATTTGGAGGCCAAGAGCGCAGCGCCGGTTTGCGCTCGCTCTGCCCCACGTCACCGAGACAGGGAGTTGCTGCAGAGCTCTTCTTTCCCCCAAAGGCCGGCAAGCTTGGGTCCTCAATTTACCTACCCCGAGAGGATGGAAGGCTGAGTCAACCTTGAGCCTGGTGGGATTCAAGCCTGCAATAATTACAGGCAGCTGGAACTAAGTGCTAGGCTATTAACAGCCTGCACCACCAAGGCAGGTTGAGGACCAAGTTATTGTCTCCACACCATGAAAGCAACCGGTCCACCTCATCTCAATAGGCAGATTCATCCCCCCTGGAGATGAGTCCCACCACTGTTGTATCATCTGCAAATTTAGCAATCAGTATTACTAGCGTGAGTGGGAATGCAGTCATGCACATAAAGAGTATAGAGTAAGGGACTCAACACGCAACCTTGTGGTGTACCAATGTTAAGAATAAGAGCTGAAGAGGTAAGATTACCTAATCTGACCCTCTGTGAGCAGCCAGACAGGAAATCCATAATCCAAAGGCAGATTGAATAAGAAAGACTAAGGTCCAGAAGTTTAGATACTAGTCTATGTGGAAGAATTGTGTTAAATGCAGAACTAAAATCTACAAAAAGCATCCTCACATAGCCCCCCCTGCTATTATAGATGAGTCAGAGCAGTGTGAAGAGTGATAGCTCTAGAGTCCTCTGTAGATCTATTTCTTCTGTATGCAAACTGGTGTTTATCAAATGTATGCGGAAGACCAGAAATGATGTGCCAGCAGACCAATTTCTCAAAGCACTTCATGATGATAGGAGTGAGTACCACTGGTCTGTAATCATTGAGGTTATTGATAGCGAACTTCTTTGGCAGTGGAACAATGGTGGAAGCTTTCAAACAAGATGGAATAGTGGACTGGGATAAAGACCGATTGAAGTTTCTGGTAGACTCCAGCCAACTGATCAGCACAGTCTTTAAGCACTCAGCCAGAGATACCGTCAGGACTGGCAGTCTTTCTAGGGTCCACAGCCCTCAGAATGCTCCTTATCCTGTTCCTCCACAATGAGGTGTGGGCTACATTTGGCTGGTGGTTGTTTTTTAGCTGTCTCTGATGTCTCCACTTCAAAGCAAGCAAAGAAACGATTCAGTTCCTTGGCCAATGAAGCATTCCCCTCAGTAGAGATGACATTGGTCGTTAGATGGTTTATAATTTGTTGAATCCCTCGCCACATCTGCCTCATGTTATTGCTATAAAAATTATCCTCAATCTTCCTCTTATAATCAATCTTGGCCTTCCGAATACCTTTCTTCAGATTAGCTCTGGCAACACTGTATCTTGCCCCATCACTGGACCTAAACGCCTTGGTCCTATCATGCAAGAGGCGCTGGACTTCCTTGGTCATCCAGAGTTTCTGATTGGGATAGATCCTAATTTGTTTATTTACAGTGATAGTATCTGCAGTGTTTGATATAGCACAGAACAGTTGCAGTGTGCTTCTCTAGGTCAGGTTGGTAAAAGATATCCCAATTTGTGTTCTCAAAACAATCCTGAAGTTGTTGGGAAGCATCCAAGATTTCACTGTCTTTATTATAGGCAGAGCCCATCTCCTAAGAAGCATGTACGCTGGTGCTAAAAGCAGTGACATATGGTCTGATTGTCCCAAATGTAGTAATTGTATAACCTTACAGCCATGTTTGATGTTGGTATATACTTTGTCCAATATGTTTGCTCCTCTAGTAGCACACTTAACATGGTGATAGAATTTAAAGAGCACTGCTTTTAAATCAGCTTGATACTTATTCTGCTGATTACTGACAACGTTATACAAGAATCCCAAAGCTATGGTAGTATTGGCACCAGATGGGATATAGACTGCAGTAATCAAAACCACGCTGAATTCCCGTGGAAAATATATGGGTCTATATTTAAGAGTAATATACTCCAGATCCATAGAACAATGGCTGTCTACAGTCTTTGTATTGATACACCAACTTTTGTCCACATAAAGGTTTAAACCTCCTCCTTTGATCTTGCCAGAATCTCTACTCCTGTCCTGCTGGTGAGCTAAGTAGCCTTTCGGCTCAACAACTTCATCTGGAATGAGTGAATGAAGCCAAGTTTCTGTGATTAGCAAAACACAGCAGTTCTTGATAAATTTAGTCTTTGCAATCTGTAACTTTAATTCATCCATTTTGTTAGTCAGAGATCTTGCATTGGTAAGAAATATACTTGGAATTGAAGGCTTGTGTGGAAACTTACTGAGCCTAAAGAAAACCCCAGCACGGTATCCTCTCTTCCTCTTCCTGTTCCTCTTTCTCCGCCTCTTCCTCCTTCCTACATGGAAGGCTCCCCCAGGGTCCTAGCTGCTTCCTTCGGTAAGTTATGAGAATGTATAAAATCATCTGTGATAGCCTTTTCACATTTCAGTCCAATTTGTAGCAAGGCTTGCTGACTATAGATGCTCCTTGTCCCACAGGATTCAATCAAGGAAAGGATCCAAAACACACACAGAATCATAAGCACCATACACTGAAAGAAGGAGCAGCCAGCCACAGCATCCATGTGCGCAGTCATCTTGAAAACCGTGACTTTCTTAAGTACTACAGCACTGAACCAAATCTATTAACGACTTATTTTTCTGACTTTGCACAATCCTAGATGATAAATTAACTCAACCCATTGGCTGCTAAAATGTGGTGCCAGTCAGTGTGGTGTATGAGGACAGCCTAAATTTGTAAATTTTGTAAATTAATTCATGAACTATCCTTAAGTGCTGAACTTGAAGAATATTTTAAGAAACAGGTGAATGTAAAATTAGTGGTTAAAATCTGGATAACAGGTATTGCATACTCTCCTTGTATTGTATCTAACAAATTCTGAATAATATTCTCCCAAAACACATATTTCTTTCAGAGGAACAGATACTTGATTTATTATTTCATTTTAAAGGACATCCATCTCCATAGCAACTTTGTACAGTTTACATATTTTTTTAAAAGACAAAATATATCAAGAAAAAAAGACAAATTTCCAGGACCTGAAGAACAAGCAGGTTTTAGCATTTTACAGAGTCAAAAGGGCAGAAGCCAATACGGATTGGGGGAGGTTTGATCCATGTGATGAGCTTGACAGTTTATTAGAAATTAGCTATCTCACACTTCTATCCCAGAAATTTATAATCCCCAGTCAGAATGCTTGTGTTGGATTTCCTTTTTTATGTGAAAAATTTCTCCACTGGGTTCGAATTTCCCGCTGGGAAACGTCGCCGGCTCAGCGTAGAGATAGAAACGGAAACAGCTGCTGAAAGCAAGGTCTTTGTTGCAGGAAGTACACGCTGCGCAAGCGGCGGCGAGGGTACGTGTTCCTGGGCTAGCTACCTGACCCTGTGTAACTGGAGGTTTTTATACCCTTTTTCTCTTAGAATTTTGTGTTTTAATGCTTTTCGGTTTGAATTACCTTTTTTGGTTTATTTCTTGTTTGATTCTTGTGCTTAATAGATTTATTCCTTATTTGGGCATGCTGGCAGGGAGTGCTTCCTATGGTTGATTGGATTTCTGATCTAATCTCCTTATCTGTCTCTTCTCTTTTGGGCTGTTAATTTCTTGTTCTAAAGTGTTTGTGCTTACTCTGAGTTAACTTCCTGATCTTAATAGCTCTTGACTGTGGTCCTTGTTATTCCTGGCTACTCCCAAAGTATTTTATTTGGCTTTTCCTTATGATTTTATGTGACTTCTTTATGTTCCCTTCCTACAATCCCTCTTTTTTTTAGAGGGATTCTTCTAATTGAATGTCTGGGTTCACTTGGTATTCGTGATCTATTTGCATCATCATTATGGTTGCCTGTCTCCCTTTCAATTCTGGTTTAGGGGTGGGGATGCAGATTTTTAGGCAACTGAGGCAGGGTGGTATGCATCGACAGAGGCAACATAGGAGGGTTCCAAAGACACAGATAGTGACTATGGTTGTCATAAGGACTTTAAGCCAATGGGGATCTGGTAGCCACGAGAAGAGCCATGAGAAGTCTAAGAACGATTGCTCGTGACCAATATTTTGAGCTAGCTCTTTCAGGTGGTGGATGTCCCTCTCTACAAGTCCTGAGGTCTCGTCTAGATTAAAACAACACATCCCTTTGAATGCTTCGCAACCATAGTTGTGCTTCAAGAGCAGAAAGTCTATTGCTGCCCTATTCTCCAGGGTGGCTTCTCTGACCTCCCTCAGTTCTCTGTTGAGGGCATCCAGGGCATGAGAAGCCGAATTCAAACTTTTGGCTAGGGTACATGCCAGGCTATTCAGATTTCTGGAATTCCTTACTGCTAGTCCTGGCACCCCCACTAGTGATATTGCCAATGAGACATATTCTGCTTTTGTGAGAAGGGAGACTTTGGAATCACAGTCCGAGTCTAAGGTTTGGAAGGCTCTCCTATGTCACTTCTGTAGGGATGGCATAAGCATGATTAATCTTCCTAAGGTGCAAGGGCCACCAGTGGCATTGGCTGGAAGCTATGAGTGGACTTTTAGGCCACAGAGGAAAAACCACCCTGGTGGGAGCCTCAGGTAACTATATGAGAATGATATAGTCTCTGTGTGATTGCATTGTAGCTCTGTGTTACTTAAACTGATGCATTTTGCGACTTTTGGTGTGCTGCATCCTGTGACATTAAAGCATTTTTCAGAGGTAGTTACTGTAGCTATGTGTAGGGTGTACATGGTGTGGTCTTTGGTCTTTGAAGAGTGATCCCAGTGAAAGATGCTCTCGTAGGAGTCGGGAAGGTTTCCAAATGTAGTGTAGTTAATGATGTCATGTGGTCTAGATGCTACTCCCATTAGGCATGTAGTTAAAATGTCCTTGACAGATTTCCCTCCTGCTAGGCAAAAGTTAGTGGTATTGAGTACGCTAAATATTCCCATATGTTTCCTTTCTGGGATAAGGTTTGGTTCTAAAAATGCTGTTACATATGTTACAAGTACTACAGATAGTAGTATGAAATACAAGTTACATGATGCGTTTACATTGGGTTTTTTCCATGCTTAATCCACTGTCCCCTGTCTCCCCCTCTTTTTTGTTTTTGTAAGGTCCATAAACAAACAAAATTGAAATATCGATAGAATTAAAGTCTGAGAAAAAAATTGAAATAACAAGAAATTATAGTTCATTGTTTCTTCTTCTTCTTCTGAAAGAGGTTGAACTGTTGAAGAAACTGGCAGAGAGCACAAAACAATCAGGGGAAAAAACACGCAAAAAAAAAAATCAAAAATTATTTTAAAAAATATATAGATGGCCCAAAATGGCCCAAAAGCGTAGTCCAAAAGAAAAGCAAGGTTTGTTAAGCTCCCTTACGATTTTGTAGTTTAGCTTGTTGCATTCAAGAGTCCGTAGGTTGGTGTTCTGGTTCAGTGGTTTCAAAGAGTGTCTGTAATGTCCACTGGTCTGTTTCTGGGTCTTTCTTCAATTTGAATGGTGGGATTGGTTGTGTTGGTGTTGGTGGTGGGCTGTGGTCTATGACTGCAGGTTTGGCATGTGTCCAGTGAATCCAGGAGTCCCTCTCAGCAACTCTGATGGCTGTTTGTGTGGTCAGCAGGACTTGGTAGGGTCCCTTCCATCTGGGCTGTAGGGGTGAGGTTCTCGTGAAGAATTTGATCCACACCCAATCTCCTGGTTCAAATGGGTGTAGTGCTTCCTCCAGGGGCAAGGTCTGTGTCAAGGCACTCTGAGTCCACAGGGTCTGCAGTCTCTTATGTAAGGCTGAAAGATAAGAGGAGAGAACCATATCCCCCCTTTCTAAACAGAGGGAGTGTGGGTCCAGACCTTTTAATGTGTCTGAGGGTTGGCCAAAAAGGATGTCAAAGGGTGAAATTCCTATGTCTCTTCTAGGTCTAGTCCTGGTAAAAGAGAGCTGATTGGGAGAACCTGTGGCCATGAGGTGTGTTTCTGGCAGAGTTTGCCCAGTAGGGTCTTTACTTCTCTATTTGCTCTCTCTGTCCCCCCAGAAGAAGTTGGGGAGTATGGCACATGTGTTTTGTGTGATGCCCAGAGCTTGGAATATATGTGTGAGGATCTGGGCTATGAAGTGTTTACCTCTATCCATATCCAGGACACTGGGTACTCCAAATCTGGGTATAATATCCTTAAGGATATTGTACAATATCCTTACGTCAGCCTTTGTGCGAGCACATAGGCAAGGACTCCTCGGGTCCCGGCTGGCGGCCAATGCCGGTTATGGTCCTCTCGGGCGAGCCTATTCTGTCGCTGCCCCCAACCTCTGAATCAACTGCCCTTGGCCTCGCTGGCCCCCAACATCCGCACCTTCCGGCCGTGATTTAAAGACCTGGTTATTTGACCAACCTGGCTGTACTCCTCCTGGATAGGTTTTTAATGTTAATTGTGTAAATCTGTTTTAGTATTTGGGCTTGTAAACTAATTTAATTGTTTTTAAGTATTTATTGCTTTTTGTTTTTTAGTTGTGAGCCTCCGAAGTCTCGGAGATGGGGCGCATACAAGTTCAAATAATAAATAAATAAATAAATAAGGAGGTGCCTGGTTGTTTCAAGGGTCGCATGCGGTCTGCAGGGAAGGCCTCTACCCAATTTGTCAGTTGGTCCCTACATACAAGGACATATTGGTGCACCCGCTTTGCTCTTAGGAGTTGTATGTAGTCCATTTGTATTTTTCTCAAAAGGCACTGTGCCCATGGCCTATCCCCTCATGAATGGATTTCCTAGAGGTAGAGTTGTTAGCCTGGCATGTCTTACAAGTGGTAGCTACTCTTGTGGCCTCACTGTATGCTCCTGGTGCATACCATTCTCTTCTAATAGCATCAACTATAGCTTGTATCCCACAATGCCTTTTGAATGTAGCCTGTGGCATATTAGCCTGAGAAGGTGTCGGGGCTATGGGCCTTCCATCTGAACCCTCCAAAATTTGTCTTTAAGTTGCACCTAATTTTTCTCCCATTGTTCTGCCTCCCATGATCTAAGAAACCTTGTAGGGTTTTTCAGGGTTGGCTGTTAAAGCTGGTGTTAAAAAATGCTGTAGTGTGTTGCTGCCCATTTGGCCGCGTATTCATGTAGTGGTTACCTTTGTTACTAATGAGTCATCTTTTGATGTGCTTTGCAGTGAATGACTGCTAAAGCTTTTGGCAATTGGATGGCTTCTAATAGTTGGGCTACCAGGGTGGCATGTGCTATTTGTTGTCCCACGGAGGTTAGGAACCCTTGTTTCCATATGGTTCCTGAGGCATGGCAAACCCCAAAGGCATATTTGGAGTCAGTATATATGTTTGTGGATTGGTTTATTGCAGCTTCAAGATGCTTTTGTAAGAGCTGTAAGTTCAGCTGCCTGGGCTGTGTGAAGGGAGGTAGGGAGATGCCCAAAAGATCTCATGCAAGACTACTGCAGCTCCAGACACCCTTTGTTTTCGTGGTATGTGCGAGGAGCCACAAAGTGAAAAGTTCTAAGTCTGGGTTT
>CM019155.1:45292319-45531955 GCA_009733165.1 Naja naja | reverse complement strand
CTAAATATTCCCATATGTTTCCTTTCTCTGGGATAAGGTTTGGTTCTAAAAATGCTGTTACATATGTTACAAGTATTACAAATAGTAGTATGAAATATAAGTTACATGATGCATTTACATTGGGTTTCTTTTTTTCCATGCTTAAATCCACTGTCCCCTGTCTCCCCCCCTCTTTTTTTTGTTTTTGTGTAAGGTCCATAAACAAACAAAATTGAAATATCAATAGAATTAAAGTCTGAAAAAATTGAAATAACAAGAAATTATAGTTCGTTGTTTCTTCTTCTTCTTCTGAAAGAGGTTGAACTGTTGAAGAAACTGGTAGAGAGCACAAAACAATCAGGGAAAACACTAAAAAAAAATCAAAATTATTTTAAAAAATATATAGATGGCCCCAAAATGGCCCAAAAGCGTAGTCCAAAAGGAAAAGCAAGGTTTGTTAAGTTTCCTTACAATGTTGTAGTTTAGTTTGTTGTGTTCAAGAGTCCGTAGGTTGGTGTTCTGGTTCAGTGGTTTCAAAGAGTGTCTGTAATGTCCACTGGTCTGTTTCTGGGTCTTTCTTCAATTTGAATGGTGGGATTGGTTGTGTTGGTGTTGGTGGTGGGCTGTGGTCTATGACTGCAGGTTTGGCAGTGTGTCCCTCCAGCAACTCTGATGGCTGTATGTGTGGTCAGCAGGACTTGGTAGGGTCCCTTCCTGGGCTCTCGTGAAGAATTTGATCCAACTCTCTGGTTCAAATGGGTGTAGTGCTTCCTCCAGGGGCAAGGTCTCTGTCAAGGCGCTCTGAGTCCACAGGGTCTGCAGTCTCTTATGTAAGGCTGAAAGATAAGAGGAGAGAACCATATCCCCCCTTTCTAAACAGAGGGAGTGTGGGTCCAGACCTTTTAATGAGTCTGGGGGTTGGCCAAAAAGGATTTCAAAGGGTGAAATTCCTATGTCCCTTCTAGGTCTAGTCCTGGTAAAAGAGAGCGATTGGGAGAACCTGTGGCCATGAGAGGTGTGTTTCTTGGCAGAGTTTGCCCAGTAGGGTCTTTATTTCTTTATTTGCTCTCTCTGTCCCCCCAGAAGAAGTTGGGGAGTATGGCACATGTAAGTTTTGTGTGATGCCCAGAGCTTGGAATATATGTGTGAGGATCTGGGCTATGAAGTGCTTACCTCTATCCATATCCAGGACACTGGGTACTCCAAATCTGGGTACAATATCCTTAAGGATATTGTACAATATCCTTAAGCCGGCCGCCTTGTGCGAGCACATAGGCAAGGACTCTCGGGTCCCGCGGCGGCCAATGCCGGTTGGCGGTCTCCGGCGAGCAGCCTATTCTGTCGCTGCCCCCAACCTCTGGAATCAACTGCCCTTGGGCTCGCCTGGCCCCCAACATCCGCACCTTTCGCCGTGATTTAAAGACCTGGTTATTTGACCAACCTGGCTGTGACCCTTCCTGGGGATAGGTTTTTAATGTTAATTGTGTAAATCTGTTTTAGTATTTGGGCTTGTAAACTAATTTAATTGTTTTTTAAGTATTTATTGTCTTTGTTTTTAGTTGTGAGTCAGCCCGAGTCTTCGGAGATGGGGCGGCATACAAGTTCAAATAATAAATAAATAAATAAATAAGGAGGTGCCTGGCTGTTTCAAGGGTCGTGGCGTGTCTGCAGGGGAAGGCCTCTACCCAATTTGTCAGTTGGTCCCTACATACAAGGACATATTGGTACCCGTTTGCTCTAGGGAGTTGTATGTAGTCCATTTGTATTTTCTCAAAAGGGCACTGTGCCCATGGCCTATCCCCCTCATGAATGGATTTCCTAGAGGTAGAGTTGTTAGCCTGGCATGTCTTACAAGTGGTAGCTACTCTTGTGGCCTCACTGTATGCTCCTGGTGCATACCATTCTCTTCTAATAGCATCAACTATAGCTTGTATCCCACAATGCCCTTTTGAATGTAGTCTGTGGCATATTAGCCTGAGAAGGTGTCGTGGGGCTATGGGCCTTCCATCTGGAACCCTCCAAAATTTGTCTTTAAAGGTTGCACCTAATTTTTTCTCCCATTGTTCTGCCTCCCCATGATCTAAGAAACCTTTGTAGGGTTTTTCAGGGTTGGCTGTTAAAGCTGGTGTTAAAAAATGCTGGGGTAGTGGTTGTGTTGCTGCCCATTTGGCCGTTATGTCTGCGTAGTGGTTACCTTTTGTTACTAATGAGTCATCTTTTTGATGTGCTTTGCAGTGAATGACTGCTAAAGCTTTTGGCAATTGGATGGCTTCTAATAGTTGGGCTACCAGGGTGGCATGTGCTATTTGTTGTCCCACGGAGGTTAGGAACCCTCGTTGTTTCCATATGGTTCCTGAGGCATGGCAAACCCCAAAGGCATATTTGGAGTCAGTATATATGTTTGTGGATTGGTTTATTGCAGCTTCGCATGCTTTTGTAAGAGCTGTAAGTTCAGCTGCCTGGGCGCTGTGTGAAGGAGGTAGGGGAGATGCCCAAAAGATCTCATGCAGCGAGACTACTGCAGCTCCAGACACCCTTTTGTTTTCGTGTATGTATGAGGAGCCGTCAGTGAAAAGTTCTAAGTCTGGGTTTTCTAGTGGGATATCTGTCAGGTCAGGGCGGGGTAGTTCAGCATCGTGCACTAGGTGGAGACAGTCATGGAGACATTCAGTAGTTTGTTCTGCTGGGAGCAATGTGGCAGGGTTTAAGGTGGAGCATCTTTCAAAAGTTATGTTGTCTGCAGTGAATAGCTCAGCTTCATATTGGGCTAATCGCTGTTGAGTAAATCCTTGGGTCTGGGATTTTAGAAGTATGGCAAATATCTCATGAGGGACCTTCAAACTTAGGGGATGTCCCAATACTAAATCTTTAGATTTCTTTACTATTTCTACAATGGCTGCAACTGCTCTTAAGCATGGAACTGCTCCCTTTGCCACTGGATCTAATGTAGCTGAGTAGTATGCTACAGGTCGATTAGTGTGTCCAAAGGGTTGCGTTAAGACACCTGAAGCAATACCCAATTTTTCATGAATGAAGAGGGTGAAGGGCTTCCTATAGTCAGGGAGCCCAAGGGCAGGAGCAGATGCTAAAGTTTGTTTTATTGTTTGAACGGTCTGGTCTAGTGAATGAGACCATTCAATGGGATCAGGCATGTCCGTTTTTGTTAGGTGTTTTAAAGGTTTAGCAAGTATCCCAAAAGAGGGAATCCATGGTCTACAAAACCCTAGAACTCCCAGCAGTGCCCTAACTTGTCATTTTGTTTTTGGTGGCTCCATGTCTAAGATGGTTTGTATGCGGCTGGGTGCCAGTTTTCTTACTCCTGGAACAATAATGTACCCCAGGTATGTGACCTCTTGTTTTAAATACTGTATCTTCCCAGGGGAGGCTTTGTGTCCCCTGTCTGCTAATGCTCTTAAGAGATGCCAGGTGTCTTCCTTACAGGCCAGTTCAGTGCTGGATGCTATGAGTAAATCATTCACATATTGAATCAAAGCTGACTGATGTGGTAGAGAAATGGATGAAAGATCAGTTTTTAAAATTTGGGAAAACAGAGTGGGTGACTCAGTATAGCCTTGAGGCAAGCGAGTCCATGTGTATTGTTGGTCTTCCCAGGTAAAAGCAAAAAGATATTGGGATGCTTGGTCTACTGCCCTCTCTGGGGGGGGTGTCGGGTTTGGCTCAGGAGTTCATGGCATCCATGACAGCCATGGACCTGACTCAGGTGATTCAAGGACCCACTCACGAGGGGGGGAACACGCTCGACCTTGCTTTTATCTTGGGACACTAGCGTAGTGATCTGGGGGTGGGTTCTTCGTCTACCCTACCCTTGTCATGGACGGATCACTATCTCCTGCAGTTAGTCTTTCAGGGGGCTATCCCTTGCTGCTGGGATGAGGAACCAATTCGATGGTTCCGCCCCGGATGCCTGATGGACCCTGAGAGGTTTCAGGTGGCTCTGGGGCCCTTGACCACCTCCCTTGACCACAGCCCAGCCGAGGTGCTGGTGGCCGCCTGGCAACAGATGGCCTCGAGGGCAATCGACCAGGTTGTCCCCTTGCGGCCTCTTCCCCACCGCAGATCCCGGTCAGCTCCCTGGTTTTCAGAGGAGCTCCGGGGGATGAAACAGCGGAGAAGATGCCTAGAGAGCAGGTGGAGGCGAGCCGCTCCGGCGTGGCCAGTTAAGAGCCTATATTAGGACCTACCTGGAAGCGATTAGGGCGGTAAGGCATGCTTACTTCTCTGCCCTGATTGCGTCTGCTGATGATCGCCCTGCAGCCCTGTTCAGGGTTACCCATTCCCTCCTCCAAGTGAGGGAGGGGGCGGACCCTTTGCAAGGCAGAGCAGAGGAATTTAGTTTACATTTGGCGGATAAGGTCGCTCGGATTCGGGCCGGCTTGGACTCGGACTGGCAGTGGTCTGATGATGAGGTGACGGCGGATCTGATTGATTCTATCTGGGTTGAGTTTGACCTGGTCTCCCTTGATGAAGTGGACAGGATCATGCGGAGGTTGTCCTCCACCATGTGTTTATTGGACCTGTGTCCCTCCTGGTTGGTTTGTGCCTCCAGTGAGGTGACACGCGGCTGGCTCGAGGCAGTTGTCAACGCTTCTTTGAGTGAGGGAGTCTTTCCTGCCGCCTTGAAGGAAGTGGTGGTGAGACCCCTCCTCAAAAAGCCTGCTCTGGACCCAGCCATTTTGGATAACTATCGTCCAGTCTCAAACCTTCGCTTTTAGCAACTGCCCTTGTTCCTGGAGGAAACTGAGACCCGTCAGGCTTCAGGTCTGGGCACAGAACGGAGACAGCATTGGTCACGCTGATGGATGATCTCTGGAGGGCTCGGGACAGGGGTTTTTCCTCTGTCCTAGTCCTATTAGACCTCTCAGCGGCTTTTGATACCATTAACCATGGTATCCTTCTGCGGCGGCTCCGGGGCTTGGGGTGGGGGGCACCGTTTTGCGGTGGTTCTCCTCCTACCTCTAGGACCAGTCGCAGTTGGTGCTAGCAGGAGAGCAGAGATCGGCCCCAAGGCCCCTCACTTGTGGGGTGCCACAGGGGTCGGTCCTCTCGCCTCTCCTGTTTAATATCTACATGAAATCGCTGGGCGAGATCATCCGAGGTTTTGGAGTGAGGTATCATCAATATGCAGATGATACCCAGCTTTATATCTCCAACCCTGGCCAGATCAGTGATGCTCTCTCCGTGATGTCCCGGTGCATAGAGGCGGTATGGGTCTGGATTGGGAGAAATAGGCTCCAACTCAACCCGACCAAGACGGAGTGGCTGTTCTTACCGGCATCTCGGTTTTCTGGTGATATTCCATCTTTGCCATGGGGGGAGAGGTGTTGCCCCCTGTGGATAGAGTGAGGAACCTGGGCATCCTCCTGGACCCACAGCTCAGTTTGGAGGAGCAGGTGGGGGCTGTGGCCAGGGGGGCTTTTGCCCAGGTTCGGCTGGTTCGCCAGCTCCGCCCTGAAGAGCCAAGATGCTCTTCAAATGGTCATTCATGCGCTTGTCGCTTCTAGAATCGACTACTGCAATGCTCTCTACATGGGGCTGCCCTTGAATACTACCCGGAGGTTGCAGCTGGTGCAGAATTTGGCCGCGCAGGCTGTGATGGGAGTATCCTGATACTCCCGTGTTACACCTCTCCTGCGTGACCTGCATTGGTTGCCGGTTGCCCTCTGGGTTAGCTTCAAGGTGCTGGTAACAACTTATAAAGCCCTAAATGGCTTGGGTCCAGGGTACTTGCGGGAACGCCTCCTGCCAGTATCATCATATGCCGATCACCCTGTTCGCTCCCACAGGAGGGGCTTTCTTGCGATACTGTCGGTCAGGCACTGTCGGCTGGCGGTTCCCAGGGCTAGGGCCTTCTCCGTGGGAGCCCCCACCCTTTGGAACCACCTCCCCATGGATCTCCGCTTGGCCCCTGATCTCCGCTCCTTCCGCCGGGACCTGAAGACTTGGTTGTTTCAACAGGCCGGCCTGGAATGACCCGGTGGGTTTTTTTACTATTTTTACTATTAATTTTAAATGTTTTAATGTTTTATTGTATTTATTCTGACTTGCTACGTTTAATTGTTTTTTATGTAAATTTTGTGCCATTTTAATGTTAGCCGCCCTGAGTCCTTAGGGAGAAGGGTGGCATACAAGTCGAATAAATTATTGTTATTATTACTTGGACGCTAAAAAAAGCTGAACATAGGTTGATGACCGAGAAAAAGGTGGCAGAAGCTGGAATTTCTGTTCTTATAGTTGCTGGGTTGGGCACTATGGGAGCGCGTGGGATCACATGATTATTTATGCGGCGCAAATCATGCACAAAACGAAAGATGGGGTTCCCTTCACTATCTACCTTTGCCTTTTTTACTGGAAAGATGGGGGTGTTGCAGGGGGATGTACATTTTCTGAGGACCCCTTGTTCAAGATATGCCTTTATTAGTTTTCTGATAGGTAGAATTGCTTCAGCTGGGATCTTATATTGTGATATACATGGGGGTGGTCCCTTCCTGACTTGGATAGTGACTGGTGTTGCCCCTTTGAGTAATCCTACTTCTGTGCTATCCCATCCCCATAGGTAGGTTGGCAGGGTCTTGAGGTCTTCATGTAATTGGTTAGGAGTTTCTGTTACCACTAGTAGGCGCTTGGCTGGGATAACAAGAGTTAATCCAGCCTTGCTGCAAGTAATTTTTGCTCCTAATTTACATAATACATCCCTTCCCAGGAGGGAGAGGAGGGGACTGGGGGCATATAGTAAATGAATGATTTAAAGTGAAAGGGCCAATTTCCACCTTTACATCTTTGGTATATTCCATAGGGATGACTGTCCCTCCTACCCCCATTATATTGTCCCTGGCCCCTAGTGATATAGCATTTTTGAAGGGGGGTTAGTAATAAGCGACATTGTTGCCCCTGTGCCTATTAAGCATTCATATGGTTTCCCTTCTATCAAGACTTTTAACATAGGTTCCCCTTCTGGGCCATTCCTCAAAGGGATGGCAAGGCCACTGAATGTGGCTCTGTATTCTGTTTCTTCCCCTTCTAGTCACCAGTTCCCTTGATTGTTATCCCCTTATGGTCCCCGGTATGGTCTTCTGGTATTTTCTCTGGGGCTGTGGTGGAAAGAATCATTTCTGGGGAAGGGGGGTCTGGGATGGGCATCCCAGTAATTATTCTATTGGACTTCCTGTTTACATTGTCAGCTGGTGTGCCCCTTGCCCCTGCATTTAAAACAATGTGTACATTCAGAGGGGTGTCCGTTTTCTCTCTCACACCCTCGGCATTTCTTTGTGTAATTGGGTAATCTGTGGCTTGTTGGTTTCCCATAATTTATGGCTGCAAAAATGCACAGGTCTTCTTGTCGTTCAATTCTCCTTTTCCTATCTTTTTCTTTTTCCTTTAATTTCTCTCTCTGGTCATAAACAAAGTTCACTATTCTCCGCAATTCAGATATTTCTAGTGATGACCAGTTTGACACGATCTGGTGAAAATGATCGCGGATGTCGCCAGCTGATTGGTCGACAAAAGCGGAGGCAAGGATCTTTTGATCCTTTTGGCAGCTGAGATCTAAGTGTGCAAAAGTAATTGCTGCCTCAGAGAGGCAGACCCAAAATGCGTCCGTGTTCTCTGTGTCTCTTTGTGTTGTTCTTTGGAATTCTGACCAATTTAAAGGTTTTTTTCCTATCTCTTCTAGGGCTTCTAAAAGGTTTGCCTTTGCACTAGTGTAAGTGTCCCAATGGCTGGTATCGTTATAATCCCAATCAGGACGTTCTTGTGGCCAGGTGACTCATGCCGCGTTTCTTTGTCCTGGCACACGAATGGCCGCTTAGCTATTTCCTCTGTTTTTTCAAATAGCTTTAATTGTTCATCTTTTGTTAGAAAGACTTTAATTAGCTGGGTCATATCCCCCCAAGAAGGATTATGGCTATCTACTATTGTTTTTATTGTCCAGATTACTGTTTGGGGGTCAGACCTAAACGTAGGGGTGTCCTTTTTCCAAATTACTAAATCAGATGCAGAGAAAGGTACATGGGTTACCACGTATTCTTGCTCACCCCTCTGTCTTCCTTGGACTGGTCTACTCAAGAGGGGGGCCATAATTCTAGCCTCATTTTTACTTTTCTCGTGGGGAAAGTTTCCTGCAGTGTCTCTTTCCCCCTTTTCTTTCAAGTCTTTGGATCTGGCTAATTCCGCCCAACAGTACCAGCAGGGCATTTGGCTGGGTGTGATTCTTGATCTAAGCTCTCTTATGGTTTGAAAATTAAAAGTACCATCTTGTGGCCAAATTTGTTTCCCTGTCTCGTCTTTCAGCAAAGCCCATTTTATACATATGTGTTTTACTTTTCTCTTGCTCATGCTGGCTAGGGTCGGTATCTGCTGCTTATCCCAAGCCTCCAACAGCTCTCCCAGGGGGGTTCCATTCAGGACCCTCGAACTACCGCTTCCCATGTTTCCCCTTCCGATGTGGGGTTTCACACTTTGGCTTGGTCGAGTGAGTCAGCGACCAGTTTCAGACACAAGAACTTCAAGAGCAAGAGAGAAAAAAAAAGGTGTCTGAGGGAGACTTTGGTCATTGCACCTTATGCAACGAAATCAAACACTATAAAAAAACCCTCTCTATTCCACAAAATATTCCACAAAGTATGCGCGTTCCCCTTAAAAAAAAAAAACAACACGGGAGACTCTCTCTCTCTCCCTCTTTTTGCCATGGTTTTCGGACTGGGGGTATGCTGCCTGTGCAGATTTCTTTCCTCTCCCCCCAAAAAGCAGTCCGTGAGAGTCTCTGCCCCCCGCAGATAAATACTGGTACTCTGCCTCTTTCCCTCAGGCCCACGTTTAGCGGATTTGGAAGAGCTCAAATCCGGGAAAACTTGCTTCTTTTCTGTAAGCAAGTACTGGTACTCCAATTTAGCATCCAAATTAATTTACCAATTGTCTAGAATTCGGGGCTTTGCTTTTACAATATGCACAGGGTTTTTTTTTTCTTTCCCTCCCTCTCCTTTTTTTTTTCCAGTCCTCAATCTAAGGCAATCACATTTCGCTAGTTTTTTTTCCTCTTGAACAGAGGGTCTCACTTCTGGCGACCCCCCCTTGCTTTCTCCTGTCTGTTGGTCACGGCTCGGTGGGGCTAGCAACAGATGGAGGTGCGGCTACACTTGTGAGGTATCTAGTAAAGCCAACAAAAAATTAAAGAAACAGAAGGAAAATAATTGCCACAGAAAAATCCTGGGGTTTTAAGTTACCAATAATTAGTTAACTTGAACAATAAATGTAACAATTTCCATAACATTTTGTATCTTATTAACCTGAAAACCAGAAGGCTAGATTATCCCCCCCTTTTTTAAATGCTAAACTACAATATATGTAGATGGATCTGTTTCTAATAAAAGAATGGGAATTCTAGAGAACTTCAATAAAAATTAAGTATGTGGATTTAAATCTGAATTAAACCTGTGGCGTTATATCAGTAACAGCTTTGTATTGTAAAAAACCTTCCTGTGGATTGACAAAGGGATAGTCTAGCCTTCCGATCTTCAGTTTAATGTTATTCTGAATTTCTTAGCTATGATACAAAGCGAGTATGCAATACCTGTTATCCAGATTTTAACCCCTAATTCTACATTTACCTGTTTCTTAAAATATTCTTCAATGTCAGCACTTCAGGATAGTTTATGAATTAATTTACAAAATTTACAAATGTAGGCTGTTCTCATACACCACACTGGCACCACATTTTAGCAGCCAATGGGTTGAATCAATTTATCATCTAGGATTGTGCAAAGTCAGAAAAATAAGTCGTTAACAGTTTTGGTTCAGTGCTGTAGTGCTTAAGAAAGTCACGGTTTTCAAGATGACTGCGCAGTGCTTAAGAAAGTCACGAAACCTGTTTTCATCGCAATATACACCTTCTTTATTTCCACATATTTCAAGCACACTGAATTACACAATTGCTGCTTTTCACTTCTTTCACAGATCCCTAAAACTAAAGAACCTTGGATGACTTCCTCCCCCTCCTCTTGCCAACAGATTGGTAAATAATGGAGGGAAGCGGGTTGGCACAAGCCGGCCAATCAGAAAGTTGTCTGGCACGTCCCCTGTATCTGAAACGTCCTCTTGTTACTTGACCAGTCATCAAATTCAGAGGGACCTGCTTGAAATTCTTTGGGCAGCGCAGTTTCACAAGAATCCGTATAAAACCACGCCCACAAGTTCTTCAATGGCTACACTAAGTTTTTTCCATTGGTCGAGAGAAACGTACCTCAGCATAAATGGCGGCGCTATCGTCCTTGTCTCCATTGTCCGGAAGATGGCCTCGGAAAATTTGGCATGGGCGGAAGAAGATGAAGTTGTCAGCGGGGCTCAGCTCATCGCGGAGTCCCTAAAGACACAAGTAAGAGCGCTGGGTGATCCCGGAATCTGGCTTCAGCTGCACATGGGAATGGGAAAGACCATTTCGAAGTGTCGAGGAATGCCGAGCTGTGAAATAAATTACAAGAGGCGGGCAAAGCGATCGGAAGATCGCTGGACCCCTGCTAGACTCCTCCCCTGCACGGGCAAAACTTCGGTGTCGTGAAATTTAAAGAGATTGCCTCTGGCGCGTTTTGCTTAACTACGGTTTGTTGAATAAGCCACAATCGAGTATATTCGCACACTATACAGAATCAATACTGAGAAGCATGATAGCTTTCTTGTGTGAATCTGGACATAGTGCTGTTAATCTTAATGAAGTGACACGAAATAGACATACAAGATTTGCTTTAAAACATCCATATAAACTGTTGTGATACATCTGCCAAGGCAGGAATCGTACATTTAATGATTATAGGAATTTGCAAGAAAACTACATGGTATTTCACCTGTACCTATTCTAAAAAGCTCTAAATGTTTTATTATTTTCAGTGTGAATATGGGATATTCGCTCGGTGATTGTTATAAATAAGTTACAGTAGGAACCTATGAATTTGCTTAGAAGCAAATTCTGTTGTGGTAAAACAAAACCTTACATTTTCAGTCTAGGTGCTGGTGGGTTTTTTTTCCTAATTAATTCTGCAGAAATGACGTGGTTTGTAACCAAAGAAAATTAGGTTTATTTTAAACTAAACTAATCACTGTTGTTTCACTATAGAACCCTGTTCTATATTGATTTATTTATTTCTATCTTAACTCTAGGATGCTGAGCCTAAAACCAAACATAATCCATAAGTTTAGATTTTATGGTCAGTTGAAAATAAATAGTATTTAGAAAAGTAGATGCAAGAAAAGAGCATTGTGGAAAAATGGGTTCTTTTGAATTACAGACTCATTTTGTGATTAATAGCATATATCTCATATAATGTAATTAACCTTCTAAAAAGCCAAGAATTTTAATATGCCAATAAGAATAAAAGTCTGGATAGTGGGCGTGGCACTACATGGAAACAATAGAATAGAAGAAAAAGAACTGGAGAAGAAAATAAAATAGACCTGCAAAAATAGAACAACTAGCAAAAAAAAATGCGAAGGTATAGTAATAGGCTTCTTGAGTGCAATACTAAAATGACTGGAGCACCATTTTAACATCATGGGTGTTGGCAAAATGACAGTCAGTTGCAAAAGGCAGTTTCACTTGGAACAGCTTATATTCATTCTAATTTTGTGCAACCTCACTTTGTCCTTGATACAGTCAGATTATATAAAATCCCAAATGGGTAGAGGGGATGAGACATTAAAGATAGTTCATTAAATTAAACAGATGCATTAATATAAAATGTTTATTTCTTTCAGAAAATTGAGTATATGTTTGGCATTGTTGGTATTCCTGTAACAGAAATAGCAATTGCTGCACAAGCAAGTGGAATTAAATATATAGGAATGCGCAATGAACAAGCTGTAAGTATTTCTTGGGTTAATTAATGTCTGGGTGATATTGCTTGCTAAATAACTATTCAATAATAAAAGCTCATTTTACAGTTACATAATCTGACAGATACTGTCAGCACAGATGCAAACACTTTTGTTTATTGCTGAATTGCAACAGAAAGATGGTAATTTCTGCATGTCTTTGTCTTTAATAAAAATGTTTTTTTGCCAGTATTCCACAAAGTATTCTCTGGAATTAGCGGAATGGTAGTCAGTGTAGTGCACCTCACAGGGTTGTTGTCATAAGGAACACAGAAGCATTATGTAAGTACTTTATTCATCTTGACTCAAACAAAAAATAAAGTAGAATGAAAATCATCTGGGTAGGACAATGCAAAAATAAGTAGGGATTAGATTCAACGTATCCATACTGTTGAGGAAAGAAATAAAACATAAAGATGCAAGAAGAAAAAAACTCCATGTTCAATTAAAAGTATAAAATGTGCTTTATATAAGTGATGGCAAAGGAAGTGTTCAACAAACTATCAGAGCTTTTGAATTGCTTTATGAAATATAATTGAATAATATCTCAAAAATAGGAAAACATTTAATTACATAGTACTTTAGTATGCAGAATTATGAATTAGTGTGAATTATTTGCAGCGTCACAAGCTATATTTTCCCTTTTTCTAAGATCCCAGTAAATATCAAACAACTGTGTGGGAGGAGGGAGGGTTACGGGTAATTATATTTGCATGATATTACTATACAAATGCTGCAACCTATGTACTTGTATCAGACTTCAGGATGCAAGTGTATAAGGGCAGGATTTGCATAGATTGCTTATATGTCATGATGGCTGCAGGTGGATGTCACCTTAAAAAAGCAGAGTCCAACACACTTACTTGATCAAGCTTGAATAATCAAAATTTGACCTAATGTGTATGCTCATTATATAAAATAAATGATATAGAATTCTCTCTCATGCAGTTTTTTCTTATATTTTGTTTGCTTGATTGAATACTAGTTGTAAAAACTATTCTGCAGCCAAAGAGCATTTCTTAATATTGATTGTGCTGTCCAGCCAGTTTAGAGTTAATGGGATTTGGGATAGTTAGTTAGGAATTGATAGCTGTCTGCTTGAGGGAATGCATCATGGTAAATGTAGTTAAGGTATCCTGGGAAATGTAGTACATGTCATGTGGTCACATCTGTAACCCTGATTGGTCACTAAATTGACCCTTGTTGGGTTGGGGGAGGCTCCCTCACTCTTACCTGAATCCACTGCCGTGCAGCTGCTTCAATCATCATGGGGATAAGAGTTTATTATCTTTCTACACTACAATTCAGATATGCAAATGATTGGACATTAAGAAGAACCTTGTCATAGATGTGAGTTGACAGGATGCCTGATGAACCAATAAAAAAAACTTTGTATAGATGCTTTGTGGAGTTGCTCTGTCTGCTTTATACCCATCCAGAGCGTAATAAGCAGAACATTGACTATTCTTGATATTTAAACCATATTTAAACCTTTTCAAATTTCCAGTGACATTTTATATTACTGAAATTTATTATCAAGAATTAAACCTTCATAATTTGTTTATAAAGAAAAAATGATAATGATGAACCAGTGTTCTTTGTACCAAGGGCTTAAAATTATTGGTTGGAGAAAAACTGGCACAAGAAGTTTGGTTAGGCATTGGCTGATATTTTCATCTATTACCTTTTTTATTATACGTTAATATATCTGAAATTTATCAGTAACAAAAGATATACAAATGGTGTCACATTTTCCTTTCACAATAAGCAAAAAGGATTACACAATTATAAGAATAACCATTCCAGGTATCTGCAAAGTTTTATGTAGCATTTTAAGTTCTCACTTGGTTTGACAATGTGTAGTCATGGCATCATGGCATGTTAAGTACAAACAGTTTTGCCAAAGAAACACCCACTCTGGATATCTTTAAATGTCTTTGCATTACTTGGCATGGTTCTTTTTCAGAAATAGAAGGGAAATGCATAAATTACCTTCTTGTGTTTAACTTTTGATTTTTCAAAGATTTTATGTAAAAAATAGTACCTGCACCCATCATGCCACTCACAGCCATGATGTTAAATCTGATTAGCACTTTTAATAATTTAACTCTTGTACTATATTCCGTATTAACTTCTACATGATGCTTTCTGACATCATCAATCCTAGAAATGTTACTATTCTGTCTCTTGCCCTTTCAAGTATAATCTTTATCACAAGCTTTTTGTATATTATGGCTAGACGTCCCTGGGAGTGGGGGTGGGATAATTTCTTCTCTCTAAAAGGCATGCTGCTTAAATCAAAATACCATAAATACTGTAAAGACTACATTAATTTTCAGACTGATCTAAAGTAACTCTAAGCCTCCAAAATGACAAAGTTTATTAAAATTTATAATGAAATAATTGTAGTTTATTAAAGTAGGCTAAAACCTAGAAATATTTTAATCCAACCACCCTCAACTCTCAGCATGAAGAATAGCAGTTTTTTCGTGTTAGATTAATGTAGGCTGGGCTTCCCCAACCTGATACCATGCAGTTATATGATATTTTAACTCCATCTTATTTAGTTATTACAGTTGGAAAGCACCAGATTAGAAAAGGCTGCTTTAATCTGGACAGATAGAAGGTCAAATCCTTTTGGCAGAAGCTGTATTGCATATTTTATATGTATTTCTATATGTAATTATAATTACAGCTCTTTAATTACAATAAAATAATTGTAATAATTACAATATTTTCAATGTGGAGTCTGTGAACCAGGTTTTGTATCTAAGTTGTGTAATATCCCATTAAATAACTTTCAGTTAAAGTTATCAATATGAACCTCAAAATGAGTTAATTTGTTAATTTTTTTGTTTCTCCTGCCAAATTAAAAAGATGTCACAATCTTTGAATTAGCACAAAATAATGTCAACATAATTTCTTTGAATCCAGTGGTCAGTCTGTCCTTTTTCCATTTCAAATTACTGCCAAAAATGATTTGCAAGATCCATTATTATAAATAAGGAGATTAGTTTTTTCCATTGGTGTTATTCAGCAAATCACAAGTCTGCATGGAAAATATCTGCCAATCGTTGCATTATACAAGAAAATAGCTAATCTGACTCTAGACAGGTTTGCCTTTTTCTACACTCCCAACCCATAGAGGTTAAGATATTAGGCTACAAACTGGGAGACTCTTGAGTTTGCCTTGGGCATGAAGCCAGTTGAGTGACTTTAGGTCAGTCACCTTCTTTCAGCCCAAATAAAGAGGCAATGGCAAAAATGCTTCTGAAACATCTTGCCAAGAAAACTGCAGGAACTAGAACAACATTGAATAGAATAAAAAAAAGTTTAAAGAAAGAAATAGGAAGAAATAGTCCTGCAGAGAAGAGAGGCAGATCTTGCAATTAGATAAAATGGGATAAATGAATAGCTGCAGTGGGAGAACTAATGATTGCAAATGACAGTAATGAGAAAGAGGCAACTGAGATCTGAAATCAAATTTTAGTGTCCATTCTCAAATTGGCACAGCTATGTAAACAAAATAGCAGCCTCATCAATAGGCAAACTTTTGGTTTATAGATTGTGCAAAACACCTAAAGGGCTTCTTTGTAAAGCAGCAGTCGCCAACTGGTGGGCCGTGGCCCACTAGTGGGCTGCGAGAAAATTTTGGTGGACCGCAGAGAAATCTCATCCCCAGAGCACACACCCCCCGTAGCAATTAATCCAGGCTGAGCAGAAACACAAGGTTGCGCTGCCCACATGGCCTGTGGGAACCTTCCCTGCCCACTCACTCCTTACCTGGCAAACTTGTCTGCTAAATTGTTATTTTTCCTTTTTTTTTTTCCCCCACCATCAGCTAGGAAGCAGGAAATGGTTGGATTTCTTGCTTTCTAGCTAGTCTAGATCTTTGGCTCTGCTTTTAAGCACAGCTGAACCTCCCTTAGCACTGAAGGTTCTTTTATTCAGTGCAGACTCACGGCAAGCAAATTTGAGAGACTGAGCTAGCCAATGGCAGATAGATAGATCACTGAATGATTCTGTGAGCAAGTCAAACTGCCTGCCTGCTTTGCCTGATTTTGGGTAAAAGTTGCTCTTTTTTTAAATAAAAAATTCAATATTTACATACATGGTGTGTTGTGAGTTAATTTTGTGAGTTTGCTTGCTAGCAAGTTTTATGAGTTTGCTTGCAAGCAAATTTTATGTGACAGACTAGCTAGCCAATGGCAGATAGATTTCTGAATGAATCTGTAATTCTGTGAGCAACTCAATCTGCCTGTCTGCTTTGTCTGATTTTGGGTAAAAGTTGCTCTTTTTAATAAAAATTCAATATTTATATAAATATTTATAATATTTACATACAAGCCATGCCCAGCCAGTCACATGACCACCAAGCCATGTCCACAAATTAGGCCACGCACACAGAACCGGTTAGTGGTCCCTGGGATTTAAAATTATGAGTTTGGTGGTCCCTGAGGTCCAAAAGGTTGGCGACCCCTGTTGTAAAGGACATTATCATGCACCTTGTTTGAAGTTTTTTCAAATTTTTTACCAAGCCTTACAAAATCTTATATATAAAAGGGAAATACCACTCACGCATCATCACAAAATCTCCAGAACCATAAAGCCTACAAACTTGAAATTTGGCACATGTCAGGATTCCAGCAGTCGCTCTAATTAAATCATGATTCTCAAGCCAAACTTCAAAAAACTTAAAAGGATTCATTAGAGGCAACATACTGGTACTGCCCTGTATGAAGCCAACTCTGGCATATGTAATTTACAGTCACCTATGACCCTGTTTCCCCCCCCCCCCGCCCTGGGTGTCTCATAAACCAGATTCTCTAATTGAGCACCTTCACAGGCTGGTTGTCATCATTCACATTCTCCAATTAAATATATTTGCGGGCAAAATCTCTGGTATTATAGTTACAATCTTTTAAAGATAAAAGTTGGAATGTACTTTCACTTTCAACTTCCTCCCCCCCTTCTTTTTATGACAACAACTAAAACAGGCATAGGAATGTTTTATGAGTTGACAGCACATATGTTCCACTTGGCTTCTAGGTGTTCATTTAAGATTTTTTGAAATGACTATCAGAGCATTAGTATTTCGTATATTATTATTAACACACTCTGATGCTAAGGAGTTCTACTCCCCCTCCCCACCTGAAAATGAATCTGTTCCAAATGCAAAACACAAACAGAGGAAAGTAGTTTCAGCTTTAGTTTCATGGCACCAAGCAGCTTTAGTACAGAACAGTTGAGCTAAGCCACACCCTGTTTCAGTTTCCAAACAGCCCTCAACTTTTTCATACACTGACAGGACACTAGCTGGATGAATACCGATTGATGCTGGTAGGCAGAGGCAGAATTTTTTCCCCTTATTTTCCTCCCCCAAAACTAAGCCCGATCACATAGTTTCGTAGCGAAGTACGGGTGTTGAGCTAGTAGTATATAAAGCTATTGTTTTAGTGTACTACAGTCTTTCCATTCAGATTTTAATTAATGTTTCACTTTCAATAGGCCTCTTTTGCAGCTTCTGCTGTGGGGTATCTGACAGCCCGGTAAGGTGACCATACAAATTATTCTGATTGGATTGTAAGACTTGGATATAATTTTGAGTTTTGAATTTTGAGAATCTAAGCTTTTTGTAATTTATGCAGTAGTGTTTCTCTTAGTCCCACTACCACAACCTCAGTTTTCTATAAATGAAAAACAAAAATGAAAAAATGCTGAACTTGCTTAATATTTGTATTCCTCTGAACTGTAACTGATTTCATCTACATTTAAATCTGTTTTAGATTTAATGTTTGTAAACAGCCTTGTAGATGAACATGGTGAGGGATAACTGCCCTTCAATCCAGTTTTCTTATTTCTTTCCTATTTAGTTTATATATTACAATGTTTTGACCTTCCCTTTTTTACTGAGAACAGAAAGTACGTTTAAAATCCTCCAGTTAAATAAAAATGAAAAATTTGCCTCCAAACTAATCCTTCAGAAATGTTTGTGTATGATGCCTCTGAAGTTATTTTTTGTTAATTCAAAACCTTTTCTTTTTGTTTCTAGGCCTGGAGTATGCCTTGTTGTTTCTGGTCCTGGTCTTGTAAATGCTCTGGCTGGAATGGCAAATGCAAACATGAATTGCTGGTAATAAATCTGTATTTTCTCTTTTATTTCCAAATACTGATCTATACATTCAAATGCCATTTATCAGGAAAGCAGATAACCATAACATATACTCATCATCTCACCCCATTTCCTCTCCTATTTTATTCAGTTTTAAGCAGATTACATCTATATAGGAGAGAACACAAATATGATATATTTTATCCCAAGAATTAAGGATTGTCTTAATTGTGTTTAATTCATTGCCTTGCCCATTTCAATGAGTAGTCTCTATGGTCTAGCGGTGATGGGACTTATAAATAATATGTTTATCTGAAACTCTGAAGATTGGGGAAGATTGCTTATTCAAGAATTAAGTGAATCTCGCTTTTGTTTTTAAGGAATTAAACTTTTGTTTAATTTTTTTAAGGCCATTGATTGTCATTGGCGGCTCCTCTGACAGAAATCAAGAGACTATGGGAGCTTTTCAAGAATTTCCACAGGTGCACATCTCTGCTGCTATTTTTTAAATAAAAGAATGCCTGGATACTTTAGAAACCCAACTTCCAACTCAGTGTTTTTCAACCTTGACTATTTTAAGATGAGTGAACGTCAACTTCCAGGGAATGCTAGAGTTGAAAGTCCACACATCTTAAAGTTGCCAAGGTTGAGAAATATTAATTTAACTGATGGTCTTTAGATTGTTCTTATACCACATACTCCTCACAAAAATTTTCATATCTCAATAAATATTATAGATAGGCATAAAACTAAAAAAAATCCAGATTGAATTGAATAAGCCTTCCTTTCTCCTCTTTTTACCTATACAAATATACTCTCTGAGCCTCTTTACTGAATATTTTACATAAAAAACATTGTTCACCATCACCAGCAAATCTTTGTCATCTGCAACTACTTGGCTCTTTTAAAACTGCTTTTAAACTATTCTGTTTCTATTTTAATGTAAATATAAAGGACAGTCCTTTTGCCTATTCTTTCCTGGTGCATTCTGGTATAGTGCTTTCTGATCTTCTGTCACCTCATTTCTTCATTCATAAGGACTCAAATTGAACTTAATTAATATTAACAGACTATATTCAGTACTGAGAGCCAGTTGATACAGTGATTAAAGGCACTGGGCTAGAAACTGGGATACTGAGTTCTAGGTCTGTGTTAGCACAAGGCAGCCGAGTGACTTTGGGCAGGAAAACTGCAGGGATTTATTCTTGTAGTCACCAGCACTCAATAATCAATCTATCTTCCCTTCCAAAAAATCAACATTAAGCAGATATACTCCTAGCTTTTCACCTCTCCCCTCCCTAGCTTCTCTTGGGCATTCCTTAAGTTTCCCCTGAAACGGTTTTGGAATATTGGCACATTAGTGATATTAAATCTTTATTCTGTTAATAAAAAAAAATTATATAATTATATCTGGTGTCCTTTGAGCATATGAGCAAATGCTATTAATTTTATTTGTTCCGTTTACATGGATGCTTGTTCCATCTTTTTGGATTATTTGAGTGTTTAACTATAAAACAACTTCATTTCCTAATTTTTCAAATAATCAAAACTTTTGAAATGACAATGCTGTATGTTTTACAAATCATAACCTTTTGTGTTAAGAGCAGATATTATGCAATGTGTGGTTGGAAGTTTTTATAAAGAAGCTTTTTTGAAGATGGTTATGATAGAGTAATTGTGAGTAATCCTTGCATTATCTGGAATGAACTAATAATTGTGGTATTTATAAATAGAACCTCCATGTTCATTTCTAGGGTATCTCTGCAAAGCAATTGCGGTAATCTCCTGCTTTTCATTATTATTATTTTTGGAAGTGGGATGTGAATTGGATGGATTATTGGATTGATCAAATCCTGTTGTAAAATCATCTTGTTATTTAAAAAATAATAATATATGTGTTTGTTTTCAGGTTGAAGCATGTAGACTTTTTAGCAAATTTTCTGTCCGTCCAAGCAATCTAGAAGCTATTCCTGCAGTTATTGAGAAGGTAAAACATAAAAATTAGTAATACTTAATTCTTTTTCGTGTAGCTCTGTGAGAAACAAATAAGACTGGAAAATTGTCATATGGCTGATGATGCGTGAATAAATAAATGGGTTCAGTTATTTATATTTCAGAGTAATAGATCATCAGAACAGCATCTAACTTTAAAAAATACCCAGTGCCTTTTAAGATGTTAATATTACATGTTAATATTATTTCATAAAAATACTAGCTTTGTAATTTTATACGGGTGATTGTATACAGTATATTGATGATAATTCATACACACATACTCTTAGCTTATAATATATAATTAATTGACCATCAGTCAGTTGCTAAAGGCAGCTTTACTGGAACAGCTTCCATTCTGCAACATTGCTTTTAACATCACCAAACAATATCTGCCTATCTCAGGTCCTTAGGAAGGGCTCAAGAGGTCGATAAAAATACAAAATCCAGTCTAAACATCTGGTTGACTTCAACCAGTCATGATAATAATAATGGCATAAACCAGCAGTGCTGATCCCAGTGGTTATCAGCAGCTTAAAAAAGCTGTACATTGACAAAAAACTTAACTGTCAATTACAAAAGAGTATATTTTTTGGATCTGCAGATACATACTTCAATAAATTATCTTTTGGTCACAAGACCAGCAAAATACCACTATTTCTCCATGCTAACTGCATCTGCAGCATATTGCCTGTGACTCTATTTAAAATCACCAGTCTCTTTTAGGACCAATGGGAAGGAATTTGTGGAACATCTGACAGATTAAATTGCTTGATCCATTCAGATGGAAACCAACTATGGAGCAGCTCATTAGTGAGGCCTGGGGATCATGCTTATTTAATTAACTGGGAATAGCTTGAACCTTCCCCCTAAGGAAGTAGACAATGTTTTTGAAGCTGTTAAGGTTGAAGGTTAAAAGTGCAAATAATGCTGCAGAAACATTTCTGAAGCATACAGGTCTATTTCTGTTAGTTTCTATTAAAGCTGCATTTTGCATAAAAATGATTTATAAGAATCTTTACACTACAATAGAGCCTTTGCTACAGGAATCTTTAAATGAGCAAGTAGTTCCATTTACATATTGAGGAGAAAGTCGCTGTTGTAGCATGGCTATGCCCAACAAAAGACAGAGACTTGCTACAGGAAAAACAAGCCCATTTTCAAGGAGTTTCTATCTAGGAATCATGTGTGTTGTAGAATTCAGCCAGGGATTTTGATTTGATGACTCCAAATCTATTTGTTTGTAGAGCTAAATCAGGGCTGTCAAACTCACATCATCACGGCAGTGTCATATGACTCATCGGGACTTTTTTCCTCTTTGCTAAACTTGATGTGGACATGGCCAGCATGTGACGCATCTGGCCCGTGGACCAGGAGTTTGACAACCCTGAACTAAATAGACCATGGATATGCTTATTTACAGACTGAATCCAACAGTTATTCATTCTTTAGTAGATGGATATTTATTTTGTCCATTGTTTATTTAATGCATGTTTATCAATAAGGGTTGGTGTAATTAAAAATAGAATAAAACTTTTAGTTATGATTACTGCCATGTAATTTATCTTTCAACTTCTCTAATCAATCTAGGTTGTCAGAACCAGTATTTATGGACGCCCAGGTGCTTGCTATATTGACATACCTGGAGACTTTGTAAATCTGACAGTGAAGAAAAGCTCTGTCAAGTGAGTTTTTATCACTATAAATAGCAAGTTGTTTCTACTGATAATGTTGTACTTTTACTATATGTGTGCTTTCTCATGGAATGTACTCTTAATAAAGGTAAATATTGATTCTAAAAATTACCCATAACACAAAATATTTTCTGGTGTAAGAAACTTTAAAGAAATGTAAGTCAGACTCATCACAAGACTATAACCAACTGGTCCCATCCAATGAACTCTAACTTTTTAAATTTATTCTTCAACAAACTTTTATAAAGAAATTATTTAGAATGGAAGATAAAACAATTGACCTCAAGATTGTTTAAATGAATGTTCAATTCCATGAGTGACTCAAATATAGAGATGCATCCTTAAGAACAATTAAATGGGATTTAATGTTAACCTATTGCTTAAATAAGACACTTCAGATTTTGGAAGGTATGTCAGAATCTCCAAATCCTATGCCATATCCAGGGTTTTACAAGGAAATTGCCAGGGCATTGGCAGGTGTCTTAATCAAAAGTGATTTCTTCCCAAGCATGAATCTCACTAATTTTTTAAAAACTAATCTTTCTTAAAATGAAAACAGGTATGCTACAAAAATGACAGCAAATGAGATATTTTTTCCTTTAGAATCAAAATGTACCTCTACATTAGGACAAAGACTTTCAGGGTCTGTTTCTCATAACTTTAAGATATAATTAAGAAAAGGAAGCTGATCTCCTTTCAAATACATAGACAATGGTCACTTGAATCATTATTAGTTTGAGAGCTACCACTTATAGGAATACTCCATTTTTGCCTTTCAATTGCTATGTCTTATACTCCCTTGAAAGATTTACATCAACTTTTCTATTTTTTAAATGGGGGATATTACCTTAGAGTCTGTAATGTATTTTTTGCTTTTGATCTGGTTCCTTGAGAATAAGTGTGAGAGAATGTAAAGAATCCATGTAAAGAAGCATTTGGGGGGGAAACTAGCCAGAAATTAAAGGAATATAATTTTAACCATTAAAAAAAAACAAGAAGAGTGAAATTGCCATATAAAACTATATACAAGAAATTTAGTTCTATAGAAATTAGTGTTCACAGTTCCATTCTGCCCACATCTGCCCATATGCTATAAAGCAAAATGCACAATTTGCCTCTGAATACAGTTTGTTATAAGATTTTTTCCTATGTATTAAAAAGACCTTATTGCAGAGTAAGTATTTGTAATCACATAAAATGCTAGCTTTATTTTTGAAAGCTGATGTTATTTTTTCTTTCCACAACTATCTGTATACTTTGCTGCAGTGGAGGATCCTACCCTGTATATTGGATTGCTTCTCTCACCTGCTCTAGTAAGAGTTAGATACTTTCAAGCTGAACTCAACTTGTGATGAATACCAGCAGATATCCATATTGTGGGTTTGGCAACAATATAAAAGTGTTTTGCCATTGCCACCTTTTGGGATAAATCCCAGCTTAGTCTCCATTTCTGAAGCAACGCATTCTAAATTTATCAGAAAGTGATTTCCATTAATATATGCTGGGTGACAAGATTGTACTTCTTAACAATACAGATAGGCCTTGACTTACAACATTTTCTATTCAGCAGAAAAATGTGTGCTTCTATTATTTTCAGAGTTCATATACTTCTTTAATTTTTAATCTTTAATTGCATATAAACTTTTCTAACTTTGCTTTGTAATAGTTTGCTTACGTTTAAGCCATTTCAAGCATTGATTAGCCATTAAGTCCAGCAGATAAGCTTGTAAGACATACATAACTACTTTCTTTCTAGTACAAGTTATTTTTTCTCAGAAGGTCATATTGAAATCTGGTGTTTCCCCAACTATATTTTCAAAGTGGATTGGTGCTGACTTTCTTTTATGAAACAATTTCAGAATACTTTTCTCCACTGTAGAAAAATGGATCACTGAACTTGCTGTGATGGTTTCTTTTCTACAGTGGGTGTCTGTTTATCTCTAGGGAGATAGTAATTGTGCTGCAGAAAAGAATTTCTATTATACCTTGTCTGGTTTTTCTCTTGAGATTTTTTGAGCTCTTATTGATTTTTGATTTTGTAGCTGTAAGGGAGTGTTGCTCTCTGACTCCTAGGAATGATTTTAGCCCTGCCTGTCAAAACGAGCAGGAGAAGCAGTCCAATTTTTAGGATACTTCCATTCACTATAAAAATATGCTTCATATTAAACTAGTGTTTCATTTTGGTGGGAATGCAATATGTTCACCTTAGTTGTTCATTAGTTGATTAATAGCCTGAAATGATAATACACAAATTAAATAGTTGCTTATTTATTCTGTTGTTTATTCCAGATCTTTTTTGAGGATTAGTTTTTTATTCTTACAGGTACATTGACTGCTGTCCAGCACCTCCTATCAGTATGGCTGAAGAGATGACCATTTCTAAAGCAGTTTCATTAATTTTACATTCCAAGAAACCACTTTTAATTATTGGCAAAGGTAGTCCTATTTCAGTCCTAGCAAAACAAACAAACATCCTATTCCCTAGAAACTTCAGAATATAATAATTAAAATGTTTCTTTCCTTGTGATATTGTTTATTCTATTTATAAAATAAGTAAATAAATTCTTTTGTCTGTTGAAATTAAAATGTCCCAGGAATTTGTTTTGATTTTGCCTGTTGAACAAAATATAATAACTTTCCCTGAAAATGTTTGGGTGCTGGTGTTTTATATAAAGTAAAAGTAAGATTTTTTTTTAAAAAAGTTGTACTTTTAAAATTATTTTAACTCTGAATATGATGATAATACAGGGATATCACCAGAGTGGAGGGGAAGTAAAATTATTTTTAAAAAAGCAGGATTGCTTCAAAATTGAATTGAATTAAATTGTTCTAGGGAGCAATATACCTATTTTAGCATTTAATTTAGAGGGAGGGAAAATATTGTAAATAGTTACCATATCGTCCAATTATGGCAGTATAATTGAGGGAAGCAGCAAAAAGGGATCTTGATAGCCACATAGAGCTGACATTTACCATACCTCTGTAAGCTGCTTTGCTATAAAATGATGCCAGATTAATTTATAATTAAAAATGTTTAACTATTACTTTAACTAAAGGACTTGCTCAAAATGTATATATTATTTTGAATTTTTGCATGTTGTCAAATCAGAAATTTTGATTGTAGCAATCACTTTCCTTTTATACATCAGTTTTAGTTTGAAATACAAGACTAGTCATTATTGGAAAATAAGTTATTTTTGCAATTCCATTAAAAAATGGTAAACTTTTAAAGTTTAATACTACTGCAAATTAACAGTATTCTGTGTTAAAAGATTATCCTTTTGTATGTGAGGCTTTACTCTATTAGGACCAAGCTGCATATTAATTTTTTCTAACATTCAAATGAAGGTATAAGTGGCTCTTAACAAAATCATCATCAGTGAAAAGTGATGCTGTCATACAAAGGTTGATAGGGTACTGAAATGGTGTTATGGAGTTTTTATGGTGATGGGTATATCTCTTAGGTGCTGCTTATTCACGTGCTGAAAACAGCATCAGGAAATTGGTGGAGCAGTGTGGGCTTCCATTTTTGCCTACACCCATGGGGAAGGGAGTTGTTCCTGACAACCATCCGTATTGTGTGGCTGCAGCCAGATCTAGGTAAATACACAAATTGAGCCTTTCCTTCCAACCTTTGAAATTATAGGTAAAGAGCATACTATTTATCATTGTTACAAGAGCCAAAATAACATAATGGTAAAGATATTAAGGTCACATTAGGAACTTATTGGAGATAACTTATTCAATAAGCCACAATTAAACAATCCACCTTAGCAGTTAAGGCATTCAGAATCTCCAAACTGATAATATTTTGGAGTGATAAAGAGCAACATTCAATTATAGTGATTAAAAACACAAAATTTTAATTGCTGTTCTGTATTCTTTTAATATATATAAAAATAATGTAATTGACTTCTTTTCTTTTTAATGATTAGGGCACTACAATATGCTGATGTGATAGTATTACTTGGAGCCAGACTCAACTGGATTCTGCATTTTGGACTTCCACCAAGGTTTCAGCCAGATGTAAAAGTTATTCAGGTATTCAGACAAATTTCTTTTTAGATACATTCCAGAGCTATTTTTTAATAAGTGCTCTTCAAAGACAGTTAAAGTACAATGCCTAAAATGTTCAATGCAACTTTCCAGTTTTGCTGGGGATCTGGAACTTATAACATACTTGGAAAGCAACAGTTGGACAAGAAAGGCTGGTATAGCCCAAGTGTAACCCAGTGCAAGATTTACTGGAGACAGGATAAGTGAAAAATAATGTAACATCAGTTTAAGAACATTTTAATCCCCCAAGCATATCTGGATAATTGTCAAAGACAGAATGTTAAACCAAGGAAATATTTTTTTAGGAAAAAAACCCTAGTTCCTGATGTGATCAAAGGTCTCTTTAATTTAAATTTTTCTTGAAAAAGAGTTTCACCAAAGTGCTTTAGAGACTAATTTGATTTTCCTTTCTGGCTTTTTCTGCTCCTTGGTTGAGTTTCATCTTTTGTTTTTGCTTGTTTTTAGAGGCAATTTGTCTCATCAAGGCTGAAGTTTTTGTATAAAATGTGTTGTAAATCTTAGGCAAAAAGAGAAAGTTAACAACTAGAGGGAAACAAGTAGGTCATTTTTTATTTGTTTTAAACAAAAAACTGAAACCCTGCTGTTTAAGGAAAACTGTTACTGCCTAAGTCACCATTTGATTTTTCTTTCTTTCTTCAAGCAGATAATTTGTTTCTTCTCTGCTTTCTTGGTGTTTTTTCAAAGGTAGACATTTTTGCTGAAGAGCTGGGAAACAATGTGAAACCTGCTGCAGCCTTGTTGGGAGATGTAAAAGCAGTGACTGATCAGGTAACATGCTGTCTTATGTAAGTGCCATCTATTGTTGGTTGGATATAGGAGCTGGGTTGAAGAATTTGATGAAAAATCATTTTGGTTGATAAATTGTCAGTAATCTGGCCAAACATGCACCAGTATGCTGGAAAATGTAACAGTACATTTCTAAATCTAATGATTTTTGTACTACATACATACATATATATATATATATATATATCTACAAAAACATATATATGTTTTCGTAGATTTTCACGGGTAAAGGTATGTAGGTCTTGGTATATTCGGGTCTTGTCCTGTGTAAGATTGAGAATACCTTGGCAACATTTGACGAGATCCCACTCGTCATCTTCAGGCTGGTGTCTTCGGCTTTGTGCTTGTGCACAAAGACACCATCCTGAAGATGGCGAGTGGGATCTCGTCAAACACCAAGGTCAATTTCAACGGACAAGACCCAAATGCACCAAGACCTACATATGTGTGTGTGTGTGTGTGTGTGTGTGTATTCATATTATATGATATTATTAGTAAGCATATTGCTATATTCTTAGCTTTTACATGAATTTAACAAGAAGCTTTGGAGATACCCTTCGGATACAGATTGGTGGAAAGATCTTCGAGCCAAAATGCAGAGCAATGTGGCAACATCTAAGGTATCATTAATGATATGTATCAAGAAGGAGATTGGCTTTAAAAAAATCAAAGTCCTGTGGCATCACATGTTAACAAATTTATTATGGCATAGCATATTTCATTATTCAGAGCTATAAGCAAGAATACATCCATGGCTGGAAGAGATATAATTGTGAGGTCAGAAGAAAAGGAAATGAAGATTGAGGTCATTTATACATACATACATGGTTTTCTGAAAGAGCATTTTCCCTTCAGATTTTGTGGATTTTTTTTTGTATATGTTGTCCAACTCTCATGTTTATCTTACTAATATATAGGACTCAGATTGAATAAATAGCACTTTGGGTTGGTTTTTTTAAAATTTCTTAACTAAAGCAATCTGCAATGTGCTAGGATGAAAAAGTTATCACACACAAAGTTTTATCAGTTCAATTAAAAGAATGTCTAGGGTCAGTTGTACCCTAGACATCATTAAACAGTTGTACCCTAGGGTCATCATTAAATCAAAATGATTCCAAGGGTGTGACCTAAAATCATTAATGTTCCAAGCATGAATCCCAGAACAATATTCTGGAATTTGTGCCTGTCTTAACTTCACTATAATGAACATCACTTCATGACTTCTTAAAGGAGAATGGACAAGAATTCCCACATTGGATATTAGAAACTGATCACTAATTACAAGAATTGTTTGACTGCAGTTATTGCAATTGAAATTGGTGGAATCAGTTACTGAATCCAATGGGTTGATTATTTCTTCACATTGGCTTGTTAGACACTGGTTAATTTCTATGAACAAAATTCAGTCAGCCTTAAACTCTGTTTTTTTCCCCACTCAGATTCCCTTGGTGATCAGAGATTCCAGTGGGAAAAACATATAAACATTCATAAAATACAAAATTCTGATTGTATAGTCTTTATATTTTCAGGAACAGTTGAGTCAGCAGATTTTTAACATTCATTTTTTCATTAATTTAAGGCACTATCACTAGAAAAACAGTTGCCAATGAATTACTATACAGTATTCCATCATGTGAGGGAAATTTTGCCAAAGGATTGTATTCTGATCAGTGAGGGAGCAAATACAATGGATATTGGGCGCACTATGCTCCCAAATTATCTTCCTCGGCACAGGTAAATATATATTAGTTTCCTTCTTAGTAAATATTTTGGCAATTTGTACTCAATTTGTCTGGAAAGATAAATAAAGATAATTTATATGTACATTCCTGATATTAGCACATATTGATGAACACATTATTCACTTCAATTCATATTTTTCCTCCATACTTTACCATCCAGATAAAGTTCTTAGATAAATATAAACAAAAGGAAAATACTATGTATATCATTCTTATTATGCCAACAGAGAGTTGGTGAAAAATAACTGTTTCTTGTGAGGAATAGATTTTTCCCAACCATCAGGTTACACAGTTAAAAATTTCCTACAAAATAATATGATTTATAAAAGTAGTTAAATAGAACTAGCCTTCTGCAAATGAAAAGATTTGTTCTATCAGACTTCTAATTCAACATTTCTAGAACATAGGAAGAACTGTTTCCACCCATTTTTCTTTCCAATCTAAAAGATTGGAAGAACCAGTTTTGTATGCCCCAAGAATTCTTCCCAAGAATTTGTATCCAGAATCAATAAAAATTACTTTAAATCAAATTTATTTACTTATTCTTTGAATTGAAACTTCAGCACAAAGACTAACAAACAGTAACTTTTAATTTGATAATTTAATCTTGGTTCAATTAATCTAGATCCATCTAGAGCAGACATTCACCAATATGTTTTATATGTATATATAATGAAGAAATGCCAATCTTGTTTATAATGAATCTGGTGATCTTCAGCAAAACAAATTCATCAAACATACTAGTATGACGTAAATTGAAACAAGTTCAGTATTTAGTCTCAAATTATAAAGCACATAGACTTTTCATTAGATGAAGTAATATGAGTAATATTTTGCTTTGGTAATCAACCAGTTCTGTTAGTCCTCAGGTTATTATGGTAAGTGGGATTGGAAATTTCCTTGCTAAGCCATGTGTTTGTAAAACTGATATGTTGTTTAGCAATGGCAGTCCTGGTTGCCATTATAACTCAAGTATTGCACAGGTTGTTAAGCAGGAAGAGGGAGTTCCAGACAAGAAGTGTGAGGGTGATTAAAGGTGCCACAAACAGGTGCTATGGTGCATGAGTGCTGTTGGTGGTGCATGGGTGCTGTGGGCAGATGATAGGGAGCATAGGATAGCTGGAACGGCTGTGGGGATCGTTGGTGGGGAATGTTGCAGGCAAGCACATGTTAGGGAGTATAGATGGGTGGGAGATGCTACATAGCAGACTTCTTGAGAGAAAAAGTGGTGCAAGAGCAACTTATAGTCTTCCCTATCAGCTTCCTTGTTCCTTTGCTTCTGCACAACTGGCAGGAAAAGTCACAAATGGCAATCATGTGATTGTAGCTAGTTGCAACATCATATTCACAAGATGCCTAGTTTGTTATCACATGACATGGCTGTGACAGTGGCAGATTCACAGACTGGTTGCAACTCTCCTTTGATTAGTGCAGCTTTGAATAGTTACTGAACAACTGGTTGTAACCAAAGACAACCTGTAATAAGTATATAAGTAAGCATTGGACAGTGGAATTTTTAAAGCAGAAGTGAGTGATCTATGACAGGGGTCGCCAACCTTTTGGACCTCAAGGACCACCAAACTCATAATTTTAAATCCCAGGGACCACTAACCGGTTCTATTGGCATGGCCTAATTTGTGGGTGTGGCTTAGTGGTCATGTGACTGGCTGGGCATGGCTTGTATGTAAATATTATAAATATTTATGAATTTTTTTATTAAAAAAGAGCAACTTTTACCCAAAATCAGACAAAGCAGACAGGCAGATTGAGTTGCTCACAGAATTACAGATTCATTCAGAAATCTATCTGCCATCGGCTAGCTCAGTCTGTCACATAAAATTTGCTTGCAAGAAAACTCATAAAATTTGCTAGCAAGCAAACTCACAAAATTAACTCACAACACACCATGTATGTAAATATTGAATTTTTTATTTAAAAAAAGAGCAACTTTTACCCAAAATCAGGCAAAGCAGGCAAGCAGTTTGACTTGCTTACAGAATCATTCAGTGATCTATCTATCTGCCATTGGCTAGCTCAGTCTCTCAAATTTGCTTGCCGTGAGTCTGCACTGAATAATAGAACCTTCAGTGCTAAGGGAGGTTCGGCTGTGCTTAAAGGCAGAGCCAAAGATCTAAAGACTAGCTAGAAAGCAAGAAATCCAACCATTTCCTGCTTCCTAGCTAATCTAATCTCCCGGCACAGCAGAACAGATGATGGTCAGAAAAAGGAAAAATAGTTTGCAGGGTAAGGAGTGAGTGGGCGGGGAGGGTTCCTGTGAGCCATGTGGGCACCACAGCTTTGTGTTTCTGCTCAGCCTGGATTAATTGCTTTGGGGGGGTGCTCTGGGGATGAGATTTCTCTGCGGCGACCAAAATTTTCTCATGGCCCACTAGTGGGCTGTGGCCCACCGGTTGGTGACCACTGATCTATGATACTGGTGTGATTAGAAAAAAGGGACCTGAGGAAGAGAGAATTGATAGCTGTGTCCACTACTTCAGTTTAATCAGCATGAGCTTTGAAATTTCATAATTCAAGAAAGCAAGCAGCTAAAGAAGTTGTAATTAACAGACCATAGAAAAACTTTGAAATGCTGATTTGATGGAATGGTGGATATGAATTAAGAAACCTCCAACAGAAAACATGCTATCATTAAAAAAAATACGGTAACTTTCTTCTTTGTAGGCTGGATGCTGGTACCTTTGGGACAATGGGAGTTGGACTTGGTTTTGCAATTGCAGCTGCTATAGTTGCTAAAACCTGTAATCCTGAGCAGCGAGTGATCTGTATAGAAGGCGATAGTGCATTTGGTTTTTCTGGTATGGAAGTGGAGACTATTTGCAGGTAAAACTTTTGTACTGCCATATTTTATTTTAAAACAAAAATAAATAATTGCTATACAAAGTGAGAGTTTCTACCATATTATAGTTAGAAAAAATTCCTTTAAATGGAAAGTTGTCCTTCAGATGGGTTCCTTTTTATTAATCTCTACAGGCAAAACTTGCCAATCATTATAATCATAATCAATAACAATGGAATATACACTGGCTTGGACTCAAACACTTGGAAGGATATGCTGAAGCTTGGAGAACCTTCTACATAGTAAGTACTCTGGCATTGACTTTGATTAGTCTTTAGAATATTTAACTTCTTGCTTTTACAAATCGGATGTTGTACTTAAAGCATTAAAAGTTATATATAATAAAATACCACAATTGTTTCAACTCTAATGAGTTAAATGAAGCAAGGGTGCCATGTTTTACTACTTCTCACACTAACTGAGATTACCTGTGCTACATATAGCAGTAGCACTCTCTCCCCACCCCCAAACCTGCTCTGTTGTGGCCATCCTTCTAGGTCAATGTTTCTCAAATTTAGCAGCTTTAGCTGGGAAATTCTGAAAGTTAAAGTCCGCACATCCTAAATTTGCCAATTTTGAGAAACAGTGGCCTAGGTGCTTTAGAGTAGCAACTTCACCTTCCCTTTCTGCACTAGCCATACTAGCTTGAGCTGTTGAACATTCAAAACCTCTAGAGTATCCCAAAATACTCCTATCTTCTGGAAAGAAAGATGGTCATGGTTTTTGTTTTTTGTTTTTAATTGGGAGAGGGAGAGCTCCTACTGGAAAATTGAAAATAAAACGATGCTATCATTAAGAAAGGAGAACCCCAGAATGAGGTATACTTTGCTTTGTTGAAATTATCCAGAATGCTTTGAAACTGAACAGAAGAGATCAAAATGCTGTTTCTCCACCACTGGCATTTCTTCTTCAATAATATCCTGTTTCAATATGCTCATAGTAATTAATTGGGTCCTGAGCAAGTTCCCTGGGGCATTGGGAAAATGCCCAATTTACTTGTTAGCAAATTAACAATGACCTTTGATGATGTTTGATTTCCTGCTTAAGACTCTTAACCCACTACCCTATACAAAATCCTTTTACCTAATTTCAGTGCACCTCCAGTAGCTTTGTTGCCAGATGCTCGCTATGAACAGATTATGTCTGCCTTTGGTGGCAAAGGATACTTTGTACAAACACCAGAAGAATTACAAGCTGCCCTGAAAATAAGCTTAGCGGAAAAGCTTGTCCCTTCTCTCCTTAATGTCATGATCAACCCACAATCAGACAGAAAAAAGCAAGTAAGTGTTTGTGGAATTTGTCATTATTCTTGACTTTTTAACATTAATATTACTTCTACTATTTGATCAGTCCTGAAGAATAGATAAGGATATTGCTTTTATTAAACATTTACAAAGTGATTGATGTTTAGAAAGTTTTTCAGTATAACCTTGAACACTACAGGGTGCTATACCTTGTATCTTTATAACATTTCTTGTAGCTTCTTATCCTGAAAAGTTGAGTATTGCTACTCCTTTCTATTCTCAGGATTTTCAATGGCTGACTCGTTCTAACATGTAACAGAAGATGAAAAGACTAGAAGCAAGATCCCTATGTAAACTCAACAATGTGCAGATTCCACAGCATAATTACAGTTGCTAGCTGTTGTTACAAATTGAATGATCATGTTGATTGCCATGTATAAGGAAGTATCACTAATTACATACAGATCTACATTTTGCCATTTTGGGAGATAAAAGACACCTAGCTTCTAGCTTATTTCTTTTTCCACTGCTCGTATCAACTTTTGAAAGCATTTACTTTAATGCCTCCCATTGATCTTAAAAATGAGGTACATAATGTACTGATTTGCTTTTGCTTTTGATATAATTCTACAGTATGGGAATGCAACAGAGCTCTCTTTGTGTCTTTTATTAGAGGAATCTTGCCAAACTATGTACCATTTTAGATGTATGAATTAACTCCTGCTGAAATCCACAGTTGCTTAAAACGGCTGGAGTATGCATTTTGCATGCTGATTCTAATTGTTACACTTTTAGAACGCTGAATAAATGTTTTTTTTCAAATTAAATTGCCTTGTTCTCTCTGTCCCTTGTATTCTTGCATTCTTATCTGTGTTTTCTGTTTTAATTGGTTTTGTAGTATGCTTTACTAATTTTTATTGCGTATCACAGAGTTTGTGTAAGTTGGGCGGCCATATACATTTTTTAAAAAAGTCATATTGTTATGAATCTTTTCATAGGTGTACCATGCAGAAGTTGGCAAAAACCCGAAACCAAATAAATTATTATATGAAAGCATTTGATTAATTTATACTTTAGTACTAAAGTACTAAGTTCATGTATGGATATTATATGTTTATGTATATTAATCTGGAAAGATGTTGGGTATGTTTTAATTCTGATCTGCAATTTATAACATCCATTTTGTACAATTCTTTTGGGAATAAATCTTTCTTCAAAGCCTAGATAAAATCACCAGAGGGCGCCATTTATTCAGGATTCTTTTAAAAGTAAAAAAAAAGCATTAATCTGTTGTTTTTAAAGGAATTGTTTATTTGTTTGAATTAGAATCAGAATCATAATAGAACTGGAAAGGACCTTGGAGATGCTTTACTGCCAACTCCTGTTCAAGCAGGAAATCCTATATCACAGGTGTCAAACTCGTTGCATCACATTGCTGTCACATGACATTTTGTGACATTTTCCCCGTTCACATAGGTGGGGGTAGGTGTGGCCTGTGTATGACGCATCTAGCCCACAGGCTGTCAGTTTGACACCCCTGCCCTATATCATTTCAGACCAATGGGTGTCCAATCTCTTCTTAAAAACTTTGAGTGTTGGAGCATCCACAACTACTAGAGGCAAGTCATTCCACTAATTAATTGTTCTAACTGTCAGGAAATTATTCAGTTCTAGGTTGTTGCTCTCCTTGATTAATATCTATCCATTGCTTCTTGTCCTGCCTTCAGGTGCTTTGCGGCAGCCTGTTAGATATTGTAACACTGCTATCATGTCACCCTTAGTCCTTCTTTTCATTAGACTAGACATACCCAATTCCTTAAATTGTTTTTCATATGTTTTAACTTCCAGTCCCCTAATCATCTTTGTTGCTCCTCCTTGTATTCTTTCTAGACTCTCAACATCTTTTTTATATTGTGGCAACCAAAACTGGATGCAGTATGCGTCAAATTATTGGTAATTTTTTTACAAATGTACAAATTTGTACAAATTTGTACAAAAATCTGCAATCCTACGCCAAATCCTCTTTGTTGGAGGGCCCCCCTAGGAGATAAGTCACCCTGTAGGGGTGACAAAGGAGGGGTACCCTGCAGGTCATGGAGTGTGGCAGCTCTCCAGCTGGATGCAGGGATTTCCTCCCATCCAATGACAAAGAGGAGAGGCAGCCATTAGGGCTGCCGTTAAGCTGGGGCAGCTGAAGAAATAAAGTGCTGGAACAGTATAGAAGAACACTGATTAGAACTGGGTGAGCTGATTCTTTTTTTTAAAAATCTGACACTTAACCCCAAAGAAAATAAACCGTGGAAAAGAGACTCTTTGAAATACTTGTCAAAGTATTTCAAAGTGGTGATTAATTACAAAGACAGAAATTATAGACCCGGGGGGGGGGGAGGAAATAAAAAAGAATGTAAAATCCTTAAAATACAGAAAGATTGGATCTCTAAATTTTATTGGCAATATTTTGGTAAGGCATTTTAAAATGCTGGAACCATTTGTTTGCAATACTGACTATTTTTTTAAAAACGGAAATAAAGATTGGTCATTTGTGCAATGTTGAAATCTAAGCTGATGGCACCATCTACTGGTGAATGGAATATTTATTAATATTTACTAAACTACAACCTTGGGAAGTACTGATAAGACAAGGATACAGAAGTAGATCTACATAAGACATGGAGGTCTGCTGTGTTATTTTCTGTGCTATATTTTTACTTTATGGCTACTGGAGGTTAACTGTGAGAGTATGAAAGACATTTAAAGCAGGTGATTTCCAAATACTAGGATCTATGACTGAATATACGGAATGGATTTAAGGAGACATTTGGAAAACTTCCTGGATCATTAATGGATCTAATTAACTAATGGTGGGATACCAAGAATTTTAACCATTGCATCCTCTTGAGGAGCAAAACCAGGACTGAACACATGGTTTATAAGCTAGCTTTTGAAGGCTACAGACAATTGAGACATTGGGGTGGTGGCAGGCTGCTGATAGGCTATTGAGCAATATTTAGACCTATTAAAAGACAAGATGTTGCAACGGGGAGGGGGGATGACTGGATTTCAAAAAGAAATAGTGTGGATGTTTTAAAGTATTTATGATATGTTGACAAAGAATTACAGGGAGATAAATGACTTAATGCAGGACATTCTGGGGAAATCAGAAAATCTTCATCAAGGGACAAAAAATAAAGATCAGGAAACAGAGGAAATAACAGAATGACCAGAAGAAAATACAGACCAGATAAATCAACAAGAAGAACAAGAAAAGAAAGAGAAGACAATAAAGACGTACGAACCAAACCAGGGACAATATAGATTAAGACACCAAAATATGGGATTGGACAAAAAGATGTTTTTAAAGAGAAGATAGGGGGTTGGGCAACCCACCCACCCCCGGAGAGATGGCAGCAAAAGGTAGTAGAGATGGAAGAAATATTCGGGTTAAATAGGAAAGAGGTAGACAGAGATAAAGACCCAAGTGATGAGTTTGGGAGGCAAGCCCAAAAATGAATAAAAATTGAAATACTAATGTGGACAAGAGATGATGGTTAGAAAAGGAAAGTTGTTTAATATAAGATTGGTATTATTGAAAGCTAGAACAGAAGTAAGAAATAAGATTAAGGGGTAATATTCCAATCTGTCTAAAATTGAAGGCATATAAAACAATGGTATGCCCAGTAGCTTTATATTTATTTATTTATTTATTTATTTATTCGACTTATATGCCGCCCCCTCTCCCAAGGGACTCGGGGCGGCTCACAACTAAAATAGAATACAACAATAAGTTACTTAAAAATATATTAAATTAAAGCCGAATTAATATTAGGATTATTATTAAAACCCCAAAATTACGTAAACGACCCCAAGGGTCAACACTGCCCAGATTGTAAAAACAGCCAGGTTTTTAGCTCGTGGCGGAAGGTGCGGAGATCGGGAGCCAGCCGGAGCTCCAGCGGAAGAAGATTCCATAGAGTGGGGGCCGCCACAGAATAGGCCCTCCCCGGTCCCGCCAAACGACATTGAGTCACGGAGGGCACCCCGAGGAGACCCGCCTGCGACCGTCGGGCGGCTGGTATTTGAGGCTGGGAGAAGTCGTTCTCGTAAATATCCTGGACCCATGCCATGTAGGACTTTGAATGTTAAAACCAAAACCTTGAACCTCACCCGAGGGCAACCGGAAGCCAATGCAAGCCAGGCAGGAGGGGTGTAACATGGGAGTATCGGGAAGCTCCCATCACAACCCGCGCAGGTGCACAAGGGCAGTCCTAGATAGAGAGCGTTACAGTAGTCCAAGGGAGACAACGAGCCTGAGTGATCGTGCAGGGCATCCCGGTCCAGGTATGGGCGCAACTGGCGAACCAGCCGGACCTGGGCAAAGGCCCCCCTGGCCACGGCCCCCACCTGCTCCTCCAACTTGAGCCGTGAATCCAGGAGAACCCCCAGGTTCCGTGCCCTGTCCACGGGGGGTAACACCTCCTCCCCCATGACCAAAGATGGAACCTCCAAACTGGACGGGATCGGTATGCACAGCCACTCTGTCTTGGCTGGATTGAGACGAAGCATGTTCCTGTCCATCCAGATCCGCACCGCTTCCAAACAACGGGACATCACGGAGAGAGCATCACTTATATGGTGCTGAGTGCTGGCCGCTACCAAATGCATTGAGCACTCTTTATAGAGCATGTACATGCTTTGTTGGTCATGAGGTGTTTCTCTTGACCATGTCAGCAGTGAGACAGTACAGCATCAAATGGGTATTGCACCACTACCTAAGAAAATGCAGGAGAAATGCCTACAGTAGTATGACCATGTCCTATGAATAACACTCCCACTGTTGCCTGCATTGCCTTCCACTTTTGCCTACATTGCCTAACACAGATGGCAAGTGTCCAGGTAGAAGGCCAAAGCAAAGATGGCAAGATACAATAATTAAAAAAAACCCCAAGTTTGATCCAGAAACTGCATTTATTTATTCAAGATGGTATTTGTCAATCTAAAAAGTGGATTTTGCACCTGCAGGAATAATGCTATGATGATGATGATGATGATGATGATGATGATGATGATGATGATGATGATATTTAAAATATACAAACTTTATAAATAGAATAAAAAATAGAAATTTTATTTTATAGGCTATTGCCTAGACCACCAACTTATTTTGTCTCTGTTTCACATTTAAGTAAATTGAAGTAGCAGCTTCATCTCAGTGTTTGCAGCCCACTTTGAAAAATTGTTTGATGAGCTTACTAATAAATGAAAGTTGTTTACTTTCAGAGGAAACTAAGGTTGCTGCCCATGCATTACCTTCCGTTCTTAACCATAGATGAAAAAGCTGTCAAGTTAAAATTGAGGAGGCAGCAAATAATCCTTTATAGAAACACTGCCAACTCAAAAAGAAGCCACAATAATACATTAAACTTAAATATATTTTGAAAAGTGATTGACAGTATTTCTGCTATATAAATAGTTATTTAAATTATGGAAACCCCAGGATTTCATGATCTCACTTGAGATTTCAATTTTATTTTAGTGAGAACTCCTTAAGTCAGGGATCTCCAAACTTGGTGACTTTAAGACTTGTGGACTTCAAGTCCCAGAATTCCCCAGCTGGCTGGGGACTTGCATTCTGGGCCTTGAAGTCCACAAGTCTTAAAGTCGCCAAGTTTGAGGACCCTTGCCTTAAATGATCAGCAGATAGTATTTTATTGAACTCTAATCTATGACATTTTATGGTTTCTATGTGATCCCAAAAATTGAAATGATAATGATACAGAACTTAAGGATTCAGATAGTTTTCTTGGAAAACTGGGGACTCTTTTACAAGAAGTATTGTAAAGTATAGCATGGAAAGAACAACAACATATTAGAGTCACCTGTATTTCTTGATTTACTATTTGGCCTGGTTTTATTTTGAAATCTTTTGTAAGAGTTTGTTGCACCTATGTCTCATTCCTTGAAGTAAAAGTCAGAATAAGAAAGATATTCACCTTCAAAGCCTTATATGGCTTGGGATTGGGTTTCTTGAAGGACCGTCTTTTCTCGGTCACATTTACTTGATCCACCAGAATAGGGAGGCTGGAAATGCTACTGGTTCATTCCCTAAGGAAGTCCACCTAATGGAACCAACAAAGGACTCCTTTGTGGTTGCTTGCTCCCTGTGGAACATCTTCCCTGCAGAAATAAGATTGCCCCCAGTTTGACACATTTTCACAAGGCCCTAAAGATCTAGTTTTGGTCCTCAGAGTAGGATGGAACACATCAAATGACTCCTTTGACCGTTGTTGCCGAGGTGGGGTAGGGGTTTATTGCTTTTTATTGCTTTTTATATTGGGTTTTTATCCTTGTAAGCTGCAGTCTATCAGTGAGTTAGGCATAAAGAATGGTGCCCTTCAGCTATACCTATAATTGGCATGCAGTTACAGATCCTTCATAGCAGAATTCACTGGTAACCAAGAGGTGGCTTGGTTATACCAGTAGTTCTTTTATAATAGAATGAGCGAGAACAAAACTTCAGTATCCTTTGCTTGCACTGTTTCTGCTCTTTGAAAAGGAAAATCTAAAAATCTAAGATAAGGGTTTGGACCAAATCATGATTAGTTATGAGATCTTTCGAAATCAATAGCACAAAAATAAGTTTGAAGATGGGAGTTAAAGTTTAATAGCTTCTGTTTGAACTTGAGAGTCATATAGAAAATGACATACTAGTAAGTAGAAATAAAATGCCCTTTCTTATCCATATTTCAGGTATAACAGCAATAATCTAGACCCCAGCATATCTGCATCATTGCAACTTGGCCAAGGAATTAATCCCTTAGAGCAGTACTTTCCAAACTGTTCTATTTAGAGACTCTGACATTCCTTAGAAGTTTACTAGGTCTTCCCCATAACTGCAGACTGGTTTCCCTGAAAAACATTTTGCCCTTCAGTAATAATATAGCTGTTTTCTTACTAAAGGGTTTCAGAAAAAGGATTTGGATGAGGGCCAGGGCAAATTCTGATTCACAATTCATATAGAACATGAAGTGCATTTGTAACATACAAAATTTCTTATAAGATGGAAAGTTTTAAACAGATTGAGAAACCTTTTTATTTTAGTTACTGAAAATTCAAAATACCTTTGTTGAAGAGGGTTATTACTGCATCATTACAATAAGTATAATTCAGGCTTAATGATATTTACTAGAAAAGTGATCTCCAACCTTTTTGTACTATTAGATTATTTGAAATTTTAAAAACATAGTGTCAGCATTCGTAGGAGTACCAGATGGGGATTGTGGGTGAATAACAACACCATGTGTGAATGTGGAGAGCTGCAGAGTTCAGCTCATTTGTTGGTCTACTAATTACTATCAGAAGAATATGCTAAAAGAGATAAATTTCTGGCCAATGTTAAAGCCAAAAAGGTGGCTTCATTTTGGTGGTTCATGATTTGATCTGGACACAAAATAAATAAATAAAAGCATGCATTGACAAAGGTTCTGGAGAGAAAATCCATTACATGTACAAAGCACCAATTTACCAAAATGTTAATTAGCCCTTCCAAGCTCCCACATTGGTGCTTGTGGGCACCACACTGAAGGTCTTTGGCACTTGATATTGAATAGCGCTCTACTACCTCAATTTAATGTGTTAGATCACATGAAGTTTTGAAATGAATTATGGAAACACTGTGAAAAAAACATGAGGTTAGTAACTGCATGTCCCGGATGTTGAAATTGTTAATGGAGTTATCTTCATTCATGAATGGATTTAGCTCAGTGATCATCTAGTTATCAATCAGAGACATGGCTTTCCCACTCAGCTTCATACCACACCCTCCCTCTCTTCATTAGTGCTCTGGCTATGTTTTAATAGCTGGTATTTGTGATGGGGGCATCTGATCCAATGCTTGAGTTAAATATAGCCCTGTCTAGTGTAAGGAGAAGATTTAATGGGAAATGGTTAGCATTCTTTCTCCCTAAAGAACAGAGGGAGAGGGAGAGAGAGAGAGACATGCACACATAAACATCTCGAACCAGTGAGAGGCTGAAGGAGGAAAGGCAAGCAGAAAAGACAGTGGTCAAGAAATCATACAGCTTGCAGCCAGAATGGTTATCCTCAGCTGGATTGCTCTGGGATTTTATCTTCAGGTCTTTTTCTGCTGGGCTTTGTCTCAAACCTCTTTTGTCGACAGTGTCTTCTCCATTTCAGCAGGTAAATGACAACCTTGCTTGCCTCTTGGTGAGTTACATATCTTCTCTTAGGTGATTTTTTTGAAACATGTTTTTTTGTTTCTAATCTCTTCTAATCATTAAAGCTTTGAGAAACTTGATTGCAAATGTAAATGAAGCTGTAGCTCATATATATATATATATATATATATATATATATATATAAAAGCTACAGCTCATCTATGCGTGAACATCTCTTATTTAACAGTAAACCAATCACATTCCTAGGAAATATGCTCTGTCCTGTAATATAGGTCTAGTGCTTTATTTTGACAGTTAATGTTCCCTTGAAGATGTTATTTAACTTGGACATCAGGGAAGAGAAATTAATTATATTGTATTATCCATTTTGTTAATATATTCCTGACTTTATCCTGCATTATTGGACATAATCAGGACAAATATCTTATGAAAAATAATACTCAAACTATCAAAAACTCAGATAACTTTGATAGCCAATTGCTGCAAAAAAAACCCTGCATGGAAAAACCTGACCATCACCCAGTGTGAATTTTCTGAGGAGGGAGTCTTATTTACCACTCTAATCCCAGGCTTTCCTTCAGCTGTATGCAGTGGAAAGAAGACAGGGAATAGGCAATACTTTTTTCTTCAATCAATTTCAGCTTCATTCTCAGAGGGAAAAGGTTTCTTTATCAGTAAGCATAATGGGGATCCCAACCACTTGGATAGAAAGCAACAATTTAAACATTTAAATCTAATTTTGAATTCATTCTACCTGGAATGACCATTTGTCTGAATGACATTAGTTATTACAATGTGTAATTTTAAAGGTGAACTTCACAGCTTTCTAAAAAGGAATGTTAACTTCTTAAAATTATTAAAGGCATCAGAGGGAAGCAATCTGAAGAAATTATTTTAAGAATTAGGCTGGATATAATTATTGTGTAATATTTCTTTAAAATATTGACTCCAGGTTTAGGTTTTTTGTAATTGATGAAACTTTAATATAACTTCATCGCTCAACTACACATTTGTGCCAAGAATCATTATATATATTAGGCATATTAGAGTTATGAAGTAGTTATTAAAATATTATTTTTTGTTGAAAGACATTTTAAATTTTCAGGAGTTATATTTAAATAGAAAATACTGTTTAAAACCTTGCTATCCTTCCCTTCTTGCCTTTGCTCATTCATAAATGTTTGTTTAAGCAAATAAATAAATAATATCATACCCATAAACTGAACTAACACTAATATAGTGTCTAGAACAGTGCTTACTGAGACTCTTTTAAAGTTCACAAATTAATTTTGTGCAGGGATCAAATGGCAATTTGCAGAGGTCAAAGGAAGGACTGGAAGGGCAATAAAATCTTATTCTTGTTATTTTTGCATGTCTGCTTTTTCTTTTCTCTCTTTTAAAAGTCTTTTTAAAAATACATTAAAACAAACATAAAAAGGACCTACAATTTGGATAACCATCATCTGCTGAATTCTTGCAAAAGTTCCTTCATCTTTTTTGTGGACTTGATGCTTCAAAACATCTATGCTGAATACACGTAGCAAATATCTAATAGAGGTGTTGCACAGCAGCAGGGGGAAACCCCCTCTCTTATTTCTATCTAGTACAAGTAAAGGCGTCCTCTCAGGAGACGCTAATTTAAAATGAAGAAACAAACAAACTAGCTGAAGCAGCTAAACAGGGTTACTAAGCAGAGTATCAAACAAATGCAGCTTGGGAGCAAAATAATTGACTATCACCATGATATCATGTTGTGATAAAGAGACATGTGGTTTTACCATGGATTCGTTCCCCCAACCCAACATCTCCAAAACTAGGTGCCATCTTGTTTCCAGAAATAGTAATGGATCCTCTTGGCTCTGTCTAGCCGGATTTCTTGATGCTGAAACATCACTTCTAAAGGAAACGCTTCAAGGTTTTAGGTTACATGAGGTAACGTGGCCATGATTCTTCATTTCCGTTTGACTCTGCTATAGCAGTTGAGTTACTAACAACAAATCTGCAGGGGTGAAAATATTTAAGGATGGATCTTTTAAAATGCATTTTCTTCAGTGCATTTTCTTAGTTTTGGCAATTGAGCTGATTTTTTATGGGCTTTGCTGCAGTTTTAAATGAAATCTGCTTTCTCATAGAACAGGGCTGTCAAACTCGTGGCCTGTGGACTGGATGCATCACATGCTGCCCACACCCATGCCCCGTTTAGTGAAAGGGGAAAAAATGATACATCACGTGATGATGTGATGATGCAAGTTTGATATCCCTATCATAGAACTTGGAGGCTAACTATTTTCCCATTGGTGGGAATTCTTATATAAATTTGCTCTTAGCTCCTCATCTTTCCATTCTGCAAAGGTTATATCTCCATAGCTTCCCCTGTTGTTTCTGTTGTTTTAAGGAAGGAGGGGCCTTGTGAAGTACAGGTGGTATTCAGCAGGTTCTGGCAAGTTCTGGAGAACCAGTAGTGGAAATTTTGAGTAGTTCGGAGAAAACCCCACCTCTGACTGGAGATTTTACAGTATCCTTCTCCTGCCATGCCCACCAAGCCACACCCACAGAACCAGTAGTAAAAATTTTTGAATCCCACCACTGTTGTGAAAACCTGGAACCATGCTGTTCACTAAAAAAAAGATGTTTTATTTTTCTTTTTGTTTTGTGAAAACCCAAATAAAATTGTTTTTTTTTTTAAAAAAGGCTTGTCAGCTCTGCAGTCCCTTCTTCCAATGAAAAAGTTTTGATAAGTGAAATGTCAAACAAAACAGAGTCTGGATGTGGCAGTTCTGTTCTCCTAGTTAGCTGGAGAAGGCTTTGATTGCATGAAGTCATCTTCTCTGCCCTTTGAAATTGGTGGTGGTATGGGTGGTTGCCTTGAAACTTGAGAAGTGTTTCTGGAGAATGGGGGAGGCAACTGTGAATGGAAGAAACCTGTACTTCGTTTTAGTCTTTCATAACATATCCATATGGTGCTGCAACACCTGCCTGCTATGTAAGTTATAGGGGTTCAGGTCTTGCAAAACACCATGAATTCTCTGTTGCTGATGAATATTAATAGAATGCAATGTTCTTCCCATCAGTGTATCAGGGCCTAGCATCCTTTGTAAGCAGGATGATTTGTTGGCTTGTTTTTTGAAATCAGCTGAGTCATTTCTACAGTAAGACAGAATGAGGCAGACATATTTGGGAATAAATTCTGGGTGCCATAGAAGGGCAACACAATGTTTCTTATTTAATTTTGTTGTTTTGATATTAGATGTCATGAAAGATTTTTGTGAGATTTTTGATCTCAAAATAATTTGCTTGGCTTTCAATATAGGTAGATGCATTAATACTAAACAGAGTTCAAGACACTGCATAGTCATTATATTTCTCCCACCTCTGCTCCTTAAAGTCTGGAACATTTCACATATAAGGACTACAGCAATTTTATTTTTCAGAGTTTCCAATATAATGTGCATTACTTTTACAGTTTAGCGAAATAATCAGTTTAGTTAATTCTGCAGTTAAGGCCAGCTTTTTTACTTGCTGCTTTGTAAGTAAATAGCCACAGCAAATCTGATTGTTTAGCAGATACTGAATTTAAGAGCTTTTCTCTTATTGAACTAGTAGGAAAAAAAACCCAAAGAAAAGAAAAAATTTGCACATTTGCAAACAGGTTACGTGGGGCTGTACTTGAAGACTACCTAATCCAGCATTGTAGCAATGTGAGCAACGATGGACATGCCTCAGCATGCCCATTAAACTGTACTGCTTCATGAGCTGTGCCAGTTGCCGGTTTGCTTCCAGGTGTGATTCAAGATGTTGGTTGTTTTCTGTAATGCTCTGAATGGCATAGGGACTATCAGTTTCCCATAGTGTCTTCAGCTGATTTGATCTTCCAGGGTTGAAACTCCAGGTTCCTTCGATTAAGCAATGCCAATTATTTGCACCATTGAGTTCTGGATGCCCCCTCCCTCTGCTGTTGTTCAGAAAGCAGTGAAGACCTGCCTGTTCACTTAGGTTAGGGGTGCCAAACTCACATCGTCATGGTGGTGTCACGGTATATATCGGGACTTTTTTCGCCTTCGCTAAACCGGGCTTGGGCATGGCCAACACAGGATGCATCCGGTCCGCAGGCTGCAAGTTTGACAGCCCTGGCCTCAGTCTAAGGCTTAGGTCTTCTGTGAGGGAGAGGCCGATCTCTCACTTCATCATACTTGCCATCTTTTATATTTTGATTGATCACTCAATCAGCCAATTTAATTTTTCAGTCAGACATAATTATAAAACTATTTAAAACTAAGAAAAATCTTCTGTAAAATAGGGTTCATGGTCCCCTTATTTCACCTGCTGATCCATAGAAAATTTGGTTGGCCTGTTATTATTATTAGAGAGGGATTCATTCATTTCTTGTTCACATTCTCTCTCTCTCTCTCTCTCTCTCTCTCTCTCTCTCTCTCTGTCTCTTAAACCAAAATTTAGGAAGCATCCTATTATCCTGCTATGCTCTGCATGGGTTCCACTGCAGATTTCATTTCATCACAATAGGTGTTAATTATTTTTATCAAACTTTTAAATCAGCAAGCAGGACTTAAATACTTTGAAGATCATATAAAAAGTACAAAATGTCAATCCATATTGTAAGCCACAGCAGTAAAAAAAAGAAGAAAAAAGGACTTGTACAACCTACTTGTATGTTGTATAAACTTGTGCACATTCATGATTGAGTTAGTAATTTTGGATTTTAGGTCATTATGTTACATCCTGTCAATATCAGAAAAAGATTAAATCCACAATTATAGCTTATTGGGGATTCTAAGAGGATTAAATTGTTCTGTTTATTATTTGTATCTTTGTGGGTTTTTAAAATTTGTGTAGCTGCCCATCTCAAACGGTGACACTGGGTGACAAACAATCATAAAAACAAATAAAACACAATACAAGAAGAAATGCAATACAAATAGTAGCCAATAGATATTACAATCTGTCAGTGTTAGTGCACCAGAAAATGGAGCCCTCTTGGAACCAGGTCTTCTTAACATTCAAAAAAGCCCACAGGGTCAGAGATATCCCAATCTCAGGAGAGGCAATGTTCCAGAGGACAGGTGGTGCAGCAGAAAGGGCACATTTCATGATCCCTGCCACAACCTTCCTTCTTTAAATTATAAAATTTACTACAATATTTTAAAACCTGGTAACTCTGTGTCTCAGGTCTTGCTCCTCCAGATCCTGTCCTGAGAGCACTTTGAGAATGGGGGACAATTTCTAAATGGTTATGACAGTGTTGTTGAAGAACTGTTCACTCCAAGGTCAGTTTTAAAATAAGGGATTGTACAAACGGAAAGCAATGATTAAGGGGCCACAGAGTTCACAAGGTGTTTTGAAGTCTTTCTCCCTCTCCCTCTTGTTTTCTTTCATCTCATTATTCTCTTCTGCACTATTTTCTTCTCTATTATTGCATTTCTATTATAATTCTCCCTCCCTCCCTCCATTTTCTTCCTTCCTTCCGTGATGAATGTATCCAGGCAATGTTCAGAATTCAAAATATTTTTTTGAAAACAATAGACTAGAGTGATATAAAAACAATAATGAAATATATAATAAAATAAATTCACTTCGGTCTTGGCTCTCAATTTTTCCCAGCTACTTAAATTTTATATTTCATGTAATGATTAAGGCACCAGAATAAAAACCAGGAGAGTGTGAATTTTAGTCCTGAAAGATTGATGGATAGATGGATGGATGGATGGATGGATGGATGGATAGATAGATAGATAGATAGATACACAGTTGTAAAATCAAATTATTCCCATAAACTTAATTCCTGAGGGGTTTTCCTGATGACAATACAGAATAATAATAATAATAATAATAATAATAATAATAATAACCCAATACATCTACAAAACCCAGCATAGTTATCTCATTTGCTGTGTACACTGTCATTTTTGTTTATATAATAATAATAATAATAATACTTTATTGTCATTGTACATATATACACAGTATACACATACAAGGAAATTCACATAACACATAACAATAGAAGTAGGCAACTATAGAAAATGAACAGAAGAACAGAATAAGCCTTCTTCCTGATGCCAAATGAAATCTTTGCTTGTCTGTTTAGTTTCAGGAGTAGAAACTGTTCATTCAAAGGCAATTTGACGAACACAAAATATTGAAAACATAAAAGCTGCAACAGAGATTATGACTGCAGTATAATAGCTGGTAAAACAATGCTGGGGACATTCCAAGGGAGAGACTTCTTAGAGTCAGGGAACTTCGGTTTTGATACTGAGCCATAATGAAGCTAGGAAACACAGTGATGGTGCCAAAAGAATGAGTATGCCCCACAGAATGAATCACGGACCTATTATTCAATGGGCTTTTAATAGAAACCCTCTTGTTTGTCTTGTGACATACTGAAGTACAATGTGCTCACTCACTTACATTCTCCTGTGAGAATCCAGAATCTCCTAAGCTGCGTCACTTATTGCATGAGTGTTTCAGATGGAATGACTGCGTAGGATTTTTCATGGCTATATTATTCAGAGTGCTCAGCAGAGGTACAATCCTTATAGGCAAATAGACATCAGGACTTAATTTCCGAAAACTGAAAAAAGGATGGATGGATTGCGAGACTGTATGGCAGTGGTACAACTTTTCCCAATCTGGAAGCCCTGCAAACAGGTGGTCATTAACCCCCAAATCCCAAGTCAGCCTAGCATGGGAATTAGGAGTTCCACACACCTGGAAAACATCCAGATTGCAGAAAACAGCTCTATGCTTATATGAGCATGTCATATCTCCATTTATTGATAAATGTGAAGTGTGATGGAGGTGCACTAAATACATTCATTCCAAAGGCCACAAATTATAACTCTAGAAGGGCAGACTATCTTCAGAACTATAATAAATCTCTACCTTAATGTAGAAGTAATGGTTACAAATGGCTACAGCTGGGCTTAAATCAAAAGAATAAATTAATGGAAGTGGAGCAGAGAATAGAAGGAATTAGCCAAATCAGAGAAGCATGTGTGGCTTAACCCGTACTTTACTTTTCAAAAAAATAACCATTAGTTTTAAATTAGCACAAGAACCAGTATCATAGGCTTTTGCTAAATGCCTATAGATACATTGCCTTATTTTACTGTTTTTCCTAATTATAATAATACACAATATCTAGAAGAGTTAGGACATCTCTCCCAGGATGGGCTCTGTTACACTGATCTCTTTCTGACAATATTATTGGAAGGTTCTTCCAAACAGCTTTTACTTCCAGGTTGACAGATTGTGTTCCCTGTGCTTTCACACCACACCCTTGTGAAGCAGTGGAACTGATTAATTTTGACGTCAGATGTGCCTCAGGACACATCAAAAAACCAATTTTGAAATTGAAGTGTTGTCTCTGGGAATGTGAACATTCCTAAGGATGTGAATCTAGCCAGAGCAATGATTAATGAAATGAGTTTTATAATTATAGTGGAAAAATTATATGTTTACGGAAAATATATGACTGGGACAAGCAAAGCTAATTACATCTTAAATCCAGCAGCATGTATTCCATGCCTCTAAAGACAGGCGGAAGAAAGTGACTTCAGATTAGTCTAAATCTCTTAGACAAACAGCAAGCAAAAGAAACTCAAAAGTAAATCTTCAACAGTATGCCTACATACTTCTGCATCTTGGATCAGTAAGTCATGAGGTGCTAAAGAATCAGTGCTGTTAGATTTGGATCACCAACGTTTTGAAATGACAAAATAGAGTTAATGGTTGTTTCTTTCACTCTGCTTCTGGTTATTCGTTCTTCTCCTCATAGCTGACTAGCTGCTATTTGCACACTAATCTTCTAATCTTGTTAAACAGAGTAAACATAGACTTTGTCAGTCATTTTCACAATAATTGGCCTTGCTTTTTTGAAATCAGTGATGGAAAGGAATCAGACAGAGGACTGGGGGGAGGTGGAGCAAAATAGCAGGAACCTGGTTACTTGTGGTGATTTTTGCCCTCCCATATTAATCAGCTGTTGATTGGGTCAACCAGAACAACTTTGCAACTTACGGGTAGCTCCGAGGAAAACAGCTGTGTTCTGTTTTTGATTGGTCCCAAGGCTTTGAAGACCAAAAACGATAACTGAGTGGAAGTGTCCAGACATACAGAAAAAAAAAGAGAGATTTGAATGGTACAGCAAAAATATTTTAGGTGGTGATCTTGGTGGGTGAGAGGAATGACAAACTGGTCTCTACTTAAAGCCACTAAGTCACTGGGAACATTATTGCCTCATTCCTATATCTCTATTATCTCTGTCATCTTTATCTCTATATAATTTTGACACAGCTTTAATTATTTTAATAATGTGTGCAAGTGTATCTTTCTCCAAATACAATGAATTATATTACATTTGTGTTTCATGATTTTTTGAGAGTATAAATGGAGCTCATCAAAGACCACAATTAATCTCTCCAACAGCCCTCCCTTGTCTGGACCAGAAGAAACGGATCAATACTAACCGAGGATGCTCTTTTATTGCTCTCGCGCTTCCTCCTCCCCCTCCTCCGCCACCACCACCACCATTATTTCCTCCACCACACTTCACACACGGGTGGGATTCTGTAAGTATAGATTTAAGCATATATATTTTCTTACCTTTTGTTAGAAACCACCAGATCATATAGCATAGGGCACTATGCAATTCTAACAACTAAAGTAGATTAAGACCATAATCTAGTAGCTACTGTCCTTATCTGAGAGACGATTGATGGAATTTAACTAGATTTACTTCTGAGCAAGCATGCAAGAAGATTGCATTATGATTCTTTTTGAAAAAGCATTATATATTTTAAGTACATTTCAGAGCAATAACATAGTACAATTGAAATGAATAATTTTTATATTAGAAGATTTAGTAGAATAAATACATGCAGCTTTTTAAATGAAGTGATGATTTGACAAAAGTTTCTTTAATAAAGTTGTAATTGATAAAGTTATATCAGCTGTCCAGTGTAAGCATTTGCAAGTGTTGCAATGGATCCTGTCATTAATTTTGCACCATGTGCTCTGGCTCTGATCCTATATGAAATTCATGCCATCCTGGCCCATGTTTCCCCTTGATTTCATTCGTATTTAGAGATTAATCAATATGGCTTCAGCCTCTGCATCTTGGGATTTCAAGCCAAGGATTTATTTATTTTTGCAACCTGCTTACTTATCCATTGCACCATATTTAGGATAACCTGCATGTCTTGTGGAATAGTGGAAAGTGATATATGGCTTCCACAAGTTAAAGAACATGAGAAGACAACATTCATAATGAGAGATATCATGCTGTTTCCCTTAATTTGCAAAGTATCTGGACAACTGTTATCAATCAACCATTTCCATCTCATTGTAAGCCAAACTGTTTACACAACAAATGTTCACTTATCTTCAAGTCCTGTAAACCAAGGGTCCCTGGCCTGTGGACCACAGCTGCAGAACTGTGCAAGTGGGCTGCCATTCACACAGAACCATCCTCTCTCCTCCCCCACCCCTGTGTCAGGCCGCCAAACTGGAAAGATTGGGGATTGCTGCTATGAACTCCTAAGTTGAAGAACATGTCATACAGTCTGATGCTTAAAATGCTTCCAAACAGGTCTCACATAATACTGCAGGCGTGCTATAATTGTCTGCCAAATTAAGTGGCGCACAATCCTATGTCAAAAATGATTGGATTGAGTACTCATTTCAGCAGCACGTATACTAAAAACAATGGGATTGAAAGAGATGAGGAAATGGAAAGTACCATCTCTTCTAACGGACATCATTTAGAAGAGTGTTTTAACTGACATCTCCTGTTTTGCATGTGAAAATAGTGCTATTAGCAGGATTGACTTGTCAATGGCCATAGGATTTCAGATATTTTTTGCCCTTTTCTCACCATGCTCCATTCCACTCTGTTTTTATTCATTATTTAGAATAAGCTTTGCTGTGTTTTATTATTCATTTGACAATGGGCTTTTTCTTTTAATGTTGCACCAGGTGTGTATATAGAGTGGAGGTGATAAAAACAGTCAAGATGGTGGACATAATCATGTCGTCAAAGCCCTACCTTTTTATGTGTTTTGCTACCTTACTTTTTACTTTCTCCTTATGGACGCTTTTCTTGAAATTGAAGACTTAAGAAAATAGTTTAACTATGCTACTATAATGCCTGAATTATCAAAGTTTCTCCCTTCTCCCTAGCCCCTTGTACCTCTGCTCTTTGTAATTTAACAGAGAACTTTAAGAAAAATCTGAAAGGCTGTCGAGACAGGTTTTTCCCCTTGTAATTGTGAATGGAGGACGGGCTCCATTATAATCCTTGAGAGGAGCTGTTGAAAACAAATGAGTGGGTGGGTGGGCGTGAGGACATTTTTGTAACTGGCTTGCATATGAGAAATAGTGGTTGGTATAGAAATAGTATAGAATAATGAAATGAATTTCTAAATAGAATACCTTATTTTGGAAAACAATATTTGTAGGTCAGGATTGAACTGAATCCATAATTAATCTCTCTGACAGCCCTCCTTTGACTGGGATCCTTGCTGCTGTCTGAGTTTGGTTGTTTTCTTGCAGACGTTTCATTACCAAACTTAGGTAACATCATCAGAGCTGAAAAAAAAAACTATGCTCAGAGAGAAGCTAAGGACCCCACAAAACTTATTTTACAGGCACTTCATATATAATAATTCAATATTAGTGTTTTCATCCTGTTGTTTTGTACTACAGTATAACTTCTGGAAGATAAATATATTTGCATACACACAGAAATGTATACATACACACAGTATCAATGAGTCATACAGAAACATTTATTATGGAGGAAACTTGAAAGGTTATAATTAGTTGAATTGGCAAAGCTTAATTGACAGGTAGAGAAGCTAGGGTTTGCACAGGGTTTTTTGTCTATGTATATATGTATATGTTTCTATCTATCTATCTCTCTATCTATCTATCTATCATCTACCGGTTTGTCTGTCTGTCTGTCTATCTATCTATCTATCTATCTATCTATCTATCTATCTATCTATCTCTATCTCTATTTATCCATCCATCCCTCCATCCCTCCATCCCTCCATCCATCCATCTATATATCTCATTTTACATCTTACTTTGTCAGAGGTGATGTCATCTTAAAGACAGAGTCATCTTCATTTCAGATAGAATAAGTTGATTAGATTCAATTTGCCGTTCATAAAAATGTAATTTAATATCTGTATCTCAACACTACATAGGCATCAGGGATCTACATGTAAAAATAAATAAATAAATCACAAATCAGAAGCAAATAAGGATCCCATGAAATTGAATTGGGGTATGTATCTTTATTGGAATATCAAGATGTTCCTTTTTGGACAAAATGTCATACTGTCCTATCTAGCTCCTTAATAGTTGCATAAATCCATTATATCATGTCATATTTATTGGAAGATTTCCCAACTTTTTATGATATTAGTTTTAATGTTTCTTCACCACAACATCCTTTCTAATTGACTACCATTATTTCACTGAAGAAACATGAATGAGACTTAAACAGATTTAATCTACCCTCTTCCTTGAATTCTTCCTAACATCCCACAAGCTGCCCTAGAACTGTGGGTGGATGTATAGAACATGCAATAGTATAGGAAAAATTCTGTTTCAGAAGGGAAAGGATAAGCTCATTTCCAGCCAGAACCTGAAATTAAAAAACCATCCCACAGCCTCAAAAAATCATAAAAATACTTGACATAGAGAAGGTGCAAAGCCTTCTGAACTCAGAGCAGAGGGTAATGACCTTAAATAACATTATTGGAATGCGTGAGAGAAAATGTATACAATTAAGCTACAGTAACTACTATAATTTTATGCTTTCTTAATATGAGAAGCTGCCAGGAGGGCAAGGCTTTTCATTGTTTGCTACTTCATTTGTGTGCATATTTTCTGGACTGATTCCCATATTGCATAAATCATATAAATGCGATATATTGCATAATATTGCAAGGGACAGCCTAGTCTCTTGCCTGTTCTATCCTTTCTGTATTTTATAATTTCTCTTTAATAGGTGAGAGAAAATGATGTACATCCTCTGACTGTTACTTCACATTTTTTATGAATACTTTGCAAGAAGCGGGACTTGTTTTCTTGCTCTCACTGGAAATTTCATAATCCATACAGATAGTCCTCAACTTAAAACTAGTTTCTTTGTGCCCTGTATGATACCTCCCCAGGGCTGCTTATGACTTGTCTTGCTTATGACTTGGATGCAAAGTTCTGACGGCCCTCCATGGTCACATGGTCACATTTTGGCTGCTCAGAAACTGGTCCACATTTACAGCAGTTTGCAGCATACCATAGTAATGTGACTGTGATTAATGACTTTTTTTCCCAGGAAACACCTCTAGTGGACAATAGATTAGATTCAGTTAACGACAATGGTGATTCACTTAACAAGTGCCACAAAAGTGCTTGTAAAATCAAGGGTTGTCATGCAGGGACTCGCTTAGTATTCAACACAATTTATGACTCTAATCCCAGGCTCAATTACAGTCGTAAACAGAGAACTACCTGTGTTCAGGTCATATGGAGGGTGCTTTATTGGGAGATGCTATTTTTGGGAGCACCTGCTACTTGAAATTTGGGCTACAAGCAGGAAGGTCTATTTTGGTTGAGGAAGTTGTGTTGTAGAATGAAAGTGAGAAGAGCGAGATTGAAATCTAGTGTAGCCCAATATTCTATTTCCACACCAAACAGGCATACACATAGGTGAGCTCAGTAGCAGCTCATGTGCTTCAGAAAAATCTATTCCATTAGTAACAGAAATGGCTTATAACCACTAGTAGCCTTATTTCCCACAAAGGATAAGCCTTGCTATGACTTAGCATGATGACCTTAGCATGATGACCTTTGGGGCATGTAAACCATGATGTAGAGCTTAGTGTCACAGGTGAATCCAGCTATTTCTAGATTATGCATCAAATAATTGCTTAGTGCAATGGGAACCCAGTTGTTGACCTAGAACTCTTTTTCCAAAAACGTTGGATAGAACTTGGGGAAATCAGAAAATATCTAGATGACCCATGAATGGATGAAAGAGGCATGTGGGTGCTTAATATACAACTTTATTCTCCTGCTCTGACATTGGACTACTGCTCATGTATATTGGGCATCTGTGCCTGGAAGTTAAACAAGACTGGACCCAGTTAGTTCTTGGATGTAAGATCTCCAGGAAACTATGGGAAGAATCAGGAAGGTGAAAAGACATTCCAGGAACAGACCATGAAAACATTTTTGTAATATTTGTAATATTATTAAAATATTATTATTATAAAAGTAATATTATTATTTTGTAATATTATTAAAAATATACATAGATATTTTTATCTATCAGGAAGTTCCTAGTTATCAAACTCAATTCTAAGGGAATTTATTCAACAGATAGCTGTACCTCATCTTCCTGGCACTCAGAAGCTAAGTAAAGTCAGGCATTGTTGATACTTGGATGGGAAGCCAAAATAGAATTATCAAAGCTTTAGCTAAGCATCTAGTAAAAGACAATGGCAAATCCCTTCCATGCTCTTACCAAGAAAATTGCATGGATATATCCATAAAGTTGTCAAGAGTCAAACTCAACTCAAAGCAGATTTTACCTTTTATGTCCTTTTGTGCCTCCCCTCCTCCTTTTAATTTCTTAGATGTTGTTTTCTCTGGATCTGAAAAACTTGTGTCAAGAGCTTCAGATAACACAATCTCCCTGTGCAGAATCTGTATGCCCCCCAGGACCTCCTGGCCCCCAGGTTAGTACTTTATTTTGGAAGGACAAAATGGGGTCACTGGGGGCAGGTATTCTGATAAGTTACTTTGTCAGATGGCATAGAAAGTTAGAATGGGCACAATGAGAGGAAGACAGGAAACGATGCAAAGAAAGCAGCCTCCTTATACTTTAATTATATTTATAGGGCCTTCATTTGGTTAAATATACTTGTTGGGCCATCAAGGCAAAAGTTGCTATAACTATTTTTTAAATGGACTGCTGAAATAATTGTTTGTGCAACTAATTAAACATTAAATAAATGACATAAATAAGTAAGGAATCCCATGTTTTTATAGGTCCATGAAAATTCTATGATTCTTAAATCTTAGCTCTTGTTTGATGGGTCCAGATTGTCTTAAGGGGGAAACATTAAAAGTTTCAGAGATATTTACTTTATAATTATTTGCTACTCTTTGAACATACCACCTCTTTTTGATTTTGAGACTTAGGCAAGCTTTGATTTTCTACTGAAATATCTAATTTTGAAAAGGGCCTAGTGGAGGTAGTGGCACACTTAGGGTTCAACCGGTGCCCAGATGTCCCCTCTCAGCACATCCAGGGGTCTGGAAAGCTAACATGGCTATTGCTGCCACAATCTTTCTTTTTCCCATTGTTATAGCATAAGGTTCAGGCAGATGTGCTTGCCAGCTTCATTTCTATCTGGGCCAATTCTGGGAGCCTAATCTAAATGTAACCAAGATGGTTTTTCTACCTTTTTCATTGGCTATGCTAAAACAGAATCATTTTTTCCCCAAATTCCAGATGTCATGCTTCCACCCAATCTCTCCACTATATTTTACATAGTGTTTTCATATGAAAGGCTCCGAATTCTACCAAATTAAAGCATGGTCTAACTGTTTCTTAAGGAGTAGTTCTAGAAACAAATATGCAGGCAGATGTGAAGGCAAAGGGCAGAAATATGAGGGTAAGAAAATGTCATTCTGAGTCGTTAACAAAATTCCAGAATTTACCAGGAGGTTGGTCAATAAACGCCTTTTTGGAAGCATCTTTCATCTGTCATTAGGCATAAAAAGCCCTTAAAAACTGAACATTAAATGAGACCAAAATAGTAGAGGCTGCTCTAAACAGACACGAACCATTTGCATGTGAAGTTTCCTGTCCAAATTAAAGACTAAACTTGGTACAGATTCTTTCAAGAAGAAACAAGAAAAGCTCTGTTGAGTCACGTTATCACTGGCAAGTCAGTGAACAAATTGCATGATGAAGATATTTAAACACCATACTTCTATTTTTAGGGCCCACAAGGTATTCCTGGTGTGAAAGGACCAAAGGGAGTAAAAGTAAGCTCCAAAGTTGTTTTGTTAATGTAAAAAAAAAACTTGGGAAATTTGTTCATACAAGTATGTAAATATGGAATGCAAACTGATTGCACTGATTGTTGTAGAAATGCAGATCACCTATAAGGAAGATTACAATATCTGACCTTTAAAACTCAAATGGCAGCAAAGAGGGTTTTTTAAAAAAACAATTATTTGCTACCATCTAAGTCTGGATTTTTGCAGCAGAAATGCCTACTTTAAGTAGTTTGGATTTTTGCAGCAGAAATTGTTACTTTAAACAAAGCATATCAGAGTACTAAATCATATCTTAAGACTAGCAGATCTGGGCTTCATAAATCCATATAACATGGCAGCAAAGAGGTTCAGAAATTAAATGTTTGCTACCATCTAGATTTTTGTAGTCCTGATTTGATTATCTTCATATCTCAACAATGGAAGTTTAGAATGCACCTTCTGGTTCTGACTTTTTCTCTTGACCATTATAGGTTGAATTGGAAAGGCTGAAGAAAAACTTCAGTTTTGACTTACTAAAGATCCTTTCTGTCTTGTGGATGGTCAGAATCTTGATTGTGCAAGATTCCTGCTCAGACAAAGAACAATCTAACTATGTCTTCTAAACACATTTAAAGATTTTTCTCAGCCAAGTTAGGGAAGTCATTTGGTCTCCCCCAAAACCTGGAAGAGCCCCAGTGTTTGGGATCATCACTTTCCCAACCTCCAGTATTCATTTTACCAGTTTCTATCTTGGTTCCAAGAAGTGTGATCTGTCTGATTAACAGAAGTCCTGATTATAAAAAAAGAATATAGGAATCTGTCACATGCTGTTTTCCTCTGTTCTTGATAACCAAATTAAAAATGTCCAGCTACATTAAAATTGTTTGTGCCTCCTACTGATGTATTATTTTCTCTGACAGGGTGAGATTGGAAGACCAGGAAGAAAGGTATAAGACAAAATGCATAAGATCTCTTACATTATAAGGCTTGCAGCAACTATCTTCAACCTGGTACCCTCATGGTGTATTGGACTGCAACCCCTGACTTCCACTCGGCAGGCTCATGCTAGATGTGGGTGATGGAAGTTGCAGTCCAACACATTTGGGAAGGCTGATTTCTATAAGTTTTTCCCAATTTAATTTAATTCCAGGTGTGGACTTCAGTGGCCAGAGTCCTCCAAGCAATATTGGCAATTGGAGGGGCTTAGAGAGCAGGTGGAGGTCTACCTGCTCCCAGGCCGATCGAGCCCAGCTAAGAGCCCATATTAGGACTTACCTGGTAGCTATGAGAGCGGCGAGAAGGTCTTATCTCTCCGCTCTCATAGCGTCCACAGATAACCGCCCAGCTGCCCTGTTTCGGGTCAACCGTTCTCTCCTTCGTTTAGGGGAGGGGCGGACCCGTTGCGGGGAAGGGCTGAGGAGTTTGGTCAATATCTGTCGGATAAGATCACTCGAATTCAGGATGGGTTGTCCTCTGATTTGCAGTGGTCTGAGGAATGGGATACAGGCCAGTGTGATCTGGGATGAGTTCGATCCTGTTTCCAAGGATGAAGTAGACGGGATCATGCGACGCCTGAGTTCCACCACATGTTTGTTGGACCCGTGCCCATCCTGGCTGGCTTATGCCGCCAGGGAGGTCACCTGCGGTTGGCTCCAGGCAGTTGTGAACGCTTCGTTAAGGGAGGGTGTCTTTCCTTCCACCTTGAAGGAGGCGGTGGTGAGACCCCTCCTGAAGAAGCCTGCCCTGGACCTGACTGTGTTAGATAACTTTCGTCCAGTCTCCAACCTTCACTTTTTAGTGAAGGTTGTTGAGAGTGTGGTGGCTCGGCAGTTTCCACTTTTCCTGGATGAAGTGGACTACCTGGATCCATATCAATCGGGCATCTGAACCTGGTTTCAGCACGGAGACGGCATTGGTCACACGGATGGATGATCTCTGGAGGGCTCGGGACAGGGGCTTTTCCTCTGTCTTGGTCCTATTAGACCTCTCAGTGGCTTTTGATACCATCGACCATGGTATCCTTCTGCAGGGGTTGGGTATGGGGGCACTGTACTTCAGTGGTTCACCTCCTACCTCTCGGGGCGGTCGCAGTCGGTATTGGCAGGGAGACAGAGGTCGCCCCTCGGGTGCTCTCTTGTGGGGTCCCTCAGGGGTCGGTTCTCTCCCCTGCTATTTAACATCTATATGAAGCGCTGGGTGAGATCATCCGTGGTTTCGGGTGAGTTTCCATCAGTACGCAGATGACACCCAGCTGTACATCTCCACCCCAAACCAGATCGGTGATGCCCTCTCCCTGATGACCCAGTGTTTGAATGCGTGCGGATCTGGTGAACGGAAACATGCTTCGTCTCAACCCGCCAAGACTGAGTGGCTGTGCATATCGGCATCTCGCCCAGTCAGGAATGTCCATCTTTGGCCATAGGGGAGTGGTGTTACCCCTGTGGATAGGGCACAGAATCTGGGGTCCTCCTGGACGCACGGCTCGGTTGGAGGAGCAGGTGGGGGCCGTCGCAGGGGGCCTTTGCCCAGCTCGCCTAGTTCGCCAACTACACCCTTTCCTGGACCAGGATGCCCTGCGCACGTTACTCACGCCTTGTTACCTCTAGACTCGACTACTGCAACGCTCTCTATTTAGGACTGCCCTTGCATACCATCCGAGATTGCAGCTGGTGCAGAATGGTGGTGATGGGAGTTTCCCAGTTCTCCCATGTTACCCCCTCCGCTGCCTGCATTGGTTGCCGGTTGCACTCCAGGTGAGATTCAAGGTTTTAGTTTTAACATACAAAGTCCTACATGACATGGATCCTTAATATTTAAAGGAGCGACTCCTGCCGACATCGAATACTAACCACCCCTGTGCGAGCACATAGGCAAGGACTCCGGGTCCCGCCGGCCAGCCAATGCCGGCTGGCGGTCCCCGATAACGAGCCTATTCTATCTGCCCCTGACCTCTGGAACCAACTTCCTTGGAGCTCCGCCTGGCCTCTGACCTCCGCACCTTCCATCATGATTTGAAGACCTGGTTGTTTGACCAATCCGGGTTGTGACCCTCTTGGGTGGGGTGGTTTTATTCTTTTATTCTTTTATTTTGCATTTGTATTCTCTTGGGGCTTGTTTAGTTTAATTTTTTCTTTAACTAGTTTATGGAGATGCATTAATAAATAAATAAATAAATAAATTGCTGAGAATACTGAAAATTGAAGTCCATACATCTGAAGTGGCTTCAGGTTGAGGAAGCTGCTTTTGTGCATATGCTAAGGCATATAGAAATGTTATAAAAGTTCTACATGACATTAAACTCTGATAAACATGCATCAATCTGAGATATATAGATATGACATATCTATTCTCTATAGTTAAAATAGAAGTTTTTCCTGTCCCAAGAAATCTGTTAGACTCCCCTTCTCTTTCACTTCCTGGCCAAGACCTTCCTATTCCAACAGCCATTTACTTGCCAGATCTAATTCTTCCTTTCCTGAAATCTGGTGGAATAGCTTCAGTGAAGCGACAGATGAGGAAGGGATGAACGTATTGGATTTCTGGGTGCCCCATGGTCATGAAGAATTTCCGATGGTTTATGTAAAGTAGGTTTTGCTAGTTGAAGTTACTCTATTACAGTCATTTTGAATTTTGAAATTATGTGAACACCCATGCTATTATACCTGATTTTTCTTTGTCTTTTCTTTTTTAATTTCATTTACTCCATCTTCTGTTTTTTGAAGGGCAGCCGAGGTCCTCCAGGTGTCCCTGGAATGCCAGGATCTATTGGATGGCCTGGTCCAATGGGACTAAAGGTAAGATTAAGCTATTGATGAGTGATTTCTCAAGCAGATTATTTATAATGTAAATTATAATCTTATTGAAACTCAAGGTATTTCTTGTAAGGGAAGTTTGCTAATAAATGATGAGTTTGAAAAATCTGTTGTGTGCTTTGGGGAGATGATATCCAAACAAATTGATTATTCACATAGAGTTAATAGGTATATATTTCTGGAATTCTCTGGAATTGATAGCACTCCCACACATACAACCCAAAATATAGATCAGATATTTAGTCAACACCTTTACCATAATAAAAAGGACCAATTAGCAAACCATCAGCAGCATCTTCAAAGGAAGCTAATTCAGAAGGGAAGAAGAAAATAACAACATGCTACTTTTCATGGATACTATTATCAGTAGAGAGTACAATGGCAAATTAGAAACTGTGATGACCCAGGGTGGGATACAAAATAAACACAGTCACAAAAAACAGGTAAATCCCTTTTTATTCCTTTACTTTGCTTCCAAGCTCCAAATATCCTTGACTGGAGACAAAAAACTCCCACACGAGCAGTTCCAGGAAGAAGGAAATACCGTATAAACTAAAAATGCCTATAAATTATAACGAGTAAAAAACAACACAAACCAAGCAAGATAAAGGTTTGAAGACGTCCACAGATATCAGAACACACACTGGGAAGGATGCCAAACTCAGAGAGGAACAATAAACTAGAGATAGTTCCACACTTTGTTTCCAGCACTGGCCCGTACGCATGTCCATCCTCTTATCCACTTGTCACAGCTGCAGCCCATGAAGAGGATCCTCCCCTGTAGAGCACGTCTCTCCCTTATCCTCTCCTTCCTGCATGCACTGGGATGGAGAGGGGATGGGCCTGGGTCCTCCTCTGAGTGCCCAGCTGGCCTCTGCCCTTCCCCAGCCTCCTCCACAACCTCCGGAGCCATGCTTCCACTCCCTGTCGGCTGTTCCTCCTCCCCCTCACAGTCAGTCTCCACCAGGGGCATGACAGAAACACAGGTGTACTGAAAAACCATTCATACCAACCAAGTGCTCCACTACCACAGTAATAATACCACAGAAGCTGTGTAAGAACTCTATTAGATGAGCACAAACACCCTGCAGCAATCCTGAACAGCAGAAAAAAGAAACAGGTCATCTATATAACATCTTTTAACAAAATGGATATCTATGCAACTTCATCAAAAAAGTGCCTGACCACTCAACCCAATATAGCACAATCCACCCAAACTATAATAAGGATAACCCTGTCATACATCAAAAATATATAAGAAACCACCAACCGACTATTGCAACTACATTGCATCAGCATAGCACACAAAAAACTAAACCTTTCCAAAATATCCTAAGTAAACCAGTCCCAGAAGAAAAACAGGAGTCATCTGCAGCGTACAGTCTGAAGACTCTGACAGCCACTATGTAGGAGAAACAGACAGAAGGCTAGCTGAATTCATCCATGAACACTAACTAGCAGTCAGAAGACATGATGAAAACTCTTTAATTTCTCAATGTAAGGACAAATTTAACTATAGTTTCAACTGGAAAACCCTGACCACCTTTGACCAAGCAAAATCCAAAATGGTAGAGAATTTCTGGAAGATTGGCACTCAGACAAATTGGTGATCAACAGGCACATAGAGATAAACAGATAAACTATTCAAAAGAGACCATCAATAAGCCAAAAAGGAAGATCAAAACATCTTCCCACCAGCTTTCAACATCCATATGAGCAGAATTTAACATCAAGATTAACGTTAGACCAACAACTAAGATGTGAACAATACCCCGGTCAAAGAACTGCCAAACAAACCACAGTAAACACCCCAACATGAACAAAAACAACAAATCACCAAAACCACTCCCACCAACACCAATTGGGCAAGCCACTAGAATACAAATTGAGAGAAAACACAACTCCTTACTTAATTTGGGTAATGAAACACCTGCAAGGAAACAGACAAGCTCAGAGAGCACCAAGGATCCCTCATTTCAACACTGAGCTACAAACATTATCCTTTACAGGTATAAATTTCTATCTATTGTTGTCTTTATAAAAGTAGTGAAATTATGGGTTGACATTATTATATCAATCAGAACATGTTTTTTTCTTCAGAGTATCTGTGAGAAGACAATGGGAGTGTTGGCTACAGATGGTCAGTAGGAAGCTAATCACATGATCGATGTATCTGGTTAATACTTGAATGGGAGATTACCAAGGAACACTAGGACTATAAACTTAACTAATTTACTGAAAAACATCTTAGAAGAAATCACTGGCAAACTGTTCCTTTAAAGTATAAAAAGAGATCCTCTTTGTTGCAATCTTTTCCATTTATCAGCAAATTTGGCAATGTGATTGCTGACAACTGATGGGATAGTTTCCTAATGTCAGAAATAAAGAAATTTTGGAGCATAAACATAAATTAGCTCAACACCGTTTAAAAATGGGATAGAAAATCTTCCTAAATGTTTCAGGGCTACTGAATCCTGTTGCCTTCCTTTTCAAAAATAAATGGCTATCAGAACTTGCCCAGCCCTGCCTTACGCTGTGATACAAATCATCAAATTGGCTCAGTGTAACCCAGGTTAATTATATCCAATGGTAAAAAAAGCAAGGGAGCAATCTGAGAAGTCTATGCTCATTTGCTTACTGTTCTACACAAATAACTTGTGTTGAACTCATTTTATGTATTGTAATTTCCCACAATATAGATGCATTAAAAAATATAGAAATGGTGCAAATTTTTCTTCAGCTATCAACCAATGCAATCATTGCAATAAAACCTGCCCATTATGAGTAATTTTCTCTATTGTTTTCTTTTAGGGTGAAAAGGGAGATTTAGGTTTGATGGGATTGCCAGGTACAAGAGGACCAATGGGCTTCAAGGTTTGTTACTCTAAGCTCTATGTTCTCTTTCTTGGGGTCTAATAATTACTGGATTAGAAGCTAATACTTGTACATTGTAAACAGATAGCATTTATGATTTTGGGAGTGAAGGAGAATAATGAAAAAATACAGATGTTTTTCCATAGGTAGAATGAAAGTATTGTAATAAAGTGTGGAAATACTGGTTTTTCTTCTCTTCTTTACCAGATTCTTATGGCAATGTAATAATGTATGTGGGTTGAACAGAAGCATTTGCAAGGGAAAAAGGGGTGGACTTCAAAAATTAAAGATGATGGTTGCAATCACATGTTTAAAGCACATGGAAAAGGTGTGAGGCTTTAGTAAATGTGATGGCTGTCATCTTGACTTTTTTGCATCCATTCCTGCAAATATTCCTAAGGCGGAGTTACACAAAATGTATTTTAAGTACAAAAACGGGCAAATGAATGAAGTAGTCTGGCTATGACCATATTTATTCATTCATTTGTACATTCATTCATTCAATGTATTCAACATGCAATTGTTGTTTTGTTTTTGAGTTTACATTAGAATAAATGTCTGAGTTTGACTTTGAATTTGGTCACTAGGCACTGTGGGTAGAAGTCTTAAATTTTCCTGTTCTCATTATTTCCTTTACAAAGTTTTTCCTTACTCAAAACACAGATGCACTTTTTTATTACATTTTAAAAGTCCCTCTATGGCCACAGTTAAATTAAATAAAAAACCCTACATGTAGAATGGAAAAGTATTTTACAAAGCAAGGAGTTGGATCTCTTACATCTGTGATGTAAGGACTTTGTCTCCAGAAAAATAGGGCATGTAAAGGAGACTTGCATGCTACCTATTTACTTTGAAATAGCTAGACTAAATGTTACTTAGGACCCAAATCTTCAGAATTATATCATTTACGGTTTTTAGGAAGTTTTCCCTAAGCTGATTTTATTTTTTGCATTGTTAGGTTACCGTTTGCCTTTTCCTGACCCAATGGGCTATTCGCTTACTTATATATTTATTTAACATCTGTTAGACTAACATGTCTCAATACACAATTGAGTTGACTGCCCTTAAGTCCATTTATATAGAGATGCTGGAAATACATAATGTGTAGACATTGTGATCTGCTTTTCTAATGATACATAGAGAAACAAGAATAGAAAGTAGTGTGCCACATTTATATGTGAGAGATAACTCTTTTATAGTTCCTTAATTTTTAGAAATAATCTTAATGGCCTATAGATCAAAAGATTACATGTACATTTTAAAAACAATAGTTCTGAAAAACAAGCATATTTATTATATGAGGATTGTTTGATCCAACTGGCAAAATACCATCTTTCAAAATTATATTTAATATTCATCTGCATTTATATGAGAGAGGTACATATTGACTTTATATTTTTTAATATTTAACACATACAGTATGTGAATTCAGTGACAGATTAAAGATTAATTTTAAAATTTAAGATTAAAGGTGTCATTAAAATGCTTGTAGATGTTGCTACAAAGGATTAGAATTTAACCGAAAGCCCAGTAAAAGACAATGTCAGAGATGTATCTATGTAGATAGGGGAAAGATAATGATTAGAGATTCCTGTAATTATAATTATGCTATTTCTTGCATTGATTGTTGCTTCTTATTAAATGTTCAAAGCAATATCAAGTGTGTCTACTATACATGATTTCTTGTGTTGGCTTTTAGGTTGATGCTATTGCTTCTTATGTTTTCCTTTTGTCTTTCAAAATTTTGTTCTAGGGTAATACAGGTGATCCCGGAGAAAAGGTGAGTGATAAAATTACTAATAAGCACTGTGTACTAGTCTGTATAAATAAGTATGTTGCATCCAGTTGATATTAAAATGGCCACTTTTACTTGATTCAGGAGTAAAGTAGGTTGAAGAGATTAAAGAGATGAGTCAAAAAAATATCCCATGATGGTGACAGCAACTGCATGATTGACCTGCCTCTTCTCACATGCCTTCCTTATACAAAGCATATAAAAAGGGGGCATGACTTTGATCATATGGTGACAGTGTTTATTTCTTTTTATTCACCCATTGAATGGCCTTGAACAGAATAAAGTAACGAAGAAATGGCAAAGCAAATTAAAAAAAAGACTTTAAATGCTGCTCAGAGTATTACTGGCATTCTCTGAGGTTGAACATCCTAAACAGAATTTTCTTTGCTCCACCAAATTATTAATGAACAGACTATGCAGAACAGTTTATATTCTGGGTGGTTGTTCTTACTACATAAGCAACTAAGGAAAAATAACAGTTGGGCTATAATTTCTTAGATAGATCTTGCCAAGTAGTTCCAATATCTACTTCTCCAGATAAAAGATTTGATACTTTTACCTTTATCTAAATAGGAAAAATTGTAACAATATAACACAGCAGAGAATAAATGGGTCCATTGTCCTGGACTGATAGAAACTGCTCTTATTCCACATCTTTATATATTTAGTGCTGAAATAAAAGCAAGGTTGAAATAGTGAGTTGCTTCTGAGTTGCCCCATCATCTTTGCTTTCCACAAGTATTCATTCCTTACAACTTCTCTATTAATAACTTTTCTTTTCTTATAAAGTGAAAACACGTGGCACAAGTGCTGTTCAAGCAAGGCCATTAATTGAAGTAATATTGAATGACATCTACCATGAAAGAATTAAATTCAGGAAGAAAACATTTTCTCAATTTGAATCATTTCAATGACAGTGCATCACTGCTATGATCTAGTAGAAGGGGACTTTTGTGCAGGGAGTTTGAAGAGTAGAGATGTTTGCTTCAGTCTGGCACTTGAAAGGGAAGCACAGCTTGGATTCAGTATTTCATTTTAAAATGATTCTTCATATTGCTGAGTCCTGCTTCTCCTGAGAAATTTCACAGCCCAGTGATCAACCAGATGCCCAGAGGAAATCAGCAAGGAAGGAGTGATTACATCAGACTGTTCATGCTTATGGAATCCTAACCCCAACCCTACCACATCTCTACTATTCATTAAAGCAGAAACATTTCATTTTTCAGATTTCTGTGTGAACCTTCAGAAAAGTAGAATTGCTTTAAGGACTCAGCTTGTTAAAGCTAATGAGACTCTTAAAACAGCTGTACTTTTCATCAAGTGGATGTGAAAGCCTGAGAAATAGATGTGTGTTAACTAGTAGCAGACAGATTATGGTCTTAGGTTTGCTCAAACCTAGAGCTCTTAATCCAAATCATTTCCAAAGCAGGAAGAACAGAAACCTAAAACAGCATTTCTCACCACTAGCAACTTGAAGATATGTGAACTTCAACTCCCAGAATACCCCAACCCTAATAAATAGCCACTGCCATTGTATGGAAGGTCAAAAAATTACCTATCTTCATGACTGTATTTAATTTAACATTGGATATTGGAGGAAGCAGAATCATACTTTTAACTGCTGTGTTATATAGCTCTGATATGGTTTTTCACAGGGAGCTCAAGGACAGAAGGGAATCAAAGGCAGCAAAGGTGATAAGGTAATATTTTCTTACTATAGTATCAAACAATCTTATACAGACCAGGAATATTTTTTTGTTGTTGTTTAGTTGTTCATGCCAGTTTTGCATCTAGCATCAGGCTAGAAACTAGGAGAGTGAATTCTAGTTCCTCTTTAATCATGAAAGCCAGCTGGATTACTTTGGTCTGGTCACTTTCTCTCAGCCCAATTAATCTCACAGGACTGTTGTCAAGAAAACAGGAGAGAGAATTAGATATTTTTGCTGCCTTTAATTATTTATAAAAAATAATAAAGATAATATAAAAAACATAAAGAATAGTGGGCAAGATGAATGGCCTTTTTATGGAAGAACTGTGTTTCTTAGGATGCTGGAAACTTCTGTACAAGGAACTTTGTATATTCCTAGATTTGTAATATTGGTTTCTAGCTGAAGAAATACATTATAATAGATATTATAGATTTTATAATGTTAGCATTTAAAACTGCACTAGCCTTTTCAATCTTTGCTCCAGTGTATTAAAGATGTAATTTTAAGATGTCATTCTAGGACAAAACCAGGGGCTGAGGTAAGAATAAGGAAGATAAATGGGTGATAGATAATTGAAGAAATGCACATTCAATGTAAAATTATACAATCTCAGGCATGTTTTCAAGATGGATGGTTATAAAGACAAAATCAGGGAGAGAATTAGCATAAAAGGTGAAAAATGGCAAGATTATAAAACCAAAATACAATGAATTAAGATATACTTATATTTAAAAGTCACATTCATCCTTATTTATTGTTAAAATAGCACAACTGATTTCTTTAAATTCATGCAAATTATAATTGCTTCACCCAGGACTGGTTAAATACTATATAACTATAATTATCTCTGTCATTATATCAGTCAAATAGATTATGTGGTATATTGTATATTAACAGTAGAAAACTGTTCTACAAATATTAGAAAAACAGATTTTTCAACCTGCTTTACACTAAATCAAATGTTGACACATTTGCTTGTATCTCATTGCCATTTTATTGTTTTAGAAAGTTGTAGCATAATACAATATGCCATCTTGTTTTAGTTGATTATTAGTATCTTTTCTTTTCTTTTTGTGTTGTGCCAAGTCTGAGGTGGGCACAATGATCTATAAGGAAATAAACAAATGTCTATGGAGATTCTCAGTCATTCAAGTCATGGTTTCCCAAAAGTGTTTTTTCAAAAGCCTACTGGACTTTCTTTGAATTTCCTTGAAGGCATTTCATTTTTTGTCCAAGAAGCTGCAGTCACTACTTGAAGAAGCTTCTTGAACGAGAAGCACCTTTTGAAAAAGCACCTTTGAGACAAATCCAAGATCAACTCCCCAAAACTTTTAATGAAAGGATAGTTCATTTTTTTATTCAACTTTTTCTTTGCAGGGATACATGGGTTTCCCTGGAATGTTGGGGCAAAAGGTAAGATACATCAGGGATGCTCAATCTGTGCACAGGATGGACATGTGTTGGAATTAATATTACAAAGGGATATTGGGAGACAATTTCCTCCTAAGATTCATTGTCTTTAATGGGACAATATTAAATAAATATGGATTATATTGCACTGTTCATTCCCAACTCAAATCTGTCTTGCCACTATTGAAACTTAGATAAGAGTATAGATTTCCTTTACTTCCCCCCTCCCCAAACAAGATAAGTAAACTGTAGTCAGTGTAGGATACCTGTTGACCTCTACTTTGTATCTATTTTAGTTATGTTGAAAGTTTAAGGAAGTTTTAGAAGCAAAATCTATGGAATACATTAGGAGGCTTCTGAGTAGGTCAATGCATTTTTACTTAATCTCAGTAATTTTAAGATGTCTGGGCTTCCTAAATTCCCCAGCCATTTTGGAGGTTGTATCTAAACATCTTAAAATTACTGAGCGTAAGAAACACTGTATTAATAATGATCCAAAAGAATAGGATTAGTACAGGTCTCAGCTTCAGTTCCAGGTAAAAAAGTGAAGTTGGAATGATTGTTTAAAAAGCTGAGAATATAAACTATTGGAATATTCACGATTTGTGTAATTAAATAACATGAACTGTCATGCAGCTTTTGTTAATTTCATTTGGACTAAGAGGATTTTTGCCATGACTATTATATCTGAGTTTTTAGATTGTTTTACATGTCTGGTTAAAATAACCATCTGATCATAAGTGTAAGGACCATTTTTTTTTTATCAAGAAAATCCATTAATATTCTTCAGGGAGAAAAAGTAGTTTCATTTGAATGGTTGTAGTAAAATGAAGGTATTTGATGCTGCTGAATGTCATTGCTCATTGTTTCATTTTTAATTTTGATATTCAAGTAATGCTCAGGGAAAACTGCTTTCTCTGTCCTAAGAGAAAAATTGTAACTCCCCTTAGAATCGATATGCTACTAGTAGGCAGGGCTGAAGCTACTGGGGAATGGAACATTAGGAGCTTTCATGTATTTTATGTGTCTTCTCACTCTCCCATGTTCATACATTTGACCTTGGGTTTAAAGCCATCTGAAAGAAGAAAAGGACTTAAAGGTTTCTGTGACTTAAGGGTTTTAGCTTGCCCATTTGTCCTTAGTTAACTTAGAACCAGTGGTGGTATTCTACCGGTTCAGCCCAGTTCAGCCAAACCGGTAGCTCCAAGGATCATCTGTGAGCAAACCATTCACTCCAACGATCAGCTGCTGGGCCCTCCCAACTGCCCTGCTCTATACTGACCTTTATTTCCTGCTTTTCAACCTCAGCTGCTTCACGCGGCACAGCCGATTGCTGCGCATCAGCTGTTTTACACACAGGGCTTGCAATAGAAGGTGAGTTGCAAACACTGCGCGCGCGCAAAGCACAAATGCACATGCAAAGCACGCACTCACACCGAACCAGTAGGAAAACTTTATGAAACCCACCACTGCTTAGAACCCTTTCTAAATAGAGTAGAAATTTTCTTGGGAACAGCCTTAGTTTACATTTATTTGGGCTGATGTTAACACCCAAGTGTTACTTTTCTATTTCTGAAAATGAGTGCAGCAAGAAAAATATCTATGGTTTCCAAATAAGATGCAAGCATTGGATTGTGGCTTCATTGATCAAGGAGAAATGAAAGTGAATAAAGCTTTTTATTATTTAGTGTACTTATGGTATCATTATTAAGCTTTTTTTCCCCAGGTGAATGAAGCTACTGTATATTTATAAACTTACTAAATGAAGCTCACAGAGTTCATTAGCAGAACTGATTCATAAGAGGGGCCTGCAAAGTATGTAGACTTAATAGTCAGTCTCAACCTATGTGATGGTCATTATGTATTTCTTGAGGGTTCTCTAACTGTCTCCCATTATTTTAAGTTGCAGCTTACTAATTTGTCTTTCAGGGAAATGTTCTTTGAGGAAAATGTACTTTAGTTGATATTATTTACACAAACAATTTAGAATGATGTCTTTTTGGCATGTGTGTGAGTATCTGCTGAGTTTTGGGTAAGATGGTTTTATCACCAAGTGTGTATCTTTGTGCTGAAGATTTGGGTTTTATTCTTTCTATCCCCATCAAGGGAGAAATGGGCCCAAAGGGGGAACCTGGTGCATCAGGACACAGAGGGCCAACTGGACGGCCAGGGAAACGAGGCAAACAAGTAGGAATTCTGTACTATATTTGTTTTGTTTATTTTGTTTTAATCCTAACTTCCTTATTATATATATAATTTTCTTATGTAAATCTAGATACAATATTTTTGTTTCTATAAAGGCCTTGTTTATGGTAACCTAAATCTCATTTGATTGATTGATTTTGCCCCCTCATACTTCTAGTCCTGATCACAATGTGGCTTTTTTGAGGGGGGAAGAGAGAATATGGCTTCTAGCATATTACTTAAATATTTTTCTTAAAGATTTTGTTAAATTGATGTGCTCTCCATATCCTGTTGTCCCCAAAAAGCTATACTGGCATTAAATTTGTTGTTTCCAAAACTGAACTACGCTTCTTGTCAATCTCTTCAAAATAATGGGTGGCAAAGCCTAATAAAATTTAGATAACTCAAGTCTATTACAATGGCTACTGATCTTATTTATGCTATCTCATGTTCATAGTCATCATAGATTTAACCCTTCTTTAGGTTAAATATTGTTTTGAAACATCACTGGGAAGAAGCTGAGATGTGTACTTAAACAACTATTTGTTAAATAAGAAAGACACTTGTCACCCACTGAGCCATTTCCTGTCTCCAAAGCCAGCTGATGTCCCCATATTAAATGCCTGTGGTGGCAGCTAAATTAAGAAGGTGTTACTTCCACTTCCATTCTGAGATGCATCTTGCTCATCTCATTGACTCCTTTAAGTTCATGCTTGGAGTCTTCTCAGGTTAAATGCACTATGACAGAATATATATATATAGGCCACCATCATCACAGGCATGACACGCACATATACTGCTCCAGTCGCCGCAGTTTTAGGAATTCTATTATTTCTGGTAGAAAATATCTTGAGAATGTATAGTATTTTCAGAAAAATGCCCCTGTTTTCAGATCTGTAGTCATCAACTTTTTTCTGCTTTTGTCTCTCGGCTTTTCCAATTTCTTCTCTCCCTCATTCTCTGTTTATTAATTGCTTTTGAATCTTTCTAGTCTCTGTTGGCAGAGGCTTTAAGCCTCCTTGATGAAAGCTAACAGACAATTCACTATAAATGTTTTAAACAAATTAGTTCCTTTGTAAACTCCTACATGATTGTTTTCCTTGAAAAAGATCAAAGCAAATACATTGGCAAGTAAAATCAAATGCACAGGTATAGAAAATGTGATACCTGGCTCAACAGTAGCAAGTGTGAAAGGTATCAAGGTGTCCTGGTAGACCATCTCTTAAATATGAGCCAACAGTGGGCTCCAGCTGCCAAAATAGTTAATGCAGTCCTAGGTTGCATCAACAGAGGTATATAGTTTCAAGATCACATAAAGTGATAATACTGTTCTATACTGCACTGGTCAGCCCACGCTTGGAATATTGCATCCAATTTTGGTCACCATAATACAAAAAGATGTTGAGACAGGGGTGTTAAACTTGCAACCCTCGGGCTGAATGCATGATGCCCATTTTAGCGAAAGGGAAAAAAGACTACAACATGACAATGCGAGTTTGACACTCCTGCCCTATAGAATGAGTGCAGAGAAGAGCAGCAAAGATGATTAGGAGACTGGAGGCTAAACTATACAATGAACAATTGAGGCAACTAGGTGTGTCTAATCTAATGAAGAGAACTGGGGGTGATATGATAGAAGTCTTATATTACTTGAGCAGCTGCCACAGAGATGAAGGAGTCAACCTATTCTCAAAGCACCTGAGGGCAAGACAAGAAGTAACAGGTGGAAGATCATTAAAATGAGATCCAACCTAAAGTTAAGGAGAAATTTCCTGGCAGTCAGAACAATAAATGGAACAGCATACTTCTGGAAGTTGTGGATGCATCATCATTGGATGTTTTCAAGAAGAGACTGGACAGCTATTTGTCTAAAGTGGTATAGAATCTTCTGCTTGAACAGAGCATTGGATTAGATCATTAGAAGAACTCCAAGGTCCCTTCCAAATTTATGTTCTATATATTCATGGTACACTCTATGCTGTTAACCTACAAATCAGCTTTATATACTAATAGCTTATGAGACTTAATATGGTTGTCCATAATGCACCAGGTTAAAGGCACCAGGCTAGAACCAGGAGATTGTGAGTTCTAGTTCCACATTAACACAATCAGCTGGGTAACCTTGGGACAGTCACTCTCTCTCAGCCTTAGGAAGAAGACAATGAAAACCACTTCTGAAAAACATTGCTGAGAAAATTGCAAGAACTAGACTAGGTTATTGACAGGAGTCAAAACTGAGTCAAAAGCACACACACACAAATCAAAACACAATTAGCAAAAACAAGTGCTTATCTTAATGATGTACTATGCTATGGAAGTCTATGAAATAAAGCTAGAAATGCCTGGAACTAATAGCATTGAGCAGTGTATATTCCCTCTTCCATTAAAAGCTTGCATGCCAGAAACATCATTTATCTCCAAGTGGTCTTTCAAAAATCTGCCTAGGTCTTTTGTTATAGCAGATCTTGTGATTGTATAATTGTATCTATTGACAGTAATACATTGTTACAAGTAAAAGGTAAACACTTCTTTGAGTCGAATCTGACTTCTGATGACTTCATGGTTTTTATTGTCACCTACCTGTTTGTCTTACTTATACTCCTGGGAGTTTCAGATACCAACCTGTCCAAGTAATAGTCCAGCCTAGCCTGTTTAGCTTCTCAAAATCAGCCAAAATCAGCTTGCCACCAATAAAATATGTCTTTGTAAATTAATTTTTCCTGGGAATGAACAGGTTTGGCAAAACAATTGTCCTATACCCAAGCAAATATTATTTTTGTCTTGGAGAAATTGCCCATTTAGGGAAAATACAGAATAGGAAAATAAATAAGATCTTTTTCACACTAAATAAATGCATATTTTGTTCACATAGGTACATGGACACATATAGGGGACATGAGGAGCTGTGGGTTGATTTCACTGACTTTATTTCAAATAAATTCTTACTCTGAATTACCAACTGAAGAGTTTTATTGTTTGGATTAACAGGCATGTTAAATTTATGGCTTAAGACATTGTTTTTTAAACTTGACGACTGTAGATGTTTGGGGCATGCTGTCTGGGGAATTCTAGGAGTTCGAATTAATCTTCAAGTTGCCAGGTTTGAAAAATATTGACCTAAGACTTTGTAATTTCCTTTATGTTACAACTTATAGTATATATGTAATGAAATAGTTATATGGTTCTTTTTTTAGGGACAAAAAGGAGACACAGGACCCCCTGGAAGTATAGGCCCACCAGGACAGTTAATAGCAGGTAAGCCTGGGCTTTCTTAATAGTTGTTTTTCTGCTTTAATTTTAATAATATAATTATACTAAACAGAATATACATTTCATGCTTGTTCAACCACTAGCTGAAGGAATTTCATATTTTTAAGATAGCATTTTAGGGGTCACTAGGCTGTGGGGAAGGTACATGTGGAATTCAGTAAGCAAACGGCCATAGCTAAAATCACATGGCACATCATCCCCTTGATAATCATACTATATGCTGGAGGCATTCAGTGGCAAGGAAAAAGAGAATAGTATGCCTGTCTCTTTGAAGCTATGATAAGCGTGAATAGTATGTCTGTCTCTTTGAAGCTATGATAAGTGTGAAATTGATAGTTGATGTGAAATATCATATATGAGATAAATCAAGCAAGGAACAGATTATTTCCCTTTCTGTCTGAACTAGGTAAGAGAGATGTACAGAGATTTCAATCACTGCAATCTTTCTTAAATTCAAAATTATTGATACATTCATCAATTTTTTCTTTTTTTTTGTAAAAGTTTTACTTCAATTTTCCACATTTTTAAAAAAGCATCTCTTTTTAGTGAACAGCATGACTCCAGGTTTTCACATCTCCATACAGACATAATTTTGTTTACATATTCATCTTTCACATTTAGTTCATATCAACCTCTACTTTACATATTTTCTATTATTTTTCACAAATATTTTCCTCAAGCTTATTTATAAATTTTCCAATCATTTCTTAACTTATTCCTTTTAGCTTTAACTAATTCTCATATTCATTATACTTATACTTTTATCTGTCATAATTACAATTTCATCGCATATTTTATTTCATCATTTGAAGTAATTCCATCTTAATTCAAACACTTTAAAACAAAAATTTCCTCTACAAATACCAATTAAAGTGTGCCACTCCTATAGCTTATATATATATCAACTAATGAGTTCCCTTTTAAATCCCAATAATCATTTAACTTAATTATCCCCTTAAACATTTATAACAGTCATCTTCTAGCAACTATCTAACAAATAAACCCTTTATAGCAGATTCTGCATGGTGTTTTCCCTTTCAATTACATCAAAGACATTTATAATATAACAATAAAAAAAGAATTAATCTATTCAAATCATCATAAAGAACTGATATTAATTTTATTACAACAATTCTCATATTTCATTTTAACTATATTCTGTAAAATCATTAATCATAGTTATTAAACTTATTATAATTTCTCTTTATTCATATTCTTCCATTTTTTCTCCCCACTTATAATCTCATTACAACTATCTTCATAATTCATTTCAATTATATTCCATAACTTTATCAGACTTAAATAATAAGTTACCATAATAATAATAAACTGATAATAATATCAGTTCCAATCTTGCATTTAATAATCTATATTTCCCTACTTGCTAAATGGCTTAACACTTCTAATATATTTATGCTACACCTTAACACCTTGCAGTATCCTCTTTCTCAATTCTTAGTTAACCATTATCTCTATGTCTTTTAAATAAACAATTTATTTTCATTTTTGTACAATTCCCATATTTCTTTCTTGGTTCTGTTTTTAAGACTTCTTTTCCCCTTCATTTTTCCCCTTCTTTTCTTACTCCAATTTTTATCCCCCTCCCTCTTTAAAACTTTCTTCTGCAAATCTCTTTTCTGCTGTTTCCTTTTACTTCGTTTGGTTCTCAAAATATTCCCCTTTTTAGTTGCCTCCTCAAATCTCAAAATTTTTAATTCCCTTTCTTTTCCCTTTTTGCTTTAAATCTTGTTGCTGCAAATGCTCATTGAAAATGGTCTCTTCTTTAATCACCTCCTCCTCTTCTTTTGACAATCCTTGTTCTTCGTGCTTTAAAATTGCCATTTCTAAAAATTGTAGTGCAAAGCCAATTTGCCTCTTTCTTGTAGCTTTTCTTTCATATTTTTCAGTTCCATTTTTAATTCCAAAAAAGTTCTGCCATCTTTGACCACTTCTATCCAGTAATTTAGTTCAGCCAATGTCTAAAAGATTTATTTCCAACAATTAGCTTTTATTGATTCTTCTTTAGATTTTCAGTTCCATCAAATAATCCAATAGCCAAAGGTTTATATTTATACCAAGATTGCCAAACGATCTCAAATCAATTTCTTCCTACTTCTTTCTTTCTTTTTTTTCTCCAAAGTTCAATATTCCACTTTTAGTTTCCAGGGGCTCTGTTTTACTGTAGCAAAATTTCACTTATTTTATATCTAATCCAGTCCTTCAGAAATCCAGGTTAAATAATTCCTTTTACCACTAGATGGCACTCTCTGTTATGTCCAAATTCCACCTTTTTTCTCCGTTTTTCTCTATTTAGGGCTTCCAAATCCAAGATTCCAATAAATCCAAATATCAATTATTATGTTTTTATTTTTCCTTTGATACATTCAAATTCAGCTTTAAATTTCCCTATTTAGTGTCAAAATAATATTTTCTTCAATTTAAACAAGTATCTTCTTCAGGCTTCTCTTTTAAAATCCAAAGCCACTTTCAGTTCTCAAAAGTTTTTTTCCCCTTTTCTCTCACTGTCTATGTCCGCCACTTTAAATAATTCTCTTAAAAATTCTTTAGAGTTTAATTTTGGGGTACCTTGTATTCAGTTATTGCAACAGATTAGCCCAGATGTTCAAGCAGTACTCTTCTTCACCTCTCCTGCACAATCTTATCCCGGCTAGCTCTTCCTCTTCAGGGTGGCCATTTTAGACCACCGCTCAGCCATCTTTGGAAGGGAGTGTTTGCCAAGCCAAGGAGGGGAAATGCGGCTCTTCTCGACCCAGCTGGTGGCCTCCCCTTTCTTCACCTTCCTACAGGTGGATCCAGCCCCAAATCAGGATGATCAGGGCCTTTGACAGGAGAGCACAGACCGAAGCCATGGACTATCGCGGTCTTCAGTTTATCAACGAGGATGACATCACCGGAAGCCTCATTCATCAATTTTTTTGTAGCTGACATTAATGTTAATGCAGCATTGTGTAGAATTCTAAGGCTTATTATTAACATCTAAATATAGACGATACCAGCATTTTAACATGGTGTCATGCCTCCTTTTGAAGTTTGAGAAACCATGTTTTTCTTTGAGCTAAAACCATTTCTTTTGATGTGCCAAAACTAGGCTTTTTAGGGACACTAATGAGAACAAGCTACAAGTGTTAAGAGAGAAACATACAGGGTAGGCAAGGAGATGCAACATATTCTTATCTAAAGATATGTGTCTTTTGTCATGTCTAAAGAAAGAAAGCAAAACTTTATAATACGTAAACTACATTTATTGTTTCATATGTTGCTTTCTGATATACTTATTGTATAATTCTGATATACTTATTGTATAATAAAAGTATGTACCCTATGTAAAAACTTGACCCATCTTAATAAACATTTTTTGCTTTGCCTGAAATACGTGATACTACCAGGAAGTGAAAAAGTTACTTTGCAAAGATATTGGGTGCAGCTGCAGCCCATAAAAAATGTAGGATGAATGAAACCATGGCTAAAAACAATTCAACTGCAGCTTAGAACTGGAAGATGGGCAGTATATATAAAAGAGCATTGTTTGTTTATTTATTCAATTTATATTGCTGACCATCTCATGTTTTAATGACTCTAGGTGGCTTACAATAAAATACATAAAATTCACAATATAACAACATAAAAAATAAAGTCAGGCATTATATACCAATCATCCACACAGTCAGGAGATGGGCTGTGTCCCACATCCAGGACCCCAGGTTCAGTCACAAAATGCTGGCAGGGATGGGACCAATCTAACTCCAAGGGCCCCATCAGGCAATATTCCCTTGATGATGGAACCTTCCTGCTAAATCAGATAAGGAAGAGATACCCCATATGTATCCCAATCTTGAAGAACTTTAAAGATGACAATCAGGACCTTAACTTGCACCTGAAAGCACACTGAAAACAATGCATTTAATAGGGTAGATGTATCATCTCTGTTGAGTAACTACACTAATAACTTCCCATGCTCTTGCATTCTGCACCATTTGGAGTTTTCAAATCCTTTTAAAGCATAGCTCAGGATAGAACATATTGCAATATTCCAGTCTGAAGATCACAAGAGCATGAGTGACTATGAGCAAGGCTCTTCAGTTCAAGAATGGGTACATATGATACATAACCAAAGTTCCACAAAGGCCCACCTAGCTATGAGTGCCACCTACTCTTCAGGTAGGAGCTGCAAGTTCAGGAACTGACTGGGCACCAGCAGTGCCATCCCCATCGAGAACCAAATATGAAAGGAATACATGTATTCTCCAGTTTATTATTATTAACAGGGAAAAAACATATTTACAGCACTTGTACATTATAAATATTAATGGTTTAGATGGCAGCTAAGACCCAGTTTGTTTTTTCTCATATGTCTGTGTCTATTTCAGAACTTCCTAATTTGGCAATCTGATATTTTCTAGGACAACTAATGGGGCCAAAAGGGGAAAGAGGATTTCCAGGGCCTCCAGGGAAATGTCTCTGCAACTCTCAGCCAAACATGAATGGCCCACCATACGAGGAACCACTGTTTGGAGAGGCCTATTCCAAAGTACCTGCAGTAAGTGAGTTTGACAGGAATTAAGATGGCATATTATGTAATTGAAGCATGACTCGATTGCTTTGTCGATTAACTGAGATAATTATAATAACTAAGCTAAATGCTTTTGAAGTGTCACTCTTGAGACATGCAGATAATCTTCACTTTGTGACTGCCTCATTTAGCAAGTTATGACACTGTAAAAAAAAAGCATTGCAACAAATCCTTGAATGTACAACTACTACAATTTTATGCAGTCATGTGTTCTCATTTGTGCACTTCCCAGCTGTCTAAGCAGAGTAATGAAGAACACAGAAGAAAAATAATAAGTTGCAGTCCCATGATGCCTCATTTAACAATTATGGTGACTTGCTTATTGACTGAATGGAAAGTGATGTTGTAAGTTCATTGTGATTTTCTACTTAGCAACTATGGTGCTTAGTGATGGAGCTGCTGGTACCAATTGTGATTGCTAAGCTAGGACTACCTGTACTTAGTGCTAGCAATTATTGGGTTAACAATGCCATGCTTTGCTTCTGAATGAAAATACACTTAATGATATAATTAAATGATATATTTCAAGTACCAATAAATTACAGACTTTCTCTAAATTCCTTGTATCTTTGTCTATGACTGAATAGCATGGAAGGAGTATAATCCTCTTTTTCCCTTATAAGGAATAAGCAAATATAAATGTATGCATGTATATATTCTTCATATTTTTCTTCCAATCCATTTTTTCTTATAAAATATTACAGTATATCCATAATAAGTTTACTTTTTCTGCCCTTAATTACATAGAGGCAAGCATTTGAGATATTGTTTAATGATTCAACCACAGAACGCTTCCAAATTCATAATATTTTTCTGAATTGGAGAGTCAGTTGGCAAGATCCAAAATATTGACTCCAAGCTATTCAGATTTGGAATCATCTCATATATTTGTACTGCGACTTATTGTCTTACATAAATATTATAGTGATCTAATTTCTCTCCTTTTTCTATTTGTAACTTTCAGATTTTTGTAGTGAATAATCAGGAAGACCTGGAACGATTAAACACAGAAAATGCCCTAGCATTTCGAAGAGATCAGCGAACTTTATATTTTAAAGATACTTCTGGATGGTTTCCAATCCAGGTAAAAAGAGGAAAAAACAGTGTAATTTTGAAATAATTTGATTTCTTGATCAGTAAAAGGCATATTTTTATGTGCTTTTGTACCTGATGTCTTCTTAGTTGTTGTTTTTTAAGAAGTGATAGATACAAATTATTTTTTGTTAAATACATTTCAGTAAATTTTGGGATGGAGCTCTCTCAATGGGGAAATATGGCTGGTCCCTATACTATCTTCTATAAGGTCACAATTCAGACATTTGAAAGAGGGCATCAAATTGTCTTTTAGATTATTTGTAATATTTCTTTTTAAAATTATCCTTGTATTTGTATTTGTTACTTTGGGTTACTGCCTGTTAGTTTGCTTATCTATTTATTTTGTTTTATTCTTTCATAAATGATTTGGGGCTAACCCAAAGAAGCACAGTGATAAAATATACATAGATAATATCAGTATCTAGGGCATACTGGAAGGCTTTAGGCTTTAGTCTTACTTATGAATAAATACAATTGTATTTGGTTCTGATTTTATTTCTATCTGCAAAAAAAGTACGTATGTGTTCTCTTGAGGTAAACAGTGAAATGCAAAATGCAGAACAGAGTAAGAAATAGTAAGCAAAAGACATTGGAGGAACAATGAAAAAAGGGAGGGAGGAAGAAAAGAAAAGGAATAAGAACTGCATCTAATTTATTGCCACTGTATTCACTATTCCTCCCTATATTTGTGTACCCTTGAAAATCATCTTTGCTTTCATCATTTTGTTGCCTAATTTCACACATTGCCTTTTGTTCTTAAAAAGGAATTGATGGACTTTATTTATTCATAACTAAAACATTGAATGGAATTCAGTTGGTCTTATTGATTAATTGATTGATTGAGCCTGGATCCAGCAACGTAATATTGCATGACAAGCATCTGTATTTTGTATATATTAATGTTTGATTAGTCTTGCTGTTTCTTGTCTACAGTCACTTGTTTGTGAAATGGACAGTTTTATAAATCTGAATGACCACCATATAACTAATAATGTCATGTCTGCATTTGTTCTTAGATGTTATGCTTTAGGTAATTGGATTCATGAAAAAAAAAGTTTTGGCAATATACCCCTTCATATGTAGAGTATGGCTTACATTCTACTTTGGATATACATTTTTATCACAGTTCCCCCCAAAATAACTGATACAGTATTTCCAATAATAAACTTAGTCAAATACTTGCAGAATACTGGTTAAAAAAGAATTCAGTAAAAGGTAATACAACTATCTGCTTTGTAGCCACAATATGTCACCAATATCTATTTTTTTCAAATCAGTAAGATGGTATTGGTTGCATTTTATCAAAAAGAATTTAGTAGCTACCTTTTCAATCCAACACATTTATTAAAAGGTGTCAGTTTTTATGAGATACAATCTTGTGAAAACAATTACCAAACTCTTCTTTATTTTTGGCTACCATAGACTAAAGAAGTCCTCTTTCTACAATGAGCTCCATTTATATAATCTTCTTCTGTGTCAACAGCTAAAACCTTCCTATCCACTGGATCATCTGCTAGGAGATAGTAACGTCTGTGGAGATGGCATCATTCAGGATGGAGAAGAATGTGATGATGGCAATACCATTGTGACTGATGATTGTATAAGTATGTTTAGTCCATTCATTTCTCAGTTTCTTATTCTAGGTTATATACAAACTGGTAAAACACATCGTAATTCATACATACAGTTGCATTTGGACACTAGTGCATGCAGTTTTTTTAATATGATACTTGCTAACCAATGACAGGATTTATCTTAAAGCATTGCTGGTAGAAATTCAGAGGTTTATGTGGAATAGGCAAGGCCAGTTATTGGAATTATTAGTTTAAAACCTTCCTATTAAATCTGTGGAAACTGTTTTTGTTAAGTTTGCATGAAGAGTCAGACGCGGAGTGCTTCAGTGAAGAGTTTGTTAGTGACTACAGCTCATAACAGACCCAATTTGGCTGGGCTGCGGCTGCTACTTATAGCCAGCAGCCGCAGTTGCCAGCCAATCAGAGTGCAGGATTTTCCCGCACTTTTTAAACCAATCATTTCTGACATTTTACAAGAACAGTTCAAACTAAACCAATGACATTCAAACCTGCATACATAACATCCCTCCCCACTAGGTTCAGTCCATATTCAAACCCCAACCTATCTAATGTATTCTTTTAAATAGGTGGGGCTCTTACGTGTCGCTGAGACCTTCATGGTTCAGAAGTTTTAATGTTCTCACCCAGTGAGAGAGGAAATGTGTCTGTTGACATTTCCCTACTAGGGCTTCCAGTGAAAGAAGACCCTGTTTGATTGTTACAATCTGGTCTCTCCTCCCAACCCATCTCCAACCCAATGTCAGCACCCAAGTCAGGTAGTGATGTGCACTCTTCCACTTGTAAGGATGGATTTTGCATTGTGACAGGTTTTGGGGTGGTTCCTGTCGTAATGGCTCGTTACACATGGGGTTGATTCTTGCTTGCTGATTATCCTCATGCTCCTCCCCTTCCCCTCTAGAAAAGGCATTAGGTATGGGAACTAGAGAGGAACAATTGCGATGCTCCTGAAATAATCTGGATCTAAGCTGATCAATGTGCCTGCTCCAGAGAACACCATCCTCTCTTTGCACCCTGTAAGAACGAGGGCCTGTGATTTGAGTTATTTCAGCAGGAATCCATGAAGGTTCACCCATAAGGTTCTTAGCATAAACAGAATCACCCACACTGAGCATGCGAACTTTGCTAGTGGAATCTGGTGGTGCGTTGGGTGCGTAAGTGGGATGAAGGCGTCAAGGGGAGACCTAAGTTCCTACCCATCAACAACTCTGCTGGGGATAAGTTAGTTGATGGGTCAAGGAGTGATGTGCTCTCACCCATCAACAACTCTGCTGGGGATAAGAGTTGATGGGTTAGGAGTGATGTGCTGAACACTAAGAAGTTTTTCAACTCAGTGATGTCCCCAGGACCCAATTGCTGAAGCTTTTCCTTGGTAAAACGTACCATGCATTCAGCCCGGCCGTTAGCCGAAGGGTGCCCAGGGGCAGTCAGGGCATGTCTGATACCCTGTTGTGTTAGATAGGATTCAAAAAGGTTGGATGTAAATTGACGGCCACTGTCAGAGACAAGAACATCAGGTAACCCATGGGTTACAAAAAGCTTTCTAAGCTGCTTGATGACAGCATCAGTTGTGGTGGATGCCATAGGAATGACCTCTAGCCATTTGGAATATACATCTACTATAATAAGGAAGGTGTGCCCTTTGGTAGGGCCAGCAAAATCAATGTGAATCCTAGACCATGGGCCCCTAGGACATTCCCATTCCTGTGTGGGGCGAGAGGTGGGGCAGGCCTGACTACCTGACAGTTGGGACAAGATGCAACCCAGTTTTCAACCATTTTGTCAATACCTGGCCACCATACATAACTCCTGGCCAATCCCTTCATCCTTACAATACCAGGATGACCCTCATGTAACATTTCCAAAACCTCTCTTTGCAGTTTTGCAGGAATAACCACCCTGTTACCCCACAAAATACATCCTCTTAATACAGATAATTCAGTTTGCCTGGATTTAAAAGGTTGGCAAGGTGAGGTAGACTTGAAAGGCCAACCTTTCTTAATCCAGCCTATAACAGGAGCCAATAAAGTGTCTTTGGCAGTCTCTCTGGCAATTTCAGCAGCGTGTCCTGGAAGCTTGGCAACAGTTTCTAGGAAAAGATGTGTGCCTCAAGTTCAGTCCTCAGTGTGAAACGGAAGTGGGCAGCGACTCAAGGCATCAGCATGGCCAATGTTTTGCCAGGCTTGTGGATGAGCTTGTATGAATAAGCAGCAAGAAATTCAGTCCACCTCAGCATTCTTGGTGACAGGATAGTGGGTGTAGGTTTGTCTCCTGCCACAATGCCTAACAAAGGTTTGTGATCTGTGACAATGTAAATGTTCTCCCATACAGATATTCATGGAATTTCTTGACAGCTGCAACAATTGCCAAGGCTTCCTTGTCCAATTGGCTGTAATTCCTCTCTGCTTTGGTCAAAGTGCAGAGTAAAATGCAATAGGGGCTTCCTCCCGCTGGGAAGCCTGTGGCTCAACCCCCCCACTCCAAAAGGGGATGCATCACAAGTCAGTACAACAGGCAAATTCTCAGAAAACTGTATCAGTACAGCATCAGATGTGATTAGTCTTTTAATATTGTTAAATGCTGATTGTTCCTTCCTGCCCCAGACCCAAGCAGATTTTTTGTCCAGTAGTCTGTGTAATGGTTCTGCAATGGTTGCCTTCTGAGGTAGGAACATGTGATAAAAGTTAATAAGTCCAAGGAAGGCTTGCAAATCTGTTTTGCATTTTGGTCTAGGGGCTTCTTTGATTGCTTGAACCTTGGCATCTGTAGGGTGGATGCCATGCTTGTCAATCATGTAGCCCAAAAACTCAACCTTGACAGTGCTCAGAGTGCATTTTTCTTCCTTGACTTTTAACCCTGCTTTCTTGAATCTGGTAAGGACTTCTCTGAGTCTCTCTTGTAATTGAGTGTCATTTTCAGCAGAGATTAACACATCATCAAAGTAAGGCACTACCCCTGGCAGTCCATGGAGCATCCTTTCCATAAGGCTTTGGAAGATGCCTGGTGCCACACTTACTCCAAACTGTAACCTTTACATTTGAAGGCACCTCTATGAGTCACAATGGTTGGGCCTCTGCAGTGGCATCATCAACTGTTAGTTGTTGATATGCCTGGGCCAGATCCAATTTGGCAAAAACTGTACCCTTGCCAAGTGAATGTAATAAATGATGCACCACTGGAACTGGATATGCGCTCTGTTGAAGTGCATGGTTCAATGTCCCCTTATAGTCTCCACAGATTCTTACTGACCCATCAGTCTTGACTGGTGTGACTATGGGTGTCTCCCATCTGGAGTGGTCAGTGGGCTCTAAAACTCCTTGAGCTATTAGTTTATCTAATTGTGCATCAATTTTTTCCTTTAAGGCAAAAACCCTTCTGGGCTTTAAACGAATTGGGGGCACCTTGGGATTTAGGTTGAAAGTGATGGGGTCCCCATATACTTGCCCAATCCGTCGCTGAAGACCTCTGGAAACTCAGACTTCAAGGCCTCCTCCCATTCAGTGTTGCTCACGTGATTGATGCCAGTCACCTTGATGCCTAATGGATTGAAATACTCAAGTCCCAGCAAGCTTGGGCGATCCTTGTCCACGATGGTCAGGGGCAAACGCTGGTGTGGCCTTTGAACTTCACGTTGAATTCTCTTGTTCCAACTACTGGAATCTTGTTCCCTTGGTAGTCTTTAAGAGTCAGTGCTTGCTTCTGGAAATGTTTCTTCTGAATGTTTGGGAGTAGTCTGTGAATAGTGTCCCATGACACCATAGATAAATAGGAGCCTGAGTCCACTTCCATTTGGCAAGGCCTTCCTTCAATGAGTACCTTCACATGTACTTTTCTGCTTCTTAAGGGTGAAGAATGACAAATGATGACTGTTTGATGAGTTGCATTCTTCCCATTTGCTTCTGTGTTGCGCCCCATTTTCTCACTGAAGTTGTTAGGCTTGAATTCTTTGTCAGGAAACTTTCTTCTGTGGGGTGGAGTTCTGGATGATTTGCAAACTCTTGCTAGGTGACCCCTTTTTTCACAACAGAGGCAGATGGTATCAAGAAACTTGCATTCAGTGCGGGGGTGGCTTCCTCACAACCTCTGCAGTAAAAATCTTGCCTCTTTCTTCCCAGGTCTTTCTTTTTCCTCTCCATTCTGAGTCTATAAATTCCTTCCTCCACCTCACTACAGTCTGACTCAGAATCTATTTGCTCGCAATGAGTTGTTGTGGACTTTTCCACATCAGGATGGCTTGAGGCCTTGTTAATTTTCTTCATGGCTGCTGCTGAGGACTTGGTGGCTTCCGTTGAGGAGGTCTCTTCTATGGCTTCCTTCAACGTGATCTTAGGTTTTAATAATAATTTGCTCTGAAGCACCTTGTCTTTGAGGCCTAGAACAAATCGATCACGCATGGCCTCTTCCAAATTGTTAAACTCGCATGCACCCCCAATGTCTCTTAAACTTGCCATGAAGTCATTAACGTTTTTGCTTTCCCCTTGATCCCTACGGTAAAACTCGTGTCTCTTAATGAGGCACGATACTTGTGGGGCGTAATGGGCTCTTAAAAGCTTTTCTAAATCAGGCCATTCCATTACCTTCATATCTGCAGCTCCCGCCAATGCCTTTGCCATCTTGAAAACTGCCGGACCGCAGTGCGTGAGAAAGACCGCCTCTTCCACTTCTCGAAATGTGCGAGATCGTTTCCCTCCAAATACATTTGGAAACGATCTGTGTACGAGTCCCAGTCTTCTGCAGTCGGATCGAACGGGGCTGGGGGGGTGTTCAGCGCAGCCATCTCTCTCAGCTTTTTTCCACGTCGTCTTCTCTTCAGGATGGATCCCACCTTCATTGCCAGTGCTAAGTTTGCATGAAGAGTCAGACGCGGAGTGCTTCAGTGAAGAGTTTGTTAGTGACTACAGCTCATAACAGACCCAATTTGGCTGGGCTGCGGCTGCAGGATTTTCCCGCACTTTTTAAACCAATCATTTCTGACATTTTACAAGAACAGTTCAAACTAAACCAATGACATTCAAACCTGCATACATAAGTGTTTTCTTGTTTATTTTCTACAAACAATCCTTTATGTAGCTATGACATTCCTTGGATTATGTTAGGCCAGTTTTTATTCCTGCCTTTAATTCTTTTTTCTTTTTTAGTAAATAGTGTAGGAAAGAACAATCTGATATCTTCTAGATTTATTAGACTATGATTTTTACAATTGGACTGAACTTTTGTTAAAAATAAACCCAAAAGGATGGTCATGGGTTGAGAATTATAATCTAAGATTTTTTTTTGTTCAAAAGTCTCTGCTAAAATTATGCAAAATAACTTTTCAGTCAATTGTACATTAGATTTTTTTATTTATTTTATATCATCAAATATTAGCTGTTTTCTCTTAAAATTATTTTGATATATAATTTTACATTGTTTTTATATGTGCTTTTTTTTAAAAAGTGAATATGACATACGTGTTTTTGTATGATTTCTAAATTTTTATTTTGAATTTATTTTGAAATATCTCTGAAGAAATAACAAACTGGAAAGAAATATACCTGAAACTTTTTGAAACTAGAATTACATATGGTATAATTCTAATAAAAGTCTAATAAAAATAGTTTTTGTAATTCTATGTAATTCTAATAAAAATAGTTTTTATATAAATATATTTTAGTATAAAAAGTTTGGAAATAGAACTTATAGATTTGCAGGTTATCTTAAAACAAACAAACAAACACTTCTTTTTTCACAGCTTTAATTGCTTTGAAGAAGATTGAAAGCAGATCATTTGAAATAATTAGCTGGTATTGGTGTGGTCCAAAATAACAAATAGAACTAATCTTTATATCTCTTTCACCAGATTTTAAGAAATTGATATTGAACTTCTGAATAAATTTAGTTGTATGAAAGTCAGCCAATGCCAGATGGATTATTTATGGCAGGGATACAAAGACATGCTTCTTATTTTTAATTGAACCACAGTTAATTTTTTAATAAAAGATTTTTATTTATTTTGACAACAAATATTAACAAATACAAATATAAAACATCAAATAAAACCATCTTTCCATTGTACAGTGTGTCAGTTGGTACATATCTTTTGTGTACAATATCAACAGTCTTTCCCTTCTAAATTTAAATTAAAATTCATATTTTATAGATTAATTAGGCATATTATATTATATTATATTATTGTTAACTCCTTATTAGACTAATTATAAATTCACATCATCCTTTTCGAGCAAATCTCAACTTTTACAAAACCTAGTTCATAATATCATTCATTTAATTGTAATCAGTTATAACATATCATTACATTGTCTTATCTTTAATATTATATTTATATTATAGTATATTTTATTTCCCTATTTTCTTATCTAGCCATTGATAAAATAAATCCCAAATTTTATAATATTCTTTATCTTCTTGCTCTCTAATGGCAAATGTCAATTTATTCATTTCTGCACATTCCATTATTTTCTTAGTCACCTCCTCTTCTATTGGAATTTTTTCACTTTTCCAATTTTTGGCAAATACAATTCTAGCTGCTGTTAAAACATTTATACTCAGATATATCATTCTCTACTGTAACCTTCAGGTAAGATACCCAATAAAAATATCTCTGATTTCAAGTCTATATGCTGTTTTGTCATCTTTTCCAGCCATGTATAAATTTTAGTCCAGTATCTCTTGGTTTCCACACCCATCCACCACATGTGATAGTATGATCCAGGTGTCTGATTTGACATCCTTGCTACTAGATGCCACCTGTAAAACATCTTATATGCTGTTGACATAGTTATTTTATAGTTTCAAGACCATAATTTCTGCCATCTTTCTAAATCTATCCCATATCCAAAATTTCCCCCCAAGCAATCTTTGTTTCTTTTACTTGTTCTTCTAATTTTACTCCAAGTAAGTATCCATATAATATAATGTAAGTATCACATCAGTACCTGTCAAAATTCCATCTAATTCAGTAAGTTCATTGTAAAATCTTCCTCTCTTACGATCTTTATCACATCTAGAATGTATTTGCATATATGAATACCAATTCATCTCTATTTCTTTTTCCTCTAGTTCTTGCTTAGATTTGAGTTCACCCTCTTCATTTAATATTTTACCTTATCTTGCTGTATGTTCCATTTTATAGACAATTGGATGTGAAAATGCCTCTATAGTTGACAACCAGACTGGTATTTTCATGTAATGTTGTTTCCTTATTTTTTCCTATATTAATAATAAAGCATCACAAATATAGTGTCTCCTAAAATACCCATGTGTTTCACTTTCCTTATATCATAAAAAAGTGTGCCATCCCAGTAATAGGTCATGACCTTCTAATGCTAACAATCTAGTATTCCTTAAGACTATCCATTCTTTCACTCACATCAGTGTTGCCACTTGGTAATATAATTCACAATTAGGTAAACCAAAACCTCCTCTTATTCTGGCATCTTGTAACAATTTTAATTTAATTCTTGCCTTCTTTCCCTGCCATATATAGTTAAGTATTATTTTATTTAAATCTTTAAAATATTCTTTCCTTAGTTTAATTGGAATTGTCTGAAATAAATATAACATCCTTGGTAATATATTCATCTTAATTGTAGATATTCTCCCTATTAGAGATAATTGTAGATTTTCCCATTTTTTTCAAGTCTGTTGCAATCTGTTGTTTGAGTTTATAATAATTATCTTCTGAACCACAGCTAATTCAAGCCAATTTTCTGGAACTAGACAACACACAGAACCACAGACTAATGGCCTTGTTGAATTCATAAATATGCTATAGAAGATAACGTGGTTAGTTAGTTAGTGATCATTTGCTGACTGCTGCATGCCTTCATGCAAAATGTTTAATCTGGTTACTCGTTAACTTATTTTCTGATTTCATACAACATCCTAATCCATATACTATTCATCCCAGGTGTGGGCTGCGTCCATACAATTTGGAAAGCTACAAAAAAACCACATTTAAAATTAGCCAAGCAGTTCTTTTGCAAGAACAAGATCTTCAACTAGCATTGTTAAGTATCTTGTTTAAATATAGTGAGTAAAGAACATGAAGAAAAAATCTATGCCAATAACTAAGCAATTCAACTTGCCAATAGCTAAGCAGGGCAATTCAACCCTCATAAGACCATTTTCTGACTACTGACCAAACAGCTTCTTCTAGGAAAGCCAACCACTTTTGTATCACTGTAACAGTATCAAGGTTGGGCTTTTTTTGCCTCAAGATGGCTGAGCTACGTTAACAGGAAACGGTCTTAAATCTCTGCTGACCTTTGCTGCTACACAGCAAATTTGGGTGTGCTGGAATATTGCTCCAGGGTGAGAGAAGCAATGTGCCTTTCAACATTCAGCCAGTTGAAAGGAAGACTTCAAAGCTTTACATATGTTTGGGTCCTTTCTTTTGTGGGTGAGGTGGTATATAATATAAAACACTTATAAATACTTCTAAGCCCGTATCAATAAACTATATTGATATAAAGATAACTTGAATTGATAACTTAACCATCAATTGATATAAAGATAATAGACATAATCTAAGCTATATTAATATAAAGATAACTATGTCTCTGCAAAATAACATATTTTTGTTTTCTATTTTTAAACAATAGGATGCCACCATGCTTATTGTGGGGATGGCTATCGGCATGAAGGTGCAGAAGAATGTGATGGAAATGACTTTGGATACTTAACGTGCAAAACATATCTCCCCGGGTATGATCATTTAAAAACTGAATTACAGAAGACGTGTTTTGATTAAACAAATGTGAACTCAAGGGAAGCAGGAAGAGGGAGGCAGTATAATTATTTCAGGGAAGGGAGGGATAATTAATAAGGGAGAGATAGTTGATTTAGAGAAAAGCTTTCTGAAGCCTACAAATTTGAAGATACAAACCTTCTGTATTGGCTTAGAGGTGATAAGAAAGATTAATTTTATCCCAAATCAATAATTGCAGAGAGATAGTGAAGTGAGTCTGCAAAATTATTCATTCACCTCTGATTACTTGGAAAATAAAGAGGAATTAAATTCTGAAGTGAAAAGATTGGAGGAGTAATTGTGTTCTAGAGATAGTTGCACATATTAGGAATATTTGATTTTCGTTATGTAGACACACACAAAGATATGTGCTTAGGCACAGATAATTTCTGCTTTCCTTAGTTCTCAGACAACTGTGGAAGGCAAGTAAAATCAAGGGGTGACCCTGAAGGACAAAAAATTGTGGAAAAGGGTGGCAGTCTCCTCAAATTTGCCACACTCTGGAATTGGAGGGAACTAATCTGAAAAAAGCAATATTAGGTTTAAATTTGAACTGAAATTGTATTGGCTCATTCAGCAGGTCTCCACCCTTTTAGCCTCCCATAAGGTTTTAAATGCTTTTACATCAAGCATTAGGAGATTAGATGCACATTAGAACTAAATGGTACCAGATTTTAAATTAGTTGAATTTTATACTTTTAAGTGATTTTGTGCTTCTTTAAATTTTTGTTTGGTTGCTGCTCAAAGTTGATTGAAAGATGGGTAGCTACATAATTTTTTATAGTAACAAATACATAAATATTGTAAAAGACTGAAGACCAAACAGTGAGTGATATTCAAAATATGGATGAGTCCAAATCCAAAATTAAAAGTGACATTTGATTATATTTGTTTAGTTAATTAAATCTAGTTTAAACTAAACATTAAATGTATAGTTAATTAAATCCAATTAATGATTTCAGTAAATGCATTTCAGTTCCTTTATTGTTTGGTAGCATTTGAGTGAGCTCCAGAAAATAGACTACAGTTTTGGAGTGGAAAAGGGCATGTGGTTACAGATTTATATTTGTGTGGCCTCCTAAATATGAATAGATATAAAAGCAATGAGGATTTTTATAAACCATTTTCTCATTCCCCAACTACTTTTGAATGTTCCATGCTGCCTGGAACATTTCTAAGAAACAAAAACCACATACAAGTAGTTCTTGGCTAATGTTATGATAGCGCCGAACAAGTTTTACTTACAACAGTTTCTCAGTGTTACGCCTGTTGTTATGCCTGATGTGCCTACACCATCACATGATTGTGATTTGGCCACTTGGCAACTGACTAGCATTTACAATGGTTGTTGCATCCTAGGGTCACATGATTGCCATTTAGGGCCTTCCCTGCCAGCTTGCCACAAGCAAAGTCAATGGAGAAACAGCAGGGAAGGTAGTAAGTTGCTAATGCTCCATTTGCTTTTTCTCTTGAGGAACCCCACTAAGGAGTATGAGATCCCTGCCTGCACTTGCACAGTCACACCCCACTTCCAGCTGTGTTTGCCCAGGTCACAACATCCACCCCTGCGTATTTTCACTCCACAGCACTATCCACCACCATCCTACTTGCAAGTTGCCTAAGATGATTGTTACTTGCAACTTCCTGCTGGTTTCCTCATTAACTTTGCTTTTTGGAACCCAACAGGAAATCTTAAGTCATGGTCATGGTCACATGACATCCTCACTTAACATCTATGATCCTCTCTTAATGATGGCAGAAAGGAACGCCAGGATCACATGACATCCTGCTTTATGACTGCACCACTTAGCAAGAGAAATTCTTGTCCCAATTATTGACATTGTGAGAACTATTGCTAATTACAACTTTTGAGTGGAGAACATAATTTGGCCCCCTTTTTCTCTTCAGAGAACATGTTAACTATTGAGTCACAAATTACTAAAATTTGATTAAAACTACTATTATAGATTGCAGTCCCAGAATCTGCAAGTTTGAATGTATCCCCCTTCTTACCCTTTATCTTCTAAAAAATTAGGGAGGATAAAATCTGAATAAAATTCTCCTCCTCCTCTTTCACAAGGTTATTTTCATTTCTTCAGTTCTTCATTCACATACTGGAACTCTCTCCAAAAATATTGCTGTGTTTCTTCCCAGCAGGTTACTTAACTTGGATCTTTGCTTGCTTGCAGTCTGACTTGTATGTATTGGAACAACCAGTTTTCTTGGTTAGCAATCTTTTTACCTGCAGTGGCTGTTGTTCTGCATGCTGTCAGATGCTCTTGCTATTTTACGGGAAGCATTTAATTTGTAAATGAAATTATCTGCAGAGCCCTCTTGGGACATTTTAATTGGCAGGAACAAGAAAGATAGCTGTGCCAAAACTCTGCTGAGTTGATGGCCTGTATCTAATTGTAACTTGCCATAGAACCATGTCCTGCTGTAGATCTGTTTTGAAAGGCAAATGATTGTATGGACATAATTGATGCAAACCCTGAAAAAGATTATCTACCGATAGTGAAAATTAAAAACAGGGCTTCAATTCCAGGAGACCCTCTTGGGCAGTTTCCAAGTGAGATTTTTATCGGCAGGCTCCTCCGGTTTATTACAGGAGCTCACAGAACTTCTAGATGATTTTGTAATCCTTCAACTATATTTTGTAATCCTTAGCAATTTACATTTTATCAGCCTTTGATTGTTTCTTGCTTCCTTATATGGAATCCACTTTGTCAGAAAACCTGGAAGAGAAGCGAAAGTATTAAAGGCATAATACCTACGCGGAACTTTACTCCTTTGTACTTTTATTTCCCTTTTTTATCGCACTTTTATTACTTTGTAAGTAAGTCATGATAGCATGATTTACCCACATTCCTACATTCATCCCCTCATTTTCCTCATAGCAACAATGCTTTGAGATGGGTTGGGCTAAGAAGGAATCATTGACTCAACTTAGCTCCGCTGACTTTCATAGCTAATATAGGATTAGAACTCTTAACCACTGTACCAGATTGACTGTTTATGTATTGACAAAGCTTGATTAGGAACTTCTCCAAAATAATGGAATGATGGTTATAATTATTGCCAATGGCAGCTTATTTTATTCTAGAAAAGGGATTTATTTTGCATTATCTTCATATAACAATTTTATGTTTCTTTCTACAGAAAACAGAATTCAAAACCTATCCTTAATATCTTTAAATTCAATTTAGTCTAAAGGATTAAGACTATCTGTTTAACTGAGTACCATTTTCTTCCAGTTTGGTTGAAACATTTGCTATATATATAACCTTCAGTTTCTTTTCTTTTTAAGGGTTCATTTTAAATAAAATTAAGCCTTCTTAAGTGTGCTATGAGTAAAAAAATATATGTACAAATGGAAACAACCAATACACGCAATATGTCAATTACAAAAGGCAGCTTTACATGGAGCAGCTTACATCTTGTGACAATATCATTAACACCTTCAGACAAGAACTGCTGCTTATTCCAGGTCTTTGGGAAGGACTCAGTGTGGATAAAAAGGGCACATCCAGTCTAAACATGTGGCTGTCAATATTTTAATAAATAATAGCATTTAAATTATAATAAATAATTTATATGTCATGTCTGCCTTATCTTTTCTCTTAGGTCTTATGGAAAATTACGCTGCACTTCTTACTGTTATATTGACTCTACAGATTGTCGCTATTTTACATGAAAAGTGAATGGTAAGAAAAGAGTAACCTATATATGACATGCATGCATCAGGTGCTACATTAGTATCATCAAACCAAGATTGGACGATAGAGAAACAATCAATGCTGAAACAATCATTGTCATGTTGTCATGATGATTGGAGATAAGTGTTAATTGCCTGATCACAGTGGAAGAAAAACAGACCATTCTTTCCTGACCGTAACGTTCAAGATTTGCCTTTTCCATGACTGGCTGAATGAATTTTCCTGTGCATCAAGAACAAAAACAAACCAAAGGAACACAATATTTGATTTCATACTGTTAGGTTATTAAAATACAATAATACCTCAATTTAGCACTATTAGTTCTTCACATAAGCTCTTCAGGTTTTCTTAACAAGACTTTTCCAGAATAAAAACAAATCATAATCTGTTGGAAGTGTTTATAAGGAGTCTTTTGTTTTTGTTTTTTAGTTATTATTACAATGTGAAATTTGTACATGCTTTAGCTGCATGAATTACATGGAAACACTTTATGTTTGTTGATTTGGGCAATTTAAGTTGCAGTCCAATGCCCTCTAATGTTGTATTAAATATCACTGAATTCATTCTAACTTAACTTCTGTGCAGATCTGCCCAAGTAAGAACTAAAGGGAAACAAAGACTATTTAGTTTTATTTTTTTAAAAAAACAAACAAACAAATCTACATTAAAAAAGAAAGATGCAAGGAGATTAAATCATACTTGCTGACAGTTTAAATGGGACAATTAGGAAGGAACCACATTTGCTGGCTAATAACACCAATGAAATAGACATAGTTCAAAATCCTAGGAATAGGATCAGCTTCTAATGCTGAAAGAAACAATGCCTTGAGCTCATATTCCAGGCAGGCAGCCAATTGATGGAAAGTACAATTCAGCGACTTCTGGAAGACTGCAGCACATTGTATTTAAAACTAAGGACTCCTATGCAAGTTTATACAGGTGCCAGTTTCATGTCCAGTGGGTCTAAACATTCAGGAAACTGTGGTTAGCATTGTAGTCAGATTTCTTGTAACTCCAGTACAGTAGTTCATATGGAACAAGCTAGTGAATATACAGGTGAAACTCGAAAAATTAGAATATCATGCAAAAGTCCATTTATTTCAGTAATGCAACTTAAAAGGTGAAACTAATATATGAGATAGACTCATTACATGCAAAGCAAGATAGTTCAAGCCATGATTTGCCATAATTGTGATGATTATGGCTTACAGCTCATGAAAACCCCAAATCCATAATCTCAGAAAATTAGAATATTACATGCAATCAATAAAACAAGGATTATACATAGAATAATATTGGACCTCTGGAAAGTATAAGCATGCATATGTACTCAGTACTTGGTTTGGGCCCCTTTTGCAGCAATTACTGCCTCAATGCGGCGTGGCGTGGAAGCTATCAGCCTGTGGCACTGCTGAGATGTTATGGAAGAGCAGGATGCTTTAATAGTGGCCTTCAGCTCTTCTGCATTGTTCAGTCTCATGTCTCACATCTTTCTCTTGGCAATGCCCCATAGATTCTCTATGGGGTTCAGGTCAGGTGAGTTTGCTGGCCAATCAAGCACAGTAATCCCACAGTCATTGAACCAGGTTGTGGTGCTTTTGGCAGTGTGGGCAGGTGCCAAGTCCTGCTGGAAAATGAAGTCAGCATCCCCATAAAGCTCGTCTGCGGAAGGAAGCATGAAATGCTCCAAAATCTCCTGGTAGATGGCTGCGTTGACCCTGGACTTAATGAAGCACAGTGGACCAACACCAGCAGATGACATGGCTCCCAAATCAACACAGACTGTGGAAACTTCACACTGGACTTCAAGCATCTTGCAATGTGTGCCTCTCCATTCTTCCTCCAGACTCTGGGTCCTTGGTTTCCAAATGAGATGCAAAAGTTGCTCTCATCAGAAAAGAGGACTTTGGACCACTGAGCAACAGACCAGGTCTGTTTTTCTTTAGCCCAGGTAAGACACTTCTGACGTTTGTTGTTCAGGAGCGGCTTGACAAGTGGAATACGACATTTGAAGCCCATCTCCAGGATCTGTCTCTGTGTGGTGGCTCTTGATGCACTGACTCCAGCCTCAGTCCACTCCTTGTGAAAATCCCCAACACTTTTAAATGGCCTTTTCCTGACAATTCTCTCCAGGTTGTGGTCATCCCTGCTGCTTGTGCACCTCTTTCTTCCACACTTTTCCCTTCCACATAACTTTCTATTAATGTGCTTTGATACAGCACTTTGGGAACATCCAACTTCTTTTGCAATTACCTTTTGAGGCTTTCCCTCCTTATGGAGGGTGTCAGTGATGGTTTTCTGCACAACTGTCAGGTCAGCAATCTTTCCCATGATTGTGATTCCTACTGAACCAGACTGAGAGACCATTTAAAGGCTCAGGAACCCCTTGCAGGTGTTATGGCTTAATTAGCTGATTAGAGTGGAACACTTTGAGCCTAGAATATTGAACCTTTTCACAATATTCTAATTTTCTGAGATTGTAGATTTGGGGTTTTCATGAGCTGTACACCATAATCATCACAATTATGGCAAATCATGGCTTGAACTATCTTGCTTTTCATGTAATGAGTCTATCTCATATATTAGTTTCACTTTTTAAGTTGCATTACTGAAATAAATGAACTTTTGCAAGATATTCTAATTTTTCGAGTTTTACCTGTACTCTTCCATGCATTATATTCATGAAAATATTTGGAAATAATCCTAAGTGAATTCATCTAAAATATACACTGTTACATTTACTACTGCATGGAAGGCTGCATTTGAAACACTGAGTTGCATTAATGATAATTGTTGAGAAACTTTCAATCAAACTTTAATTCTGGCTTATTTGCCAGGAAGTATTAATTAGTTGCTCACTTTTATTGATTTCTGGTCTGATAATTGTTTTTCAGTCTCAGCTTTGTATAACATTATATATGATTGTGTATATATTGTATTTGTACAGCTTAGTTTAAATGCTGTATAGATTTTGTATGTATATAAATGGCTTTTCTTTTCCTATTTTCTAGAAAAAAAATTAGCATTCAGAATATTATTTACTTTATAGCAGACATTAAAAAGGAAATTTTACATTGGAAATATGCTAAGATACAAATAAAAACTTTAAATGCAGGTAGATTAATTTTTCATTTAATGAAATACCAGTTCAAATTAAAAGAGTTAAGACAGGCCACTCTTTTCCTGTTATTATTGATCCAAAATATATGTTTGAAATGCATGAAACTTGTAAAACATTGGTTACTGTTATATTCTGCTTTTTCTGTAGATATTAAATATAGAGGACAGCACACAATTATAATAAAATTAAGCTAACAATTATTCATCCTTTTTACCATAGATATGTAGATGTTAAGTCTGCATGTGTAAAGTATTGTGAAAATATTTTTTTAAATAAAAACCATTCCATTATTCAAATTGGTGCTCCTTTATCTGAATTTCTTGTATTGATTTCCAACAATCTGAAATTTTACCAGATGTGCTCAATTACAGTTTTAGTCATGCAGAATCACCTTCTGGCTATACAGGCTGTACTTCAACATCTCTGGAGGATTTTACATGGCAGAAGACTTGCTTACATTATAATAAAATTTCTGGGCACAATCGCATGAATGAAAGTTGTGCCAAGGTCACTTAAGTTCTGTGGTACAACTTTTCAAATGCTTTTTAATTGTGTGCTCAAGTTGCATACAAGCAGGATTCATGGTGCCAAATTTACTATGAATTTGCCCAACAGCTATAATAGTCCGTGGTTGTGGATTGTTCCTGTGACTATCATATGCTCAGGGTGGGGTGCTCAGAAGACTATATTTGTACTATAACTTCTCTTTCTTCAGGGTTTAATCACAATGTCCATGACTGTATTTCAAGTCTATGACTGCATTCTCTGAACCTGTTCCAATTTGTCTGAATCCTTTTTAAGATTGTGGTGTCCAGAATCGGGCTATTCACTATTCAAGAAGAGATCTGATTAGTGCAGAATATAAAGAAACTCTTTCTTCTCCTGATTTGGAAATTATCACTGCAAACAATCTCCATTTGAGTAGGACTGATTCATCTTCACTCAAGGATCAGCTCCAATTCTAGACCATGGGTTCTTGTTAAGATGAAGTAAATTTGGGGGGGGGGGAATCATAATTAATCATTGGCAATAATATGTTGAAGAATTTCACACTGTCTTGAAACCTTTTGCTGCAATGTAAGGATATTCCAGGAAGGCATTTCATTTAGAACAAAAGTCTGTAAAACTCTCATTTTATGCTGCTACTGGCCAGAAGATGAAATAGTAATGTTCACTGTAAAATCTCTCTTTAGTCATCAGTTGTGAATTGTGGATATGTACCTAAAATCTACTAAGAAATCTCATTATTTATTTGGCACAGAAAGTCACTCTGGAAAAAAGATTACAGATTTAAACATTTAAATTGGGTTTCTTCCCCTCCCCTTCCAGCCTTTTTTCATTTCAAAGTTTCATTTATTATTGCATTTATCTACATATTATCATTAGTGAACTCCAGCAGTCTTCTGTTCCCCCATTTCTCATTTCTGTATTGCTGTTTGGCAAAACTTCAAGTTCTAAGAGGCTGCAGCAAAAAGTCTTGTGATATGTTTTGATTGCATTTATGATCTCTGAGCCAGTTAAGACTGATGTCAATTTATTCAACAAACAAGATGCTATCTCTGATAGGATCAGCTAACTGGGATTGTATTAAGAGAATGCACTCCTACTAGAAATTACATTATAGATTTTTAAAATTAGGTTTTTTTTTAAAGAACCAAGATTTTTTTTAAAGGATTATTTTATGCACAAGCATCTTATTCTTCTTCTTATTTTAATGTTTTAAGTATTTATTTTGGCTTGATTTTTAAGAGGTGTAAGTAGAATAGGAATTAATGAAGTGTATATTACCATTAATGCTTACTACTCTATTCCCAGACATGTAACTGTATTTTGGGCATTGACAACCAAATCTGTTTACAATCAATTGCAGCATTTTGCAATCATGTGACTGCAATTTTTGACATCTTTGCTGGTTTGAGACTTTTCAGAAGCAATAGTATGCAACTTAATTTTGCTCTCTATTGTTTAAAAAAAACTTAAGAAATATATATTTATAACTCTAATGCCCTTGAAAAGAAGCAGATCAAGAACAATAAATGCAAACAATAAACCATGGTGAACTTTCTAAGTCCTATAAAATATTTGACAGTGTGTGTATGCTTTTTCTATGGAGTCCCAAAATTACAGAACATACAAAAAAACACTGTCCAAGCACCTATCAACCCACACTGTTCTCATGCTATGTTTTAGTACAATGCTGCATTTTTGAAGAAATGGCGAGATGCTTTCCTTCCCTTCAGATTCCACTTGCAGTTAATGTTTTTAGATGGCTACTTCAAGCAGCTATCAGCTACATTTGATCTGTACATCTGTCCCATGCTATTTGCTCTATTAAAGAAATATGGATTTTTTTTGTGTCTACTAAAAAGGTTAACAGCAATTGCAGTTTTTATAGCACCAATTCACTATGAGAAAACAAATGGAATAAAACCATATAGAGTTGAAAGAGGGGCAGCTGGACAATTCAAAACCTATCTTGAACATCGCAAAGCTCCCTGGGAAGCAGTTTTGCTTATCCTTCATTCCAAAAAAGCTAGAACTACAATGAAGGAAAATGTTCATAGCAGACCATGGTCTGTACTATCTCCATGATGGGCTTCTGGCAAGGGATGGGTTGCACCTCAGTGTTTTCAGAAAATGACTGGCTCAACTTATCAGGAGGGCTTTAAACTAAAATTGAGGTGGGAGGATGACCAATCTTTAGGATCTCCAGGACCTAATTCCAAGCAAAAACCTCTAGAAAGCAAGTCAAATAATGAAGTAAAGAGGGATGGGAAGGAAGACAAATTCAAACACCAAATAAGAGACATAGGAAGCATACCCAGCATCAGACATAAAGATCTCAAGTGCCTATATACAAATAAAGTCTGGGAAACAAATAGTGTGAACTCAAACTATTAATACATGAAGGCAGATATGATATTAGTTGGAATAACAGAAACCTGATGAGATGAAACCCATGACTGGAACGGATAGAAGGATACAAACTGTTAAAAAAAAAACCAGATCCCATAAAAGAGGAAGTGGAGTTGCACTGCATGTAAAGGACCACTATATTGCTACAGAAATGCATGAAACCAAAGACGAAAAACTGAACAAGGAGAAATTTAACCTGGAAATAAGAAGACATTTTTGTGACAGTGAGAACAATGAACCAATGTGGGAGCTTCATCACTTGAGACTTTCAAGAAGAGATTGGACTGCCATTTGTCAGAATGGTGTAGGGTCTCCTGCTTGGGTGGGGGGTTGTACTAGATGACCTACAAGGTCCCTTCCAATCTGTTAATCTATATCTGGATCTATCAGTCAGAAAAAAGATCTGAAATTCCTCAGATCTTACTTGGGGGACTTTTATGGGGTAACTACTTTATTTCCCCCATTAACTGAAAAATGGCTGTAACCCAGAGGTGATATTCAGCAGGTTCTGACCAGTTCTGGAGAACCGGTAGTGGAAATTTTGAGTGGTTTGGAGAACTAGCAAATACCACCTCTGACTGGCCCTGCCCCCATCTATTCTCTGCTTCCTGAGTCCCAGCTGATAGACTGGGTCTTCTTTTGTTGCCCTGCACAGGAGAACGGAGCTGGAAAGCAAGTTAGTGGGGTAGAGAGGGAATGGAGATTTTGCAGTAACCTTCCCCCAGGAGTGGGGAGGGAATGGAGATTTTACAGTATCCTTCCCCTGCCATGCTCACCAAGCCACACCCACCAAGCCATGCCCACGGAACCGGTAATTTAAAAATTTGAATCCCACCACTGCTGTGATCAACTGAAACATTAATGGAATAAGTGATATAAAGATCGGGCCAATATGGAAACAACCAAAATCTCTGATATTATCAAGGACTGCGTCTTTTGATACCAGCCTACCATAGCTTTAAACTCATCAGTTATGTCATATGTATCCTGCTGATGATCACATCATCACTTAACCACAAAGGTAGCTACATAAACTTACCTTGTTGTGAAACCTCAATCTGTTTCTTTAGTTTATAGTTCAGTACTCTGTGTAAGAATATGGGGTTGAATAAAATACAGTTCAGTTAACTAGAGCAAAATGCATCATGCCAATTCAGCCAGATGTTTGACTGTGGACTCTCTCTCTCAGTCCTAAGAAGTAGCCAATGGCAAACCAATTCCAAAACAATATTGCCAAAGGAACTGCAGGGACTTGAAAGTATTATTATCACCCCACAAAAAAAATAGAAGGGGGAGAGGGAAGGAGGAAGGAAGAATGGAAGGAAGGGAGTCTTTTTTGGAAGAGTTTCCAATCTGGAAAGCATAATTCCCTTTCCCTTTTAACAGCAATTTTATTAATGATTACAATTATAACAGTAAAAACTAATACAAACTAAAAGGAAAAAGAAAAACAAGAAGAGAAAAATAAAGAAATATTTAAAAAAATTTTTTTTAAACAGCCAGAATTGAGAAGGCAGCAATAATCAGCAAGTGCTGCTGTCAGAGCTCCAAGCAATGTACCCATTGAAGCGGAGCTCAAGGCAGGTAGATTCCTCAAAGAACAAGGTATTGGATACATCATATTGGCACAACTGGTGAAAACTGATGCTTTCATCTAATTAAAAAGTAAACATTCTCCCTTCTCCCTCAGGTAGTGGTGCCAGCAGGTTGCCTGGTTACTCCACTCCTCCTCTTCTCAGCCATCTTTTGGAATGATCCCACAAGAAAACTTTCTATTTTGATGGCAAAGCCGAGCTATCTAAATTCCCCCCTCCCTTTCTCCCCTCCGTTTTGTGGCAACCATGAAGCCCCAAAGATGGCCTCAGGAAGGTTTGCTTCAGGGTTGACACCTGCCTCTGCAAAGAAGCTGAAGAAACAGTGGACCACTTGGTCAGCAGCTGCAAAAATATCGCACAGACTGACTACAAACAACCACACAACAAAGTAGCAGCAATGGTGCATTGGAAGATCTGCAAAAAAATACCAAGCAAGAACTTGATGACACCATAAAATAGAGAAAGTAATAGAAAATAAAGAAGCTAAAGTCCTCTGGGAATTTAGAATTCAAACCAACAGGCACTTGCCACTTAACACTCTAGACTTATCAATTGTTGATAAGAAAGATTAAAAAGTTTGGATAGTAGATATTGCAGTACAATATAGAATAGAAAAAAAACTGGATAACAAAATACAAATACCTGCAAATAGAAATAAAACAGCTGCTGCAAAAAAAGCAAAGATAGTACCAAAGATAGCAATAGGTAACTTGCATCCAATCCCAAAACAGCTGGAGAACTGTTTGAACACTATGGCATTGACAAAATCAGTATCTGTCAATTATAAAATACAGTTTTATTTAGAACAGCTTACTTCCTGCGACAATATCTTTGACACGATCAACAATCCACACCTGTCTATCCCATGTTCTAGGAAAGGACTTGATAGGTGAATAAAAATCCTAAATCTAGTCTGAACATCTGGCTATGTGACAAGCCACAATAGTAAAGAAAAATAAAAGAAATAGATAACAAGTGCTTACCTCCTTTATTATATCAAGTATAAACTATTTTAGTATTTATCATTTCTTGAAATAACAACAAATGATCTTTTCTTCCCATATTGTATCCCTCTATGAAGCCTTGCAATTTCATACCTGATCTCATTTGCTTTTTATTTCAAAAAAGTTTTTTTTTTTAAAAAAGTCTTAAACTTGTAATTAAAACTTCTTTTGCTAGGGATTGAAGGTTAATGCACAATGATGTAAAACCATAGAAAGTTTCCTTTCTACCAGATTTTAACTGAATAACTGAAAAATGGTTAATAAGCAATTTCTAAAAGAAAAGGAAGTGTACACAAATATTATCCTTTCAAAGATGCCAACGAAATTGCTATGGAACAGAATCTGGAGCCACATTGCATTATTTGGTCAAAAACCATTTGTTCGGGAACTTCAAAAGTTAAACTTATTTATTTGTGTATCTGTTGTATACAAAGCCCAAATTTTATTGCTGTTTGTGGTCTTCAGATTCTTTTTATTTTATTTATAACCCATTTGGGTATCAGAAGATACAAGAATATGTATTATGTAATATGATCAAAAATATAAGAGACACAGATGCTTTTGTTTAATGAGCAATAAGATTTGTGCTAAGGAAATGGAAGGATTTCTTCTCTGAAAGGGTATATCTTCCCAGCACTCACTCCATCACATGCTAAATGTGGGCTTGAAGGACACATATTTAACAATCCTGACTTAGGCAGATGATCAGAAGTTTCCACACTTTATTTAGAGAGACATAAATTGTGGCAGTGTCCCAAATTTTCCACGCTTGATAATGTAGGCAATTCAGATACTTAGTAAAATGGAAGTCTGCTTTGCAGACTTGTAAAACCAAAATAATAATAATAATAATTACACTTGTGTAAAAGAAACATTATGGATTCTAATTTTATCCCTACTAGTTTTACATTAAGCTTTGTGGCTTGATGACATTTACATAATATCATGGGCAAAAAAAAAGTATCAGGTTCCGTGTTATATACCTGAGTTTACTATCTTGGTTTCAAATTACAGGAAAGAATTGAATATTGAATTGTGACTTGTGACTTGGGGAGGAACCCACAGGATCCATTGGTAATGAATTACTTCTCAGTTGCATGAAGATTGTATGCCAGCTGTTAAGAAAAAACCAAGTGGGAAGCTATATGATCTATTGGAAAATATGTGAGACATGCCTAGTCTCTGAAGAAGAGATATGGGCAGACTACATCAACCCTGCAAACAGATGCAAAATTAATTAGAATAGATTTGGAAGAAAGCCATAATCAGAGTGATAGAGAAAACAGAATCTTAGGGAGAGAAGGAGAAAAGCCATCTAGAACTATATGCGTATTACATCTAGTTGATTTTGCAGATAATGACTAGCAATAAAAATCTGTGCCATAAATTACCCAACTTGTATTTCTAATTAGCCTTTGTATGTATAGAATGTTCCTGATTTAGTTGGATTCAAGGACCCAGTCAAAGACCCATGTTTGCAGCCTCTGAATTCTCACAATCCAATTGCTTCTTTTTTGTCCATAAAATCCTGGCCTGTGCTCACAACAGACTTCATAGATCTAGATATGACTGAATCTGTAACATGTCACCAACAACACTATGTAAACAGCTGTTTAACCTTATGGTTAGTTTTTGGTAAGTTGGCATTCCACATAGGCGATGAAGTTAGAACTACAGCTGCATTGGGAAGAGGATAGGAATCATAAGTCAACTTATCTGGGAAGTGGGCTCTGGCCTGTACTAAGTTCACATATAGCATTCTAACTTCATATATACTATTAAAAGTGTTTCAATAGTTAATGGCTGCTTTGTATACAATATATGGGGTTAAACTATTTCTACTCTAGCCCAATATTTTTCTATGCTTCATCTGATTTATATATTTGTTTTAGGTTGTACTATGTTGCTAGTTGGATAACTAATAAATAATCACTTATTACACTGATGTATACATACATACATGTACATATGATAAAAGAATGGGCTAGAAAATTACATGAGCATTGAAAACCAGGACACACATTTTTTTCCTGAGCTGAGAGTCATTATAGTCTTTTGAATAGTATATGAGGGAAAGGGGAAGTATACTTTAAAAAATAGTGTGTGAAGGAGAGAAAGAAGCAACAAATAGCACTAAAGTTACTAAAGTTAAAATAACCCATCAGCAATATATTCGATCTATTTCTTATACTGTCCCATTAAACTTGCAATTTGGAGAAAGCAGTCTTTGGGAACAACACCTATGACTTTTAGGAAACACATATGGCAGAGTATGCACCTGTGTTAAAAACTGAAGGTGTTCAGTGGGTGAATTGGGTGCCCTGTTTTTCAATTCTGCCTTGGTAGAAAATAAAAAAGATTCCCTACTCTATAACAAGAGCACAGTTGAGAATGCTAAACGCTAAGTAGCATATTTATCTTCAGTTGTAGAGCAGAAATATTAAAAGAGACACATCTGCAGACCTGATATTTTTATTAAGTTTACAGAGATACCATGGGAATCTAGCAGGAGAATTTTGGAAGTGGGAAGTCAAGTTGGTAAGATTGAGAAATATAAAAATAGAGAATCTCAGGCACTAATAGTTAAATGCACAACTGAAATCCTTAATATGTTTGCAGACATCAAGCTGCTTTCAACAGTGTATGAATAATACAGATAAAATATTATTTGAGGACAGAGATTGTTTTTATCAATCACTTTCTGTTTCTAGAGGTTGGTGAAGGCTGCCCCATAGTGAAAATTATAAGGAATAACTATCCTGCTATCAGCTGTATTTAGGGGGTGGAAATGAATTGGCTTTGTTTATGAACAGACTGCATATTCAGTCAATAAAGACTGCCCTTACAGAAACAATTTATGTTATTTTCAAACAGTTTGGATAGAAAAGATGTATTCAAATAATTTGTTGTCTCAAAATCCCTTTGTTACTGAACTATTTTCTAAGCAATGCTCATTCATGCCACCCAGTGGCACTTGTATGAATATTCTTGTGGGAAAATATCTACAGACTATTTTAATTACATAGAAATGTACACCTACTTACCAATTTAGTGTAACTATAGCAGCTAGGATATATTGCAATTCCAAATAGCCAAGAACTTTAGTAAATAAATAAATGTGTATGTTGATTAAAATAAAACAAAACAAAAAGTCCCTTCAGGCATCACCAGTAGGAGGAAGGTTGCACCACAATTTTAGTCTGATCTTGTTGCCACAAAAAGCACATGCTGGCATAGATAGTGGCCAGAAGAAAGTCCATTAATTATAATCTTTTTGGGGGCACTTGGGATAAATCAAATATTCTGCTGTTGAATTATGCATCCCTGCCAGGCAGCTTCCCTATCTGAGCTGATGAAACTGGAGGGGGAACATACTTTCAAACCTGTAACCTTACAATAAAGGTAGCAGTATTAGTAACCTTGATTTTAATTTACTGGCCTGGATTATTTTGGAGGCTTAATATTATGTGATTAGCCTAAACTGCATGACACAATAGACTCCCTTTTTCTCAGTTGACTAGATGGACTGTAATCTGAAGGTGGGGAGAGAGGAGGAGGAGGAATTTACATTTTATTCTGGACAATGGCAAACATCCTTCTAGACCACACTATCTGGAACAATATGCTTAAAACATCTTGAATTTGTTCACATCTGGAGGATTTACTTCTGAAAAAAACTGTCCCCAAATTTTAGTTTTATTTATTGATAATTTTATTTGGTACCTATCATGCTACTCTAGGTGGCTTACAACAATAAAAAGAAACAAAAAGAGTGTTAACAAAACAGAAGTAAAATATTAGAAAAATAAAACAATGCAAAAGAAAATGATGAGAATATATCAATATGATAACAAAAAGATGGGTAGGTGGGTGGAAAACAAATGGTGGGGGGAGTTGGAGTTTGCCTTCAGTCCAGCAGCCACTTCCAGCATGGAAATCCCCATTTGGTTCCATAAATGAAATGGTCCAGAAGGAAATACAGCTTGGTCTATAGATGAAAGGAATGTTCTCCAGTTCTTTGGAATATTGTATTGATTAATCCATTAATTTTGCACATCTCTTCCCTGGCAATTTAGTAGAATACAGTGCAGAGAGGCATCATATGATTAATATGCTGATGCCCAAGCATCCATTCCTCCTATGCTATGGCTAATGCAGTTCTTTCATATAAATCTAAGTTAATTACAATACATGGAATAAAAAATATTAAGAATGTGGGTAAGGTCAACTCATTCTCATCTGATTGAACAACATTTAGAGCCAATTATTGAGAACACTCTGTGCTTAAGCTTTCTTTTTGTTAAGGTAAAATGCCAAACTGCTTTATTCATATAAGAAAAAATGCTCATTGTTGTTCCTAATATTAAGCATACAAGTTCCATGATGCATCACTTCATATTCCCCTCCCACTAAGTATAAAAAGGTACTGATTTCTGGTTTTTAGCTCTCTCTCCTCCCTCTCCTGAAAGAATGATGTACCTAAGAGAAAACATAGACATGATGTAAGTTTATATTTCTACAATAAAAGGATTATTCTGATCATAAATATTTTGAAGATTAATTTTGGCTAGATCCATTAAAAGTTATCAACAAATGGTAGCAGAGATCGGTTGCCAAATTAACTTGAACAAAACATGTCAGGATCAGAAAAAATCCAGAATTCAATTATGCAATAATAGAGCCTTCACCAGACAGATGGCAGCTCAATTGACACCAATGGGAGCAATAATAGGAACTGCCTTGGATGAAGAAAGTAAAACTCCTACAGCTGAAAGAAATGAAACCCAGAAGAAAGACAAAATAACTGACAAAATGAAGATTTAAAATCAACCCTACTCAGAATCATTGAAATGTCAACAGGCAACAAGGACCCGATCGCAGAATTAAGAGCACTTTTTCAAAATATAGACAACCCTCAAAATGAAGAAAGGCAAACAGAGAAAGAAAATAAAACAGCAAGCACTGAACCGGTAAGTCCTTTACAATCTTGTTTAAACTTACTGGAGGCGGGAAAACATGCTGAGATGCCATTTTCAGATCTAAACAGCCCAGAGCCACAGCCAATAGAAATGGCTGACCAGCAGCCAATCACTGCAGGAATTTTAAAATGGAAGGTGGGAAAAAAGGAAAAGGATAACCCTGAAAAGAATGAGGAAGGGAGAAACAGGCAGAATGATCATGAAACTAACGAACTATTTTGTGAGGGTGGCTGGTCAGTTCTTCATTTGACAAGACCAATAACATCAGATAACACAGAACCAAAGACTAACACCCAAAATAAATGTGTCAACAAGGAACCTCCCTCAGAACAGGAAATCTCAAGAGCGATTGAAACACTCACAGAAGCATTTGGGGCTGCATTCACACCCCCGACTCCAAAACAATCACAGACAATGAGAACCGAACTCCCAGCAACCACAGGCAGTCTCCCAACACCTTCAGTCAACATTCCAGAGGCTCCAGAAGCAGCTGCAATGTTCCCAGGAGCCGATCTCCATGCAATTAAGCACTTCTCGCTCCCAACAGCTTCCCTGACTTCCGCAGCGGTCCTAATGCCTCCAGATTACTTGCTAGCCCCACAAATAGCACTGCTTCAGGATGCTACAGCCCCCCAGTCAGGAATTAAGAATGAAACCACAGCTCCAATGCAATTTTTTAACCCTTCACCTCCTGCAGCAGCTCTTCAGGGAACATCCTCCACAGGAAACCAACATAAAATGAACATGGCACAAATTCAAAACACCATGCATATGCAGTCAGCACCAGTCATCTTGAAAGAAAAAAGAACAGTAAGTTTTTTGAACTTAACAGTGTGCATACCAATGTCCTTCTGCCAGTATGCACATATTCCAGAGAACAAAAAAATTATCGGTACCAGGTGGGTATACAAAATAAAACCCCTAGAGGATAACAAAAATCTATACAAAGCAAGACTGGTGGCACAAGGTTTCTCACAAAAATTTCCAGATGATTACATAGACACATATTCTCCTACTGTGAGGGCAGAAAGTGTTAAGACAGCCTTGGTCATTGCCTCAATTCTAAATGAACACGTATCAATTCGATGTACAAACAGCATACCTACACGCACCACTAGATAAGGAATTATACGTCAGAGCACCACCAGGAATTGACTGTAATGAAGGGAAAACCTGGCTGCTCCATAAAAGTCTCTATGGTCTGCGACAATCGGGTAAGAGATGGTACGATTGTCTTTCCAAAACTTTAAGGCTAATAGGTTTCACCGCCACATCAGCTGACAAATGTGTATTTATTAAAAGGGATCAAGGCATATGTGAAAAAGTACTTGTCTATGTCGATGATATATTGTACATATGTAAAAGTAAACTTAAATGTGACCAATTTGCCAAAAACTTCAAAAACATTTTTCATTGAAATCTTTGGGAAAAATCGATAAATATTTAGGGGTTCAGATTACCGAATCACAAAATGGTTTCATACTGTCGCAAAAGGAAAAGATATTAGAATTACTGGAAAAATGCAATATGTCTGATGCCAAACCATCAGATACCCCATGCAGACTGACTTCCTAAAGAACATGTTTAATAATGATGAGATATTTAAGGACAATACAGTTTATCGATCTACAATTGGTTCGCTACTTTATATAGCCAATTGGACTAGACCTGACATAGCATTATCTGTCAACTTACTCTCAAGACATGTAAATAACACAAAAATGTACCACTGGAATGCAATCAAAAGATTATTAAGATATCTGAAACATACCGCTGATGCAGTTTTGTCACTTAATCCAAATATGTCAAGCACCCCTAGACTTTCATGTTACGCAGATGCCGATTGGGCCAAAGATGTCAATACACAAAAAAGTACTTCAGGGTATGTTATTTTTTTGAATGATAGTCCTATACATTGGTATACCGGAAAACAAAAACTTGTATTAACTTCAACTACAGAAGCCGAATTTGTTTGTTTATCAAAGGCCACAAATAACTTAATTTGGTTTGACGATTTAGTGATGGATATTTGGAAAGAACCTTCATACCCCATAATCATTCAGGAGGATAACAAAGCAGCAATAGATATATCTAAAGCTGATGCTGTAGGCCACAGGTCCAAGACACATCGACATTAAGTACAAACATGTGAGACAGTTGTCAGAAATTGGATTCATAAAAGCTGTACATTGTGAGACTAAGGAACAAACTGCAGATATTTTGACCGAGCCCCTTCCCTCAAAACAACATTCATATCTGACAAAGAAGCTGTGTATAAATATATAAATGATGTATGATAATATCTATGTTAATGTTCCTCCAATGATAAACCAGTTTGACCTTAGAAGGGAATTGTTAAGGTAAAATGCCAAACTGCTTTATTCATATAAGAAAAAATGTTCATTGTTGTTCCTAATATTAAGCATACAAGTTCCATGATGCATCACTGCATATTCCCCTCCCACTAAGTATAAAAAGGTACTGATTTCTGGTTTTTAGCTCTCTCTCCTCCCTCTCCTGAAAGAATGATGTACCTAAGAGAAAACATAGACATGATGTAAGTTTATATTTCTACAATAAAAGGATTATTCTGATCATAAATATTTTTGAAGATTAATTTTGGCTAGATCCATTAAAAGTTATCAACACTTTTTCTGCTGCACATCATTTTCATTGTACATCCACTAGAAATTTGGAGAATTTTTATAATTGTGCAACTCTTTTTATTTGGAATAAACACTTCATTTCTTCTATATTCATTCCTATTAACCCATTCAGTATTAGTGAACCAAAGTTCTTTCAGTCCCACATTTTAACACTGCAAGTATCTCTGAGCTTATATCCTTATCCCGGGTGTTCTTATACTGGGGTGATGAGCCCTTGGGTGGTTGCAAGCAAATTTGGGAGGGAAGAATCCCTGTGAGATTGTGAGAAGTTGGAGACTAGCCAGACTCTGATGCTGAAATTCAGCCAGAATCCATAAAACTGGAGTCAAGCCAGATTTTGCTGCCACTCGACACTTGCGGTCTGGCTGTCCATTTTATTATTCTGCTGATTGGTTTGGTTGTTTCATAGCAGCACCTGTCCAGTATACAGCTATATTTCCAAGATCTCGCAAGCTCATTGTTGATCATATTGTTCATCCATCCAGCCTACCGTTATCTTTTTTTTCCCACTCAAAACATCTTTTTCTCTCAACTGGCAAAACCACTGTAAAGGAGCCCAGGCTGCTAGCAATCTACACCATTAACTGGTCATTAGCACCAACTTGATATAATAAAATCTAAAATAATTCCAAACTCTTTCCATCTATGTTAACGGTTAGACCTTGCGAGATGGAGGAGAGACACGGCCAAGAGAATGGTCAGATTAGAAGATGGCAAAGATCACATTTGGTGAGGCAAGAAGCTCAAGATCCTCCCAAGTTTCTTGCAAAGAAAAGGTGGGAGAAGGGAGGAATTGCTTTCAAGGTTCTTTCAATGTAGCCTTGCAAAAAGTAGTATTAACTCCTGATCTGGTTTATCTCACAAGGCCAACATCTCTCTTGCAGATCTTAAGGTACAATACTCCCCGGTGTCTCTTTACAGCCTAAGAAACCAAGAGTTTTTCTCCCCCTCTTGCTTTGTCCACTATCCAATAGTGTCTCTTACCTTATTGTTCCCTTAGTGGTATCTCTTTGTCTAATTTTTTTTTAATTACATTTATATGCCGCCCTTCTCCGAAGACTCAGGGCGGCTTACAATTTTTGGAGCACAACCCAGTGTGCTCAGCAATAGCCTTCATTCCATTGTATATGCCTGCTTATTACTAAGCGGCATTTTTACAAGGTCAGCTTATTGCCCCCAACAATCTTGGGTCCTCAATTTACCTACCCCGAGAGGATGGAAGGCTGAGTCAACCTTGAGCCTGGTGGGATTCGAGCCTACAGTAATTGTAGACAGCTGGATCTTAAGAGCAGGCATTTAACAGCCTGAGCCACCAAAATTTCCCTATGTCCTTCTCGTGTACCATTATGCCATGCTTTGAGAGCCAAATCTACAATAGGTACTATCAAAGCAAGAATGAATTGTGGAAATTCCTATGTTTTAGACATGAATTCAATCTATATTACAAGACAATCCTATTTGTGTTCATTCAGAATTAAATCTATGTTCAGTAGAGTGGCACTTATAGGACTTCAATTCTAAAAGCAATTAGGTCTCAAGTAAAGACTGAGGTTGGCCACTTTCAGCTTTTATATTGCCTACAGCAATAAAAGTTAGACTGTAGGAACCATGTGCAAATAACGTAAATTGATTCCAACAAATAACCCAGAATTTTAAACACATAGAATACTCCTAAAAACAGGTTTCACTTGAATGAAGCTAGAAGTTCTCCACCCGTTTTAGAGCAGTTAAAAATCACCACTGGATTACAAGAAACTAGAGGCAATAAGATCCAAAGTTTATTATTCAGGTAAATGAGATTGCATTCTATGTACCGTCATTTCTAATGAAGAGGAGAGATCATCTTTGGATTGCACTTCAAAGTCCAGTAACTGAAAGAAATATTGTCCATTTTCAAGGCATGGACTATGATGAAAGAAAAGAAAAGAAAAGAAAAGAAAAGAAAAGAAAGAAAGAAAGAAAGAAAGAAAACAAATATGTAGCATGGTAGAATACTAAGCATTACTTGCAATATTTCTTATGATGATCCTCTATTTGCTTTTTTTACAGGAAAATTATGATACACTGTTATCTTGAATCTGAAATAGGAACAGAATGTGACAATTTTGCTTTCAGAGTATATTTAAAAGGAAGATTACAAATTATCAAAGTATGATATATTCAACTACTGAGAGTGAGGTGAAGAAATTCTAACAGTTTTCGTATATGTTGCTTGATAGGTTTAGAGTATGCAAATCATACAAGTGCAGTTCATGAAGTACTGTTCCCAATTGCTTTCTCATATGTTATCCAAGTCCCAAACAATTTATAATAAGAAAAGAGATATGAAATTTATGTATAGAGTATTTACATGAAAAAAGCTTCACTGTAAAATACAGACTATTTTTGCCTTGCTGCTCATTTCCCTGAGAATACACAATTAACAAAGAATTAACTGATTTAAACCAACCAGGGCTAACATTCATTTCATCCAAGTAAAGCAAATCACGCTCATGTTTAGAGGTATTACAAATTCACTTATTTTTCTATACAAAACTCCTCTGCTATTTGGTGGAAAACTGTGTCTTATTTTTCCAATTTCGAATAGTTTTTTCAGTAAGAACAAAGGCATTTTTCATTGCAATCCACATAATATACTATGTAACATATCAACTGGACATTACTGTTGCTTAATTTGGTTTGACAAAAGCATGATGTCTTAGAAATGGCAACATACTGTAATATAAAAAATTATAACTTCACATCATACATATCATTGTGGGGGTAAATGCCAACATTTCATATTCCCTGGAAAAGCAAGGTTTCTATCATAAATTACACAACCCTTCATCAAAGGGTTAGAAAATCATCTAATTAAGAGAATGTGACAGTAAAAGAATGACTAGGGTAAAAAAAGAGAAAATGTGTTATACAAAACAATGGCAAAACATGATACAAAACTACAACTGCAGGCTGACCTTAGTCAACAAGTAAACATGTGCATAGCTTGCAGCTCAAATTACATTCACTGTCATCACTACCAACCTGTCAAACAAGGCTGCCATGATGGGTAAGCTAACAAAAAGAATTAAGCATGTAGAGGACAACACATTGCCTGATCAGGTGTATTATTATTACTCTAAATTCTGCATAAATATGCTCTGGTGTTGTCCTAAATGAGAAAGCCTCAAAAGTGTCCAGAAGCCATTCTAATAGAAGACAGAAAACCCCCTCTGGTAGGATGGCACTTATGCTGATGGATTTCTACAAACCAGTTTTGCTCCAAGGTGTCTGCAGAAAATTTGTAGATCTCCCATTAGTGGTGGTCTTACAGAAGAAGCAAGTATGGGACAACTCTGGAGGTGTGTTGAAAATCCGATGAATCCCGCCACCCCCAAGTCCTTATGTAAGACAATCCCTAAACTAGTTAATTCCCATTCATGCCCCAAAGCCTGAAGGCTGGGGGAAACAAGCTGGAAGGGAGATAAAGAAACCTATGTTCAGATACCTATTCTGGCCACTGAAAGTTAAGGACTTGACATTAGTCCTTTTTCTCCATCTTGAAGCTCCACCCAGTTATATTATTAATTTCTTTACTTAGTTTGGTTGCAAGTAGTGATGTAAACAAAGTAACCAGTCAGTTCTTCCCTTTGGATTTCACTTGATGAGAAAAAGAAAAGAAAATTAAAAGATATTGCTAAGCCTCAGCCTGAAATGCTGCTAATCGTCTATAATACAAAAGTTGGAAAATAATTTCATTTTTTCCCCCTGAAACAGAAGTATTATTTTTGAAGGAATATTTACGAGCAGGAAATTTCTCCAAGTTAGAATATTAACAAAAGTATTTATAAAGTGCCTCAAAATTCAGTATTGTACATTCGATACAGAAAAATCTGCTTTCCTTTTTTCTTTTTTAATATGGCCTTATGACTTCAAAAAGAAACTATTTCTAAAAAAAGCATGGGCATATAAATGTGTGATGGAAAAAACATATTTCATGTACCAATTGTTCACAAAATAACATGATAAGACCACTGGCTAAGTGTTTCTATAATGAATTCCAAACTCACTCTATATTGAATATAAAAGCAAAATATAAATGCTTAAAAAAAGAGAAACAATACAAAAAGTTTCTGGATTTCCTGAGTTATCCAATCATTGCATTTGATTAAGATGGCAAAATACAATTTTCTACAATAATTCTATTGACATAAATGCGGGTATGTATAAATGACAGCATTTGTGCTTAATTGATTATAGAATGTTTCAAATTTTATAGACTAGCAATTTTTTACCCAGGTAGATCATCAGGTAGTTATATCCAGATACCAACTTAGTTTTCTAATCCTAGAACTTCAAGTTTTCTTTGAAATTTCTAATTAATAGCTCTTAATAATTTACATCCTAAAAAATACTCCAAGTTTGCTTTAAGCACATTCATATAGATAATAGTAATAATAATAATAATTTATTCGACTTGTATGCCGCCCTTCTCCCTAAGGACTCAGGGCAGCGAACATTAAAAATATCATAGAATTACAATAAAAGTAAATTAAACACATACAAGTCTGAACAATCAATTAAAAAATTAAAACAGTTAAAAAACCCCATCCCCCGGGTCAATCCAGACCGGCCTGTTGAAACAGCCAGGTCTTCAGGTCCCGGCGGAAGAAGCGGAGATCAGGGGCCAAACGGAGGTCCACGGGGAGCTGATTCCAGAGGGCGGGCACTCCCCAGAAAAGGCCCTAGCCCTGGGGACCACCAGCTGACAATGCCTAACCGACAGTATCCCAAGGAGGCCCCTCCTATGAGAGCGTACAGGGCGATCGGAGTGTGATGCTGGCAGGAGGCATTCCCGCAAGTACCCTGGACCCAAGCCATTTAGGGCTTTATAAGTTGTTACTAGCACCTTGAAACTAACCTGGAAGGCAACCGGCAACCAATGCAAGTCGTGCAGGAGGGGTGTAACATGGGAGTATCGGGACACCCCTATCACAGCCTGCGCAGCTGCATTCTGCACCAGTTGCAACCTCCGGGTAGTCCACAAGGGCAGCCCCATGTAGAGAGCGTTGCAGTAGTCGATTCTGGAGGTGACGAGCGCATGAGTGACTGTTCGAAGATGGCCCAGCCTATACAGAATGTTAAAAGTTTCCCACTATTATGGACTACTTATCTCATTTTGTTTGGCCCCTGATCTCCGCTCCTTCCGCCATGACTTGAAAACATGGCTGTTTTTGCAATCCGGCCTGGACTGAGAGGGGATCAGGGTTTTTAATTTGATTGTTTATTTGGCATAATTTAATATCTTTTTAATTTCTTTTAACTTTTGTACTTTGTTTTTTATGTACGCCGCCCTGAGTCCTTCAGGAGAGAGGACAGCTTATAAGTCCAAATAAACTAAACTAACTATACAGAATGTTAAAAGTTTCCCACTATTATGGACTACTTATCTCATTTTGTTCTAACTCAGCCCGAACAAGACTGAGTGGCTGTGTATACCGTCATCTCGGATAATCCAGAAGATTCCAACATTATCCATAGGGGGAGAGGTGTTGTCCCCTGTGGATAGGGCCCATAATCTGGGCGTCCTCCTGGACGTACGGCTCAGTATGGAGGAGCAGGTGGGAATCGTCGCCAGGGGGGCATTTGCACAGGTTCGGCTGGTACGCCAGCTCCACCCATATCTGGACCAAGATGCGCTGCGCACGGTCACTCAGGCGCTCGTCACCTCTAGACTCGACTACTGCAATGCTCTCTATATGGGGCTGCCCCTGCATCTCATACGGAGACCTCAGCTGGTGCAAAATGCAGCCATGCGGGTAGTGATGGGAGTGTCCCGATTCTCCCATATTACATCCCTCCTGCGCGACCTGCATTGGTTGCCGGTTGCCATCCGTGTGAGATTTAAGGTTTTGGTAACAACTTATAAAGCCCTGTATGGCTTGGGTCCGGGGTACTTGCAAGAACGTCTCCTTCTGTTGACAAACACCAATCGCCCTGTGCATTCCCACAGACGGGGCCTCCTGGGGATACTATCAGCTAAACAGTGTAGGCTGGCGGCCCCTAGGGGTAGGGCCTTCTCTGTGGGGGCACCCACCCTCTGGAATCAACTACCCCTTGAGTTGCGCTTGGCCCCTGATCTCCGCTCCTTCTGCCATGACCTCAAAGCACGGCTATTTTTGCAATCCGGCCTGGACTGACAGGGGATCGGGGTTTTTAATTTGATTGTTTATTTGGCATAATTTAATATCTTTTTAATTTCTTTTAACTTTTGTACTTTCTGTTTTTTATGTACGCCGCCCTGAGTCCTTCGGGAGAGAGGGCGGCTTATAAGTCCAAATAAACTGAACTAACTATACAGAATGTTAAAAGTTTCCCACTATTATGGACTACTTATCTCATTTCGTTCTAAATTTAGCCAGATCTGATAGTGCTGGACAAACTATAAAATGTAGGCTTCTAATATGAAAAGTGTAGGAATAGCAATGATAAGGTTTTCAAAGTTCTGCCCAATCTAGAGGATATCAGTTTGAGACACTTCTGCACTATACGATGTTAGGTATATACTTCCAGTCCTATAATCCAAGGGCATTTGGTTATTAGCACGGGAAAGGACTAAATCCAATTATGGCACAGGGCAGAATTAACCCTCTTTTTCTCCTGGTATTTCTGGGCTATCATGAAAACACAGCTCCAGGTCAGAAGAAATAAATGCTATTAAGAGGTGTATCATACCTGTTAAGTAGAATAGAGTTGTTTCATTGCTATAGCTCCCTTAATAGATACAGCCAATAGTTTCAAAATTCAATGATGAACTTGGGAAAAGAAGGGAGTGCAAAGATGTAGCTGCGATATAAATCCTTTACAAGACAGACTCTAATGTGAATAGGATGTGTAGCTGGGATATCCTGGCTGAATTTTACAGTTGCAGGTATATATCACTGTGTTGGAATAAATGCTCCAGCAAGTTTTAAATATCCAACCAAATGGTACTAAACTCAGACTGGAACCACGGCCATATTTGGCCTGTTATTCATTAAATAAGCAAAGTATCTATTCTAAGGATCTTGCCATAAAGATAGGCAGAACCCAGCTAGATTATACAGCAACTTTGCATTTAAACACAAAACAAGTATTTTTTAAAACTGTATATTAAAAAAAAGAAGCAGCATGGAATTCTTTCCCATGTATGGAAAAAAAAACAGATACAGTTTTCTGAGGAAAAGAGCAACATAGTACACTGATGGACAGAATCCCTGAATATTGAAAACAAAGTTGAGCTGAGGTCAGACCACTTCATCTGACTCTAGTCCATGTTCTTCATACAATGCATCCAAGATGTTGAGCTGCTTTTCCATGGCTGGTAGGTAAATATTAAGGTCCCGCTGCATTCCATGATAAAAAGCTTCTTCTTGATTTTCACATTCTGCAAGCGACAACGCAGCCACAAAGCCTGCATAGGTGGGAGATGCTCTTAGAGCTAGCTGAAAGGAAAAGGGGAAAAAAGAAAGTCAAGCATGGTATCTTCTAATTTCTACTTTACCATTTGCACTGGATGATAATGATAAATGGAGGGAGAAATTATTTTAGGTCTACATAACTAAGGTAAATTATTTAAGAGTGGTATCAGCTCTACACAGAACTCAACCCCAGGGCCATATGTACAGTAGACCCAAATGCTGTTTACAGTAACAGGTGGATGCAATTATTAAATACACAGGAAAGAGTGTGTATAAAGCAATCTATTACCCATCCAAGCTAAACATTTATTTTGTAAGGAGAAAAGATTGAGGCTATCTCTTTCCTCCAACATTGCTTTCTTTTTTTTAATGGATCCATTCAGTTTATTCTGACACATCATTATTTGGATCAAAGCTTCAAGCTCCAAAGCAGCAGTCATCAATTTTGTCAATTTTATGTGGGAATTAGGTCCACACATCTTAAAATTGGTAAGGTTGAGAAGCAACATCTCTGGCTCAAAGAAAAAAACACCATGGGATTCTCCAGAACTGAGGATGGGACAAGATACAGGCTTAGATGTTCTTCCCATGAAATCTTGCGTTCAACATCAGACCTCTCAAATTAGGTTGCCCTATACTTGGTGTAGTTAATAGTTTCCTGATTAGAACCAATATAGGAAGAAAAAAAGACTATTCATGTGTTAACAGAGATATTTCCTGCTTGTCCAGCAGGGCAAGATCAAATATTTCAAAACAGTGATCATCTTCATCTTTACGCTTTGTTTGGGAAAGCAGTAAGGACTTACCGCAAAAACTCCTCGAACAACCCAGCCATGATACTGTCGTAAGGTTTTGCTGTAAGATTTGTCTGCAAAGAGAAAGGAAATAATTGCAAGATGCTGAATTCAGATCAGAAGTAGCCAAAAAGGAACAGATTTCTTATTCATGCAAAATCTTTCTAACCATATTTTTTCTAACACAAAAAATATGTTTCTTTTTCACTTTAAGCTTTACTTTTTATTTAGAATATGTAATCCAAACAAAGGCAATGATTGGACAGATTTATGTGTTTTTCTTTCCTAAAGTTCTTGCATTTATAAAATTTCACAAAATATTCTGTACTTACTCAGTGCTGTTTGGATGTTTTTCTCTCCGTTCTTTAGTTCTGTCAAGAACTCCTTCAAAAATTTTAAACCTCTGTTATGACAAACAAGATATATTACATCTCTGAAAACATTCCATTCATTTTACCAAGGAAGATAAAGACAGGAATAGAGAGGCCTTTTGCATCTCTGTGATTTAGTTTTAAGGTACTGTTTGAAAGTTTTTTGTATAACAATGGGAAGCTGCCCAACTTAGCTCTCAGCCTTGTGAATCCATATCTATGAATTATGTATATATCAATTACTGCTATTTCTGAAAATAAGAACTGATTTTTAAATTACAAATATTTAAAATCAAATATAATCTCAAACAAATGAAAACACACCTTTCTGGAAATAAATCCTAAAGAACAAACATTTTATTCCAATTGCATGAATCAGTTCTTGTAAAAGCAAGGACATTTTTCCAACTATTTCCAGGATGTAAGAAAACCATGACAAGTTATTAGGGAGTGGTGACAATTTTTGTTTTTGTTTTAATTCATCACATTAAGTTGGCTGACGATGTTTTCTTATTTTTATTATGTTTCTGAAAGTATCTTGAATATCAACAACAGAGCAAAAAGCTTTCCAGATTGCAGGCATTGATTTTGAAAATGTTAAGCATAAAGGCCACTATTATGGTGAAAAGTTGCTAACAAGTCCAATATGCATATTCATTGTCTATATATTGTTTCATGCATGTTGTTATCAAATAGCAATAAAAACCCCTTTGACAACTTGTACATTTAATAAGGCTAAACACATTGTCCTGTAAAATTTCTTCACAATTCTGTTCACAAATGAAGTTGCATTGAAACTTTACAAATCAAATTATCCTCTTGAACATTTTGATATAGCAGTGAGAAACAAAGATATAAAATATAATGAGAGGACATCAAGGCTTACATTTATAGCTTGATCTGAAAATTTGTAATCTGCTTTTAATCAGCAAATGACTATCTCAGAAAGCTGAGATTTCATAGCTACTTGCCATTTCTTCTCTGTAATATGGAGAATGTTTTTCTAAACTTGTAACATTCCCAGTGACTGGCTAGTTTGTAATCTGCACCCAAAGACTGATCATGATGCACAAGTCCATATATTTTTAGTGTTTTTAAATACAAATGATAACTTGCATTTACATGTTTTGCATGTAATGTGACCAAAATGCAATTGCTTTCTTAAAAAGTAAACATTATTTACAGATTTTAGAGCAAAGCCAAGTTCCTTCTACTGAGTCATCTCAAATTACCCCCAGAACAGAACACTGACCTTTTAAGCCAGAGGAGGGCCTGTGTAGCAGAGTGTCGAATTTGGGCTACTTCAGTGCTCAAATCATGAAGGACAATTTTTTGAAGGGTACAGAAATCCTCTTTGTTGGTTATATATTTCTGATTTATTTTCTAAAAGGATGTCAAACATACATTTCAGACTTTTTAGCAAACAAAGGAAAAATGCTTAAAGATATAAACCTGCTGGTATCCAATACCCTTACTTAATATAATGGTAGGACTGAGATCATAGTATTTGGATCTAAAGTAGGCAAAGGTGCATTGAATTAAGTGTGAAAACAGACACTGGTGTTGTACCATGTAAAATAGGAAGAAATTTTGCAAAGTTCTAATCCAAATACTGCATGCCTCTAGAGCAATGATGACGAAACTAGTCTTTAAAACTCTAAATATATAATTCTGTTGGTGGTTTTTTCCAAGAGTGGTTTTTCTCCTTCTCTGAAAAGCCTTAGGCTATTTCTGCCTCTAGTTTTCTTTGAAAAAAGCCGAGTAACAATGAGATCATTAGAAATTAAGTCCTAAAAAGAGAGAAAGAGATAACGGAATATATTTCAACCTAAATGAAAGGTAACAGAACACCTTTCTGCAGGTAACAATTTTCTTTGCAACTCTCCATTTTTGGACTTTGAGAACTTTTAGAATTAACTATCCAGCTTTCCATTCAGATATAACATTTAGGCAGCATTTTCTCTGGAACAAGGGCAAGTGGATTTTCATTGACATGAATTCCATTTTTATCAATGTTTCCATCGCTTTTTAGAAACTAAAGTGCTAATATCATCACTTGTTCCCTATCCTATAGCATCTAAATTTCTTTTCTTTTCTAACTTTTGTTGCCATAAAAAGTTAATGTGCATGGAAAAGAACTGGGGTGGAACTAGACTAGAGGGGTCACACTCGATTTCATTGCGGGCTGCATCAGGTTTGTGTTTGACCTCGGAGGCTGGATAATCGCGACCAGGGTGGGCTTCTCGATATCACTCATGTTGGGGATGCCTGTGGTGGCCCAAGTACTCTGCCAGCGAAAACGGAGCTCGGGAGGGTTGCAGGAGGTCATTGCAGCTGAAAATGGAGCTCGGAAGGGACGTTGGCAGAGGCACCACAGGCCAGTCCTTCACTGTTTCCAGGGTGGCCTCATGGGCCATATCTACGCAACCCGCAGGCTGGATCTGGGCCACAGGTCTTGAGTTTGACACCCCTGGACTAGACCATCTGCTGTCTTCTGATTTGGGTTCTCCCCCACTAGCCTGCTGAAGCAAACAGTTTTGTGGACCTCCTATGATAGTGTGAGAAAGCTATTTTGCAACAGAGTGGCAAAGACAGCAGCCCAGAAAGTAAACATACCGTGTTTCCCCGAAAATAAGACCTACCCCGAAAGTAAGACCTAGCACTATTTTCTAAACCTGCCCTAATATAAGACCTACCCTGAAAATAAGACCTAGTGTAAATCTCCAGTTCCAGGAAGACTTTTCAGGGAGCAACCGTGCACCTGCGAAACACCCCCCCTACACACTCATACCCACTATTTGGCACCATAAATATATAAGACCTACCCCGAAAATAAGACCTAGTGTGTTTTTGGGAGCCAAAAAAAATATAAGACAGTGTCTTATTTTCGGGGAAACACGGTAGATGGGCCTTGTGAGGGGATACAACAGCTCTCTTTAATATAAGTCTCTTTAAGTACATGAAGACACGATTGAATAGAAGAGAAAAAATAAAAATGAAACATGGGAGAATAAGCTGAAGTTACAGAAAGGCAAATGCTAGTGAAAATTACAAAAACCTGCCTAATTCTAAGAATAGTTTGACCTCTGAACAATACCCAGGAGGTGGTATAGAGATATATATTGACATACTGTATCTTGGCCAGGCTTTCTTCGTTTTCAACTTGAGTACATGATAGTCTAAATGGTTCCTTTCAGTTCTACAATGCTATTTAATTTATTTATTCATGAGATTTATATGCCGCCCTATCTCCGGAAGGACCCAGGGCGGCTTACAATACTAAAAAATAAACAATATAAATATTAAAGTTAATTAAGTTGCCAATTTCTTAGAGCTATGAAAGTTATATATTAATGGCCACTGAATATTAAACTGAATCTATTACCTTTATATTTCCTTCAAAATCCATTTTAACAGGGGCAAAGACTGTGGGTCCAAGTTTGTCTAGAAAAAAAGAAAACATTGTCTTTTTCAAGTTTGGTTCCCTCAAGGCCCTCTTTAACTGGCATCTACAAAATTCTGATTTAGCACAAAAGAGCAGGAAGAATATCACCCTTGGGTTATATCTGATATTACACAGGGAGAATTCTGCCAGTGTATCAGAATTTCTCTTCTCTCTCTTACTCTATGGAAACAGTGGAGAAAGAATTATTTTTGCTATCAGATATTGTCCCCTCATGAGCAGCCTGGTGGCCTAGAGGTGAAGACACTTGCCTCCCACTTGGAAGGCTGAGAGTTCAGTCCTAAGCAGAAACAGATGTTTCTCTATCAGGGTACAAAGAGAAAATATCTGCTGCAAACTTTGTGTAGGCGTCAGGAAGGCATCCAGCCAGTAAACACTCAGCTTCATTTGGTTGCCCCAACTTCAGCCCAATAAAAGGGATTACAGGATTGTAAAAACAAAAAAAATATTGTCTCCCCAAACAGAAAGAGGTTGTGGAATATATCTCAATTTTCTGTTAACATAAATTTGGCTTGCTTCTTCTTCCAAAAGTCTACATGACATCATTGTTCTTAATTCATTTCTCTCATTCTTTTAAAGAACAGGCCAAAATTATAATTATTAAAAAAAACCTCCTTTCACCCCAAATGTTGCTAAAGCTGCAAACTATTTTCAAACAATCTGTGTTGGATACGAAGTGTTGGTCCCAGGTTGAGACATAATTTTTGAGAAAAGTATAGCTAGCCTTCACTTAATGACAATAATTGGAACAGAAATTTAAATAATAAAACGCAACATCACACGATCATGTCCTTAGTGATGTATTCTAGTACTTCTGGTTGCTGTTAAGCATGATGTCATGTGATCACCATTTGTGACTTCCTCCTGGCTTCCCCAATGAGTTTGTCTGTCAGAAACTGGTAAAGAAAATCGCAAATGGTAATCTCAGCATGGAAAGATGTCTTAGTTGCAAGCTGGGTGCCAAGGGTCCATTCCACAGATATATGATCATACAGTAAATCTGTGGAGATGCTGCAATAACTGTAACTGAAAAATGGTTGTAAATTCCATTCACTCAGTACCATCATAAGTTTAAGTAGTTACTGAACAGGATGCCATTAAATGGGAACCACCTGCGATGATAGCTTGAATTAGCTTATAGTCTTTACAAGATATTTTTAAATCTTTCGTAATAAACATCTGGAGCATCCCACTAGCCTTCCTTCCCCACCTAAAGGGAAACATCTTTGCAATAGCATTTAACATGTTGAGGCTTTGCAGACTTCCTAGAGCAATGGCTTTAGAAATTCCATGGCCACAACACACAACACACATTTAGAGCTATTTTAGGAGGTCAGCTCAAGCCTGATGAACAACTCTTTGTAAGATTGTTATATATACAGGTAGTCCTCATTTGATGACCGATTACTTAGCAACTGTTCAAAGTTAGGATGGATCCCCCTAAAACTACATGACTTGGTTCTGTAGTTCCAATGATTGCATTCTCTGACCACCAGAGTCACATGATTTCATTTCACACACTGGGCAATCCGCTCACCCTTTTGACTGGACAATGTTTTGAGGTCATGTGACTGTAATTTATGATGAGTTTGCCCATTTCTGGCTTTTCCAGGTCATTTCCAGATGAAAATGCGTATAGGAATGTTGATTTACTTATTATTACTATATTCACTTAACCACCATGGTGTTCATTTAACAACTGCCATAAAAAAAGTAATAAAACTAGGCCCAGTCACCTGGGTCCTTCAACTTATAACCCATGACTTACAACAGACACCCCAGTCTCCATTAAGGCCATAAGTTGGGGACTATCTGAAAAACTCAAGCTAAAGTGGTTAGATATGCAATGGAGTTGCATAAGAGATTGAACCTGGGCAAAATGAGCTAAATATTTTGCAGCTTCTAAATTACACTCTGAAATAATGTTATTTTGATTAGGTAGATGTGTGCTATATAAATTTAATGAATAAAAACTAAATGAATGAATGAATGAATGAATGGTTGAAATCAGTCTTTCAGACTAATCAAGATCATGCTGCTATATAGATCTTGATCTGTTTTATGCTTAGAAAGAAGACAACATCCAAAGACAACACTATGGAAATCAATGGGGTTCCATGAAAATATAGCAAGAGCCAGACAAAAAAATAAACAATGAAACATTTATAAAGAGGTCTATAAGTCTATTTAGAAGTAAGTTTCATTGATTATTGCTTGGTACCAAGGAAACAAATAAAAAGCTTTCGGTACTGAAGTTTATCCAAGTAGGTCCGCACTCTACAGTGAAGTTTTATTTGAGGCTTATTTCAGACATATTGAATGTCTCAACTTACACATTGCAAGCCAGTTTGATTTAGACACTGGGCTAGAAAATAACAGGTTGTGAGTTCTAAACCCATTTTGGCATGAAAGCCAGATGGGTGACTTTGGACCAGTCACTCTCTCTTAGTGCAGCTGACTTCAAAGGGTTGTTGTGGGAAAGTCAGGAGAAGGAAGGAATATTAGGTCTGTTCGCTGGCTTAAATTATTTAAAAAAAACACAGAATAAAAATAAATTAAAATTAAATTAAAATACATGCCAAGAGACCCTTTAAGAAAAATTTCTGAAGGAAAAATATTATTGTAATTAAAACTTTTTATAAAGTTATAAAGTTATATAAAGTTATTATATTTAAAAAGGAAAAATCTTGCAACTGCCTAAAAAATCTGCCTAAAACCTGTAATCAAGTTCTTTATTTTATCTTCCTGCCACCAATAATGGTTAACAACTATGGGTTATTATAGGTTGTTGCCACTAATAACCGGTAACAATTTCTCAGATCATTCTCTATCTTCCTAACTATCATAAAAAAGAAAGACTTACTTACTTTACTGAATTATTTTGGAAAAGTCTAAGGCAACCAGCAAATACTGAGGATAACTAAGGATCACCTATTTACAAACTACAGAATCTATTCTATGACCCAGCATAGAACACCCAAAGCAATCAACAGCATCCATATACAATAAAAGTTATGGAGAAAACCAGCAATCATACCTACCCAAGACTGGAACTATTTCATAACAGGAATTCAAAAATTCTTCTGTTGGTATTCCCCCATCATCAAAAAGCTTGATATCACTAAATCTTTGAAAAAGAATGCAAACAAAACATTAAAAAGCCAATCCTGCGATAACAATAAAAAATAACTCCACCCTGAATCCTATTTCAAAACCTTCTACAGGTAGTCTTTGATTTACAAATGTAAATTATGATTAGTTACAGTTGAGTTTTGGCTGTAGGCTGAGGCATTTATGCAATTTTATGGTCCTTTTCAAGCCAGTATTAAACAAATGCTGCAATTATTAAATGAACCAGCATTTTCTCATCCCCCCCTAAAAAAATCCCACACAAAAATACTACAAATTACCATCTCATAAAGGTGGTATGCCACAATTGGTCATAAAGCTGCCCTGCCCAATATGCAGTTCACATGACCACAGGAGGGAGGTGGTGTGACCATTTGTGATGATTATGGGGGGGCTGATTTGTTTCTGTCATAACTCTGAATGATGATAAAATGACTGGCTAAGAGTCAAGGACTACCTGTAGTTTATAATATTTATAAATGTTTACTAGTTTTTCTTCTGTTATAAACCATATTAGGTAAGCATGTAGATGACAAATTCTGTGGAGAGTTATGCTGCTTTGGATCAAATTCCATTAAGATTTTGGGAGGATGGTCCATCCAGGTGGCATACTACCTATATTTCATAGCACTGAAGAAAGTAGGAAGATCTGTGTCTGCTGATCTGTTTACAGGTTCTTCTAAAGGCTCTAAAGGTTTGTCGTCTTGAATGTTCCCTTGTGGTAGCAGCTTGTTTTCTCCATCTTTACTGGGGCTACCTTAGATTTAAAGAAACAAAAATCTTTAAATGGTGTGGAGGCTAACTGTGGAAAATTAATATAATTAATAATTATATTATTTGTATGTGCAGTATCCAGGTAGCAAAGCTGTAGATGCATTATAATTTAGTTAGCAAATCCATAAATATTTTTCCAAACAATAGGAAAATAAACAACAAATCAAATTTCATCAGGCTCTATATCCTTACTACTCTAATTCAGGGATGTCAAACTCAAGGCCCTGGAGCCGCATCCAGCCCATAGGGTGCTTAGATTTGGCCCGTGGGCCCCCCTGGAAACAGTGAAGGACCAGCTCGTGGCATCTCTGGCAGTGAAAAAGGAGCTCGGGAGGGTTGTGTGATGCCCTCCGGGGCTCTGTTTTGGGCTGCGATGGCCTCCTGCAACCCTCTGCCCATGAAAATGGAACTCGAGGCTGCACACGTCCCAGTCCAAAACAGAGCCTCAGTGAGTGACATCCAGCTGGCCATGCCCCCCCGCCCCGAGATCAAACACAACCCTGATGAGGCCCTCAATGAAATTGAGTTTGACACCTCTGCTCTAATTCAATTCTCTAGTACCTCTCTGTCTTGAAGACAAACTCTTAATATTACAACAGGAGAATGTCAAACTCCTCACAATCCTCTTCAAATGTTTGGGTATTATAGAGAAGGAGGACACATCTCTTCACAAACACATATCCGCTCACTCATCTTTCTTTCTATGTCTTCATTCTTTTGTCTTTCATCCCTCCTTTTCCCTTTCAGATATGGGTCTTTATCAGTCTTTCATGATCTGAAACTAGCAGGACAGCCACAGAATGAAAAGCACATTGCAAATGATATTGCGTTCCAATTGGTCCTCTTCAAGCTCACAATTGTGTATTCTGTACCAACTCAGGATTTTGTTATGTGTAGATATGAAATAATTTCTCCACAGATTCTCTGGAGAACAAATAAGGCTCTTTTCTTACCTTTCTTTTCGCTTCTCTTTAGGGGTACAGGGGATGATTTTTCAATAAAAGTTTTTTCATGAAGGGTAGTATTTTTATAAATAGACCCATTTTCACATTTCTTTAGTTCCATCTTCCTGGGAAGAAAGAAATTAAAAGGGAAAGCCAAATTAATACTAAAAATTAATGCTTGTCTTACATAATATTCTCACCTTTCCTTTCATTTTTATGTGTAATACTACATTTTTTAAGAGTTTACTTTTCTGATCCAGTAGCTGCAGTTACATCTTTAGAAAGTAAAACTCTCACTATTGACATTCCAGTTGAACTTTTTCATGCTAATAAGTGAAGAATGAAAATTTATTTTTAAAACATAAATGCAGCATTGGCATCAGAAGCAGATGGTTCTATGGGTGCTTTATGGATTTTGCAGTCTGTTGATATGCACTTATTTATTTATTTATAAATAAGGTATCCATTTAAAATTATCTAATGGCAGTGACTTAAGAATATACAGAAATGTAAGACAAATTATTTGGATGGACTTTAAATACAGAAATTTTATATGGACAGAGTTCAAAAGGAATAGAGATCTCTGGTCATTAAAAAAAGCAAAGGAAGTTGGAAGATACTTGTGGCTTTCCAGATATTGTTTGGCACCTTGAGAACTTTTAGTAAAATCACCTCATTAAAGCACCATTATTTGCAATAGCTTCTCCCTGTTATTGCTAACACTAACAGAAGGCTGGGATCACTACATAAAGATTAGACATTGAGAAAATCTTCAACTGAATGAAGAAAAATAAGAAAAGTGTACCTTTCTGTTACACTGCGGCTAAGTATGGCAGGAATTTTTAGCTGCATGGAAAAAAATGATTGGCTATGAGTTCAAGCACTGGCAACATTCTTCTGGGTTTGATACTTTATTTACCTTAAGTTCATCAAAATATGGAAAAATATGAAAACATTATATATGCATACTACAGTACACCAATTAATTTAGTCTAATGAGTAAACGGGAAATAACTCAGCTAAGCAAACCTAAAATTCATGCTAATACCACACTACACATAAATAGCAATCTTCAGCTGTGACAAATATAGAAGAGAAGAAAAAGGGATCTCATATAAAGCATTAGTCCTGGAATATCAACATTTAACAATCTAGGTTGATCTTACAACACAAAATTTTTGTTGAGAGTACAGACAAGTTTATTTGTATCATTTTTATCTCAATTATTTTGTTTTGCAGTTTGAAATATTAATACTGTTCCATATGTTTGGCTTATATTTTTAGAATCTGAAAATGATATGACATTGATTTGCTAAATATGATCAATTTAAGTTGAATCTAAATATAATCAATTTAAATTCAGCTTTAAAGCCTGAAAGATCTATGAAAAAAATGTTCAAACTATTTGAGATCCAAATTTGGAAGCTGACTCTTGAGGTGTCACCACCTTTTCCCTTTTCTTCAAACAGTCAGTAAATGAATTGCTGTAAGTCGCGGACTACCTATATACAATCCATGAACAACAATGAGCAAGAAATACATTTAAAATTTCTGAAATATTGCAGACCACACCCAAAGCAGCACTTGACAAACCTGCTTGGTAATTGGTTTTTTTAACCATGACATGAAATGCTGTCCTTAAAAAAACTTATGAACAAACCATACTTGTAACATGTTGAAAATGCATAGTCTGTTAATAAATTTCTCACTCATATTTATTTTTTTGTACAAAAAAGTATATATTACAGACTTTCTTGACAAAAAAATAATCAGTTCATAAGCTGTTTTGTTCTTTTCCAGAGTAATTTGCACATCTCAAGCCAAAAAGCTGCCTGATCAATTATATATGCACTTGGAATTGCTCATTCTAAGAATATCTAATGAATGGTTGTTATAATAAAAAGTCACCCTTTTGGCTGCTAAGACCTACAGTGCTTGTTTTCTATTATTATTTTCTTTGACAGAAAGCTACTGTTTCAGAACATATTAGTAGATAATGCTGCAAAATTAAAAATTTGGAGGAAGTTATCTAACTGTGGTTTGGAAGAAATGCCTTATCTGTTTTAGGTCTATCCAATGACCTGCTCAGCATTTTGCTTTGATTCTCACTGCAGATTGCCAAAAAGTGTTGCCTTATTGTTCAGTAGTTTATGCTGAGCAATGTCATTAATTTGTAGATGCTTTCAAAAGTCACCAAAACAGCAAACCATATTCTGAACCATATGCAAACATAAGTTGCCAGTTCATAAAGTATTTTGTAGTATCTGAGATTGCATAAACTTACCTTGTTTAATTTGCGAATAACTGAATATGAAGTTTCTCCTGGAGTATGTTGAAGCAATTCAGAAGAAAAGGCAGCATTTGCAATTTGCATACATTCTTCAAGAGTCTTCAGGAATGTGGCACAACTGGAGTTCAATAGCACTCCCATATTAATTCCATGCTGCAAAATTCAAAATTTTCAAGGATTACCCATCATCATTATCCCAATTGCAAATGTTCAATATCAGGTTTCACGTTTTCCAGCTCAGATGATGTATTTATTTATATAGCACATTAATTGTTCTTCATTGGTAAATTCCAGAATAGTTTGCACTTAAATAGAGGTACAGCAATGGAAGCTGCAATTTTTTAAAAGTTAGAGTGGATTTTTTTAGTGTTAGTTCCTAACAACTGGGAATGTATATGCTATCTAGAAATAACTGATCAACTGAAATAAGTTTAACTGATCTGAAAGATATGAAATTTCAAAATAGAGCAATAATAAAATCCATTATTGATTTTAATTTTAAAGGTGCCTGAGGAAAAAAGTGTTTTCTCTTCCAGCCAACAATTAATGCCAAGCAGATATTCTTAGGGAATATATTCCATATTGGAACTTGTCACAGCCAAGAAGTTATTTTTTCAACATATATCTCTCGTGAGGGTTTATAAAGAGAAAGATCTTAAACATTTTCCATGCTCCACCAGAAGGATCCTAACTCTCATGTTTGCCAGCTTTCCTAACACAAAAGTACCCAGGCTGATTTCTGATACTAAACTTGGCACTGAAGGTTCATTAAAAGAAGAATTATTCAGATTGCATTGCTGACTGCTAAAACACTTTTTTTTTACCAAGACCTTATTTTCCAGGTAGAAGTGAGGCTTCCTGGAAAACTCAGAAGATTCTGTATCTTTAAAAATGCAGCCAGTCTGAGTTGTCAGGATGTCTTTTTCCTATTTGCCTTTCCATTAAAAGTGAGTGACAGGGCAAGGCTCTCATATCAAAAACTATGTGTAATGATATTTTGCATGAATTATGTGAATAAGAGGAATATACATAGCTTCTCTCTTCCAACAGTATTTTCTCTGTAGCATTATTTCTAATCCAACACGAGATGAGATTTCTTAGTGTCCTTGTTACTTCTTTGCAATCTAACAAAAGGAGCAAGCTTTTGATACACTTTAGAGCAGAGGTGTCAAACCTACGGCATCACGTGACGTATCATGACTTTTTCCTCCTTCGCTAAACTGGGCTTTGGCGTGGCCAGCGCGTGATACATCTGGCCCACGAGTTTGACAGCCCTGCTTTAGAGATACCGTGTTTCCCCGAAAATAAGACCTACCCCGAAAGTAAGACCTAGCACTATTTTCTAAACCTGCCCTAATATAAGACCTACCCCCAAAATAAGACCTAGTGTAAATCTCCAGTTCCAGGAAGACTTTTCAGGGAGCAACCGTGCACCCAGAAACACCCCCTACACACTCACACCCACTATTTGGCACCATAAATATGTAAGACCTACCCCGAAAATAAGACCTAGTGTGTTTTTGGGAGCCAAAAAAATATAAGACAGTGTCTTATTTTCGGGGAAACACGGTATGTATCAAGCACTTACCAAATACCAAATTGTTTAAAATATACCCAGGTCTAAATTTCTTATTACTTCCATATTATGTGTATATGAAAATCAACTAATTCACCTGTAGACAGAGTTCATGGTGATCTGAACACTGTGACTCAGATCATCAAAAGAGCCAGGCCAAATCTGCTTTTGGAAGGCCTGAATTCTATTTCAAAGCCAAATATTGATTGCTGTATGGAAGCCACAATGAAATTTCTATCAAATAACTTTGTAAGAACAGAAGAAAGGCCTGATATTAGAGCAAAGATTACAATGACATAATCAGAATAAAACAATTCTTCTTGCAAACTGTCTCTATAAGATACTTGTCACTGAAGCCCTTTACAAACATCTCAATTCTAATACTTCTGACAAAAGGGAGTTCTTTTTTGGAACATATTACCTGAACATGTGAAGTTATAGTAGTTGCTTTAATTTTTTCCACTTGCTGAACCAGGAGGTCACAATATAATCTAAGTTCTGCCATTTTTGTTTTCAACATTTCAGTGTTTTCTGTAAATTCTAAATTAAATTAGAAAAATCAGTCTTGTTAACATTTTATTTAATCAAAGGCATCTCCAATGGCTTCTCAACAAATAAACATTATTCCAAAGAATATTGTATTTAGAAATGTGACCATATAATTATTCCTTAAATTCTGGAAGGCAGTATAAAAGAAAACCATGAAGTGAAAATTTGATATAAACTAATGCAGTATATTAATTTTTGACACTTATGCAAAGATTCGAATTAGAAAAAGTTGTCTTTAAGAATATAATGTATAATATATTCTTATATAACAAAACAAGGATAGCTTTTTAGATCTTGTTTTAATGACAGATTTTAATAGGTTATAACTTTTCACTTGGTGGAAATTAGAAGTAATATTTGAGTAAATGCCATTTTTTATTAAAACACCTTTTTCTTACATTATACATTACTATAATACTTTTAATTAGCTGATAGGACTTATAAAAGAAGGAATTCATAGTTGTGCAGTTGTTAGAGTTGTCAAGTGTTCAGGAGACATCCATACTTAAATCCCTATTCATCATAAAGATCCCAGGAATAGAAAATCAGAGAGATGATTTTGAAAAAAATAAAGCAAAGCCTGTTCAACAAAGCTTTTGTGCAGCAAGTAATTCAAAGATTGGAAATGTACATAAATAGAAAATGTTCCCTTGAGGGAAGCTGAGAAATACTACATTAAGTTGATCCCATATGAGAATTGCTTGCCTTTTTCTTTTAATGTCCGAATATCTGTCAAACAAGCCTTGGCAGTTCCCAGGGCAACCAACCATTTTTGTCTTTCAGCTGTATCTTTAGCTTTGAGATAAAAACACTGTTCTCCAGGAATCATCAAATCCATGCGTGTATTATCTGTAGAATGAACTAATATCAACAGAGTTAGGTGGGAGATGAGACTCTCAATCAACATTTTCTACAGTCCAACATATAGATTGACTAACTTGATTCAGACACAATCTGTCTGATTATATGCAGCCTTTTTCTTCCTTTCTTTTAAATAAACCAAATGAAAACTCTTGGAATTACTAATCGCAGTTCTTTTTTACAGCCAAATTTATGGATGGGAAAAACAGAAAAAAAATCAGAATCATAGATCCATAGTCCGAATCACAGTGCACCAGGAATGAATAAATGAGGTGTTGCACACCATCTTAAGACTTGTAAAACATATTTTGCATTAATAAATCAAAATATGGATATATATCATATTAATGATTTCCACTTTGTCACAAAAATTCTAGTTTACCTGATATTACAGTTTTCTTTTAATTTAATTTCTTCAATGAAGTTAATTTTAGGTTTCATCTCAGTTTAAAAACTAAGTTAATAAATTATTGTCCCTGTTGGTTAACTGATATTAATGTAAAGGTCTTCTTTTTCAGATCTAACAGGAAATAAAGCAAATAGGATGATTTTTCATGCAAAGAGGAAGAGAAAAAGACCTGGAACATATTTGGAAAAGCTACAGATGAGTTTCTAAACAAAGTCATTGAATATAATAAGCAAGAAGATATACTTTGTGGATCTTGTCTCTTTACCTTGAATTTCACAAACTGCCATCTGAATGCTCCCCTTACAGCCTTTCCAAGCATCTTCCCGTGAGTCATAATAGGATAACACACCTCCTGCAAGAAGGAACCACCGAGGTTGCCAGCCTGGAAAGAAAGAAAGCAGTGTTTTAAAATCACAACTGGAAAAAATGTATATTTTATTGCAGGTCAAAGAATAAGCCCAAACTTGCTCCATGGTTAATGAGTTTGCCCTAGCAAATACTGTATGCTCTACATATAAATCAAATCAGCAGTTAACGTTATTTAAGCAAGTTGACTAAGGAATTCTAGGAGTTGAAGTCCTCGTATCTTGAAGTTGCCAAGATTGAAAAACACTGATTTAGAAGCAGTTGGTTCTAAGGCCATTTTGCTCAAGAGACTACAAAGCAATTAATAGAACAATACTGTTATTACTTTCTTACAGCTTAGTTATCCAATCTATAGCCTAAGAGAGATTGCAACTTTTCAAGGTTTTTGTGAAACAACCAGTCCCTTTCTTAGCTGTCATTAATTTTTATTTAAAATATAAAATTAAATGAAATGGTTTGTAGGTGAGGAAAGATTAACATGAAAGGGGAATCTGTGTACTTAACTACTGAAGGGAACTGTACTCTTATTAAAATGCCATATCAAATTTGCTTTTATCCCACTTTTATGTTACTTATGATATACTCTACGACACCCACAGGTAAACACATCTCCTTTATAACAACTCCTGCCAAGTCCATTCTACACATGGATTTGCATACCATCAGATCTGCAAGGTATTATACAAGAATCATCTGTGAGAAACAGATACCTTGTACGTATCTGCTCAAAAATTCAGTTTGCATTGGTTTCATTGAAGCTGTCTCTCAAATTAATCAGTATTAGTCAGTAAATGGAATTCTAAGAATTGAAATCCTGCTCACCTAGATAGCTTTGGATTAAATAAACCTAGAGTCTAGCAATCTAACTTACTCTTGCTTGGAGCAATCTACCAATATACATCCATTAAAACCATAGATACATGCAGGCAAAGGGGCTGTCCTGGATCAACCAGGGACTTTGAGATGTCCCTGGGATCGACAGGAAGCACCCCAGTCACTCACCGACCCTACGAGTCGGCTTAGGTCCCAGGGGACCGTCCTGTAGCGGTGATATCGGGGGTGATTTCAAGAGCCAAAATCACCTCCGTTTCGCTGCAACGCCAGCTCCACCCATCTCCAATATACCAATATACATCCATTAAAACCATAGATACATGCAGTATTCCTGCACCCCCCCCACACTCCCAGATTAATGACTTGATGTTCCATCTAATACTAAAAACATAAACTGTGTTCTATTACTCAATGGAAGTAGGTAGATATCATGAACTTCTGATGGAGGGTTGAGTGGGAAGGGAAAGAATTTACTTACTCAAGACAAGTTGTTTACTGGGGAATGTTATGAATGTGAGAGAGAAAAAGAAAAAGAGGAATCATAGAAAAAGAGGAATCATAAGAAATAATTAGAAAACAAAATGAGATAATACTAGAGCCCAGATAGAAATAATTAACCAATATTGTAATTTTTCTTCTTTGTATTAAGGCAGCTGATATTTAACCTATATGCAAAAAGGCAACTTTAGATCTCAAGAGAACAGAAATTATCATGTAAATAATGCATGGAATTCAGTAGATATAAGCTTTTATGTAATCATTGGGTTGCTGATTATCATAAATAATGCTGTTATGATTATATGCTAATTATGCTAATGTGATCACAAATCGTGCTCTATTTCCAGCACAAGAACTGTTCTTTCTACATGAATTGCATTTATAGTTTAGATGGCATGTTTATGTGTGAGACTATCTGGGTGATCATTCTGTGATGCTATTACCATATCTTGCACCATGGCATAAAGACAGAAGGAAGAAGAAATGAAGCATTTCTTTATATTTCAGCTATGGGGTCTTGAATAAAACAAAATCACAAGTTTAAGTGTTACGAATGTCAATGTAACAGAAAATATAATTTATAAATGCAAGCATACAAAGAGAGTATTCAAAACTTACCAGTGACTTTTTAAAGCATTTAATTTTAATATAAAATATAAAATATTTAATATTAAAAATTTTATATAAAATATAAAATTTTAATGGCAAAGAATGAAGTTTATTCATTTTTAAAATAAACCCTGAATTATTTTGTTATTTTTGCTAGAAAATTCTAAAAAGTATACTTTTGGAGAAAACTTTTCTAGATTTTTCCAAGGCAACTGAATTTTAATAAAGACTTAACTAAGACTTATTCCATATGAAAGAGATTTTCTCCATTATGATCCGTCCCTAGCTTGGTCTTTGTCTTCCAATGGTGTGCTCATTGCCATTGTAATTGAATCTATCCACTTCGCTGCTTGTTGTTCTATTCTTCTCTTTCCTTCCATTCCTCCTCATCATTAGACCCTTCTTCAGAGAGCTAGGACTTCACATAACATATTCAAAATAGAATAATTTGAGCTTGGTCATTTGTGCTAGAATTCTGGATTGATTTATTTGTTGATCCATTTGTTCGTTTACTTGGCTTAAACATAGTGTTCTCAAGAGCCCTTTCCAGCATTAAATTTCAAAAGTCTTATTCCTCTTCTTCAAAGTCCAAATTTCACTTCCATAGAGTGTCACTGGGAACATTATGGCTCCTGAGTCTTTCTGATATTTGTAGGTATCATGGCATTTGAATATCTTTTCCAAGGCCTTCATGGTTGTTCTATCAAATGCTAGTCCGCAGTGCATTTCTGGACTGTTGGTTCCTTTACTATTGATGGATATCCAAATAAGCAGAAGCTAGACCAGCCGTGGGCACACTACGGCCTGTTGGCCAGATCCGGCCCGTTTGGCTGTTCTATCCGGCCCATGGAGCCGAAAGAGCAGAGGGTTCTCTTGCTCTCCCAGAAGGCTACATGAAGTAATCTAACTTTGAATTTATATTAGTTCACACAAACACTCCATCCATGCTTTTGTTCTGGCCCTCCGGTCCAGTTTAAGAACCCATTGTGGCCCTCGAATCAAAAAGTTTGCCCACCCCTGAGCTAGACACTACTTCAATATCCTCGCTGTCAATTAGAAATACAAACACACATACATGCACACTTGACATAAGAAGAGAAAGAGACCATTTCAGACCATTTTATGAACAATCTTAAGATAATAAATAAAAACATGAGAAAAATTGTTCCATCAAGGGCTAATGTTGCGGGATTAAACAGCTTTATAACAAGCAACCATAAAAGAGAAGAACTAGCATAATAAGAATACAGTTTATATTCTGAATACAAAAGAAAATAATCCCAACTATACTTTTTCTAATGAATGCATGTCTAATATACACATATACATAAACATACACATATACATAAACATACATATACATAAACATACAAGCACACATAGTAGAGGCCTCCACAAGATTCAGTACTTCAATAAAAAATACTGAAAGCAGTCATGACCAGTGTCAGTGTCACTCTTTCATCCATACATACAATGTGAAGACACATGTAGAAAAGGAATTTATATTATGTAAGTTGATTTTGGCATTTGGCTCCTTTAACCTGCCTTGGAAATGGTTCTGTTCTTATCTCTCTTGAAGCTAGTGAACTGTAATGGACTTAATGAAAAATCAAGCACAGAAAAGAAAAAAGATCAAGTATGAAACCATGATTCAGATGTGAATCTTATCTATATTTCAAACTTCAACCTATTGAATTGGTTTGGATCTTTGTTAGATAGCTTGATAACTACCGTGTTTCCCCGAAAATAAGACCTACCCCGAAAGTAAGACCTAGCACTATTTTCTAAACCTACCCTAATATAAGACCTACCCTGAAAATAAGACCTAGTGTAAATCTCCAGTTCCAGGAAGACTTTTCAGGGAGCAACCGTGCACCGCGAAACACCCCCTACACACTCACACCCACTATTTGGCACCATAAATATATAAGACCTACCCCGAAAATAAGACCTAGTGTGTTTTTGGGAGCCAAAAAAAATATAAGACAGTGTCTTATTTTCGGGGAAACACGGTATGTTCTTAAGTATTTATGTTGACTTACTGAAAAATTAAGTTTATATATATATATACATACATACATACATACATATATATATATATATATATACACTTAATAACTTAAAATATATAACAACTTAAAAAAATATTTCTCATATTAACTTTATTCATTTAGTGAACTTCTCATGTTACCTTGGGATTATTTTTAAACCATTCCTGATTCTTTTATAACTCAGGAGGAAAAAAACTGACACTCCTTTTTTTATACTGTATGAAGATATCACACTTTCCTAATTCATCCTCCTTGTACTTTAGACTGTACTTATAACACAAATAAATCTTTTTAAAGCAAAACGTATTTGTTCAAGATTGTAAAATCATTCTGTTACAAAATAGGCAGTGTACCCTGCCTCACCCACAAACCAAGCTAGAATGATCACACTGTGAAAAGCTGAGTGCAGTCAAACTATTTATCTTGGACTAAAAAAAATATAACCAAATAAAACTATAGCCAAATAAAACCAAAAGGCTTCCATTGTGCAAAAAGCTAGTTGGAAATTCCTTTCAGTGAAAACCTGAAGGGCAGCAGAAGATATAAAAAATTTCACAAAGTTCTGAAAATAATACAGATAGTGCTTGAGTTACGAATGTAATGGATCCTGTCTATTCCATTTGAAACACGAAGATTCATAGGAGTGATTCACATAGCTTGACCACGATCACTCTCTGCTTTTGTCCACACATTCGCTAATCGAATGCGCAGCTTGTTAAATGCACATGAGGTACTTCAGGGTGGGGAAGGCCATGGGCTAGTGATGGAACAGGCCACCTACTTCAGACCACCCAAGGCCTCCCCAACCCACAGATACCTCACTCTCCTCCTCACAATTGCTTCTATCCCATCCTACCGTGCCAGGTGACTTACCTTATGAAGATCTGTCTCCTATCCAACCTATTTCTTTGCCTGCTTCCTCCTTTCTCATCAGCGAAGGGCTTGATGAGGTCTCCAGTGATGAAAAAGGGCCCTGGAGGCTGGGGCCTTCTTTCTCGATGGAGATCCACTTGGTGAGAGCTCTGGCGACAAAAAAGGAAGCCTGGAGGGCCGTGCACGGCCTTCTGGGCCTAACTTTCTCGCTGGCAATCTGTTTAATGAAGCTTCTGGTGATGAAAAAGGAGGCCAGGAGGGCTGAGCGTGGCCTTCTAGGCCTTTCTCACCAGCAATCTGCTTGATGAGGCCTCCGGCGATGAAAAAAGGCTTCCTGTCGTTGCTCCCTTCTCAACACTTGATTGTGTCCCTTTAGGCTTCGACAGCCCTTTTCAAAAAGCCTTTGATGGTAGGAACAGAGCTTCGGAGGGATGTGCCTGCTCCTCCCAAGCTCTGCTGGTGCCAGCAAAAGCTTTTTGCGAAGGTCAATCTCCCTGCAGACTTTGGCAAGGAAATGGCAAATGGAGGGAATGCTTAGAGGACCAAAACCTTCCCTCCATTCACAGAGAATAGAGGCCTAAAGTCTGAGATCACATGAGATCAGTAGCACAAGATCTCATGCTACTGATCTCACAGTATGTTAGACCTCTGTTCTCTAACAGTATGTTAGAATCTCTGTTCTCGATGGTAATGCATCCAAAGCCCGAAGCAATGAAGGAAGTAAAGAAAGTGTGACAGAGAGATCTTCACAAAGTAAGGGAGTATCCACAGGTGAAGTGCCTGTGAAGATCTAGAAGAGGAGGAATAGGTGGGGTAAATGTTGCAGAGCCTCTACAGTTGTTCATAAGAGTGAACAACTGCTGTGCTGCTGCAAAATTCATAATTTTGGGACTTGTTCGTAAATGCTAGGGGGCGCTTATCCTGCAACTTCGAACATTCACTAAAGGAACGCTCGTAATCCAGGGATTACCTGTAAAAGAAGACTGCTCAACAGTAGTCCTACCCTCCGGGAAAGTTAAAATTGGGAATGAACCAGTTAGTAAAAGATGCTAAGAACAAAAGAACAATATACTACCTGCTCATAAAGAAAGTCAAAATGCTAACTAGTAGCAAAGAAAAGTCAAAATTTCTTAATTTAGAAGTTGGCTCAAACATCTCCCAATAAGACACTATTTTTTCCCTGAACCAATTGTGCAAATCTGGATGAAGGGGCAAGGCTAAAACTTTAAGGTGATGGGTACATGTTCAAGGAATATCTATCATCTTTGTTTTTTAAACTTTATTTCTAACTCACCTTTATTATTTTTACAAATAAAAGTGGCAAACTTTTTCCTATTTAGAGTGACTGGCCCAAAGCTACCTGGCTGGCACAAAGTTCTTAAGTTGGGACTTAAGCTCAAGGTCTTTAAATGAGTTTAAATCTCTAGGGCCCATTCCTCAGAAACCACTGAAGGTTGGGGAGGAATTTACATGTATTAATCCTAAGAAACTGAAGAACTGGTGAAAAGACAAATAATTGAAAGAAGGCAAGTGTTTCTATCTTCAAAAAGGCTAAAAAAAACCCTTGGGTACTAAAAATAGTCTCAGCAAGAGGATTCTAAAGAAAATGGCCAATTTATGAACACTCTGAAAGCTCTATCATAGATAATATGGAAAAATCAAGCATATCAGGCAAATTATCTCATTTTTGATTAGGCAACTTCCTTAGTAGATTGCAAGGATACTGTAAATGCAACATAGCTAGCTGTCCTGATAACTCCAGATCAGCTGTGATTGTACTGTAAACAGAACAAGCCTTATATGTGCCACTGTTTACTTACAATGCATTCAGAAAGTATTCAGACCCCTTCACTTTTATCAATTTTGTTATACCGCAAAAAAGATTCTATAGTTGTTGAAATTTATTTTTTCTCATTAATCTATATTCCGTACCCCATGCTTCACTGATGGGATGATATTGGGCAGGTGATGAGCGGTACCTGGTTTCCTCCAGACATAATTTAGAATTGAGCCCAAAACATTTCATCAGACAAGAGTCTCTTGTTCCTTATAGTCTGAGAGTCTTTCAGGTGCTTTTTTGCAAACTCCAAGTGGACTTTCATGTGTTTTGCACTGAAGAGAGGTTTCTGTCCAGCCACTCTGCCATAAAGCTCAGATCAGTGGAGGGTAGCAGTGATGATTGTCCTTCTGGAACTCTGTCCCATCTCCACACAGGATCTCTGGAATTCCATCAGAGTGACCATTGGTCTTGGTCACCTCTCTTACTATGGCCTTCTCCCTCGATTACCCAGTTTGACCAGAAGACCAGTTCTTAGCAGAGTCCTGGTTGTGCCAAACTTTTTCCATTTGAGAATTATGGAGGTCACCATGCTCTTAGGAACCTTCACAACACAGCAGAAATTTTATTGTAGCTTTCCCCAGATCTGTGCCTTGCCCTATTCCTGTGTCTGAGCTCTGCAGACAGTTTCTTTGACTTCATGGCTTTTGCTCTGCTACAGTATGAATTATCAGCTGTGAGGCCTTCTATAAAGAGTTGTATATCTTTCCAAATCATGTGCAATAAATTTAATTTACCACAGGTGGACTCTAATTAAAGTGCAGAAACATGTCAGCAACTATCAAAAGAAATAAAAAGCACCTGAGCTAAATTTCAAGTATTGTTGCAAAGGGTCTGAATATTTATGCCAATGTCATATTTCAGTTTTTTCTTTTTAATAAATTTACAGATATTTCTAAAATTGAATACTTTCTGAATGCATGGTGTGTTCTTCTGTACTTGATTGTTTAAATTTACTATTCTTATAATTCAATTTTTCTTAATCTAATCTTTGATCAAAATAAATGGATGTAACTGTCTGGATTTCAGAAAGCAATTGCCACAGGCATTCTGATTAGCAAACAAATTAAATGTGGGCTAAATAGAACAACTAAGTGGATATATAGCCTACTCAAAATAGTATTCACATGTTATGCATTAAGCTTCTAATGAAACTAGAGAGATTTAGCAGAGAGCCACGAAGTTTAGTCCTTAGACCAAGATTCTGGCTGACTGTAATACAGGTAGTCTCTGATTTTCAACCATTTGTTTAGTGTCTGAAGTTACAACGGCACTGAAAAAGTGACTTATGACCAGTTTTCACACTTATGATTGTTGCAGCATCTCTATAGTCACATGATCAAAATGCAGGCACATAGAAACTGGTATATATTTATGACAATTATGCTGTCCTGGGTCATGTGATCACTACTGGTAATCTTTTCAGTCAGTTTCCAAGAAGCAAGTCAAAGGAGGAAGTCAGATGTGCTTAACTGCAGCGCTTTGATTAATAACTGTAGCAAAAATGAGGCACAACCCACTTAACAACAGCCGTGCTTAGCAACATATATTTTGAACTCAATTGTTGTAGGTCCTGGACTACTTTATAAGAAAATCACAAAGAAATCTATTCAAAAATGAGCAATGAGGATGATCAGGAGATTAAAAGCTAATCTCACATAATTTGTTTTATGAAAACAGCTTGAAAAAATTAACCTAGAGAAGACATGTACATACTTTATAATAACTACCAGTATGTCCAATTTGTCTTTTTTTAAAAAGCAGGTTAGAAAAAACAGCAAATGTTAATCATTTGTAGTTCATTATAGTGCCAGCACTGTATCATTGGCTTCCAACCATTTAGACAGTTGATGGACACTAGGCAGAAAAACTTTTCAGATGGTGCATAATCCCTTTTGCTTAAATCAAATGAGGTGCTGTGTCCCTTTTTTGTCCAATTCTTTCTCCTTTAGGGGCAGCATCTGCATAGTTTCCCACAAATCCTCCTATGCCTCAATTTAAAACTTTAGCAAGCGAGTTATTTTCCAGGACAGTACTGTCCTCTCAACCCAGGATCCCTTCAAGAAAAGCAGCAGAGCCCAGACTCATACTTCCCCAGGCCTCTGTAGAGCTTAGGACCTCCAACAACCAGCAGCACCTAAATTAGGCACACAGAAGAGTTTCCTTTTCTTCCTAGTTTTCAAAGTCGTCACCTCGCTCTTCACCAGCTTCCAGCTTCAAGTTCAGGATTTGGCGAGATGGCGCAACTTAAGCGGGTTAACCAAGAAAGACAAGGTAGGACCGGTAATACTCACCGCTTAGATAGTTGGTCCATTTGTATAGTACCCCCTCCATAATGACAAGGTCCCCCCATCCAGATCTGCTTGGGACAGGGGAAACCTTGCCCCTGGCCTTCCCCCGGGAAACTTTTATGCTCTCAGCCCCACAGCTGAAGCACGGACAGCCAAGGCCATCCTGAGGCTGGCAGAAGTCCGGCCCGCCCTCCTGTCTCCTTCCCCGCCCTATTTCCCCCCTCCCCACCCTACCAGCCAGCTAGTTAGCCTTACGCTACTAGAGTAGAAATGCAGGTTTAATTACAGCTACGGGCTTTATCCGCTCCGCAGATTTACGTAAATACGTTCCTGAATGCAAAGTTTACATGTGATTAGAAAAAGGGCGTGGCTAGAACACCAAGAGAGCAGATGAGTTCTTGGGAACCAATGAGAACCTGGTTCCATGCCTGGCGTCAGCCTATGATGGCATTCCGAAGCCGGCGGTATTGTGTTGAGAGATTCCAAAATGTATGCGCGGCGTTCTCTCGCTAGAATTTTTGGGAGACCAATCTCCGCTCAGCGATGAGAGAGGTTCCTTCACGGTTCCCCCCCACCCTTGCAGATGAACGGGTCAGCTTCCCAATGGGGTGGCTGGTGAAAAACCCAGCCCTCGCGTTCAGCCAACCAGAAAAGAGAAAGAGGAGAAGTGGCTATTAAATAGATACAAATGCTTGGAGGAGATTTGCCTGCTTTTCCTGTGGGTTTTAAGACCATGTTTGCCACGTCTGCGGATCTGCTGAATGAGAGTGAAAAGTGGTGAGATACAAAGGCTGGGAGGAAGCTCGGCTCCGGGGTTAGCCTTTTCCATCTCCACCTTTATTGCAACGGCCGATGTTTTAAAGTCCCACGAAGTGGAATTTCCAGAAGATACAATTTAAGTACACTAGAAAGTAAAGAGAGTATATTTTAGAGGGTTTTTTTTTATAAGGCGACCTTAGATCATTCCTTAGTAATGTGAGGTTCTATTTGAGCATTGTTGGATTTTTTTAATGGCCAGGTGCATGTAAGGTCATGTCAGTTGCTTTTTCAGCCTCTGAAAAACGCATCTTCAAGTAACCAGAATGGAAGGTACCTTTTGGATTCTTTTGGGGACAGTGGCTTTGGTGACAGGCGCTCTTATTCCAGAACCAGAAGTCAAAATCGAAGTTCTCCATAAACCTTTCATTTGCAAAAGGAAGACCAAGTTTGGAGACCTCATGTTGGTGCACTATGATGCATATATAGAGAAAGATGGGTCACTTTTTCATTCCACGTAAGTATTTGTTCTCCAAATTCAGACACACTAACGGAACAAATCACATTGTGATGTATGAATGGAAACAGTATTTACCACAGTGGAAAATACTTCGGCTTTTCTCATTATTCTTTGAAATATGGCCCTTAACTTACCACCAAGTCAACTGTAGTCCTGGGCCAGAAAAAGTGGCACATCTTATGATGCAAAAATCAAAATATATGATGTAATCTTGGAAATATTTGGTGGCCTTATTATAGGGGTATTGGGCCTTTAGGATATTGTGGATTTATTCTCAGTTGGGTCATTATTATTATTACATACACTTTTTCTTCTGAATGGTGAGATTTTCCTTTGGATAAGAGCACTTTTAACTTTTATTTGTAAATCCAGAAGTACAGCAAAGCACAGCAAACCATTCTTACAGCAAAGTTCTGGTTAACTTCAGTAAGAACCCTCTTTCCTTTTTGTACCATCATATTTTTATAAATATAAATGAGTATAATACAAGCATTCTTAGTTTATGGATCATGACCTCTGGAAGTATTTGAGAAAAAGAGAGAGTCATTTGTTTTAAAATTTACTTCAGGAATGATCTCATCTTGAATAATATTTGGCTTACAAATCAGTTTTCTATCTGCTGCTTTTCCTTGGAAGAGGCACAAGAATTCCATGGACTACCAGGTATATTATATTCTTTAGAAGTGTAAATTATCTACTACTAAATTCTTCTGTCTGTAACTTTTAACTGGGTGAAGCAGCAACTGGGTGCATCATAGGGCAACGATTTTTAATCAAGTATCTCAAAGTACCTTGGATGCATTATAAAAGTTATCCAAAAACAGATCAATGACTCCTGTGGGATAGAAATTTGGGAGATTTGTGACTACTTCCATGCTTCTGTGCTGTCATCCGAAGTTTCTGTAAACCAGTCCTACCCTAGCCCTCCAGAGGTAGACCAGGCCCTCCTTTGATTTCTGGAAATCAAGTAGACCAACCCCATTCTAGTCCTCTGGAGGCTAGGTAGATTGGTTGCATCATCAGTTGCTGAAAGACAGTTAGCTGCAGGAAGTTGGACGTGGCTCCCATTCCCACCGCTTTTTTTGCCCTTGGTCATTCTGTTTCGCTGTTAATGTAAATATTTTGTGAAACAATGACCCAATGGCTCATGGGTTGTCTAATTACATTATAAAACATTATTCTGAAATGACTTTTTGCATGTGAATTAGATGTTTAAACATTAAATTTTCTGAATCTGGACCTCCCAACGGGCAGCAACCGGGACTCGACCAAGTTCTGTACACCAGACTTTGTTGCCGTTTTTGTCATTGTCATCTTACCTGACAACCCTTATGTCTGTTCTCTAAATGTGCTCTTCTACCATTCGAACTTATTCGGTAGCAGAACTGCAGGCCCTGAGGGGACTTCCTCCCTCTCGGGTTTGGCCTGCTACACTATCTTCGGCCTACCTCGAGGATGGGTTATGGAACCCGGAGAGATGGCATGGCAGGGGGATGGGGTGTGGTTGGGGCTCTACTAAAATGAAAAAGAGGGTCACTAGGGCCTGTTTAGCTAAATTTTTAACAAAATTTTTAAGAAGGTTAGGGAGGAGGGTGGGTAGTGATTCCGGGTATGTGGGTTGCAGCCCGGTGCGTGGCAGGGGGGCGGGGATTGGGGGCCGGCAGGGCCCCAGGGTGTGAGGTGGGGACCGCGATTCCCAGGGTGGTTGGGATTGGCAGGAGACGTCGAGGCATAGGGCCATATCATGTTCTGGGAGCGCATACCTGCCACCTTTGTGCGGTGACGTGCTCCGACCCTATGGCCTCCTCCCTAGGGGGCACGGGAACCGGGACCCCTGGGCTTAAGCTGGTGTATTTTAATGCCAGGTCCGTGGCTAATAAGTCTTCCCTCCTCCATGAGATCATGGAGGAGGAGGCTGCGGACCTGGCTTGTATCACCGAGACCTGGTTGGGGCCAGAGGGAGGAGTCCCTCTGATTGATCTATGCCCCCCAAGTTTTCGGGTTCTGCACCAGCCATGGGCCCAGGGAAGGGTTGGTGGGGTGGCTGTGGTTATCCGGGAGACCCTGTTTCCAAGGGAGGTCACTGTTCCAGAGATAGGCGGGAGGGAGACCCTCCTCCTGAGGTGGGGGCCTAGTGGTCGGGTGGGCTTGCTGCTGACATACCTTTCTCCCAGCTGTGTGGCAGCAGCCCTACCTGGGTTTCTCGATGTCCTCTCGGGGGTGGCAGTGGAGTTCCCGGGGCTTATAGTCCTGGGGGACTTCAATTTGCCCTCCATGGGGGGGGCATCGGGTTTGGCCCAGGAATTCATGGCTTCCCATGGGCCTGACCCAATTGATTCAAGGCCCGACTCATGAGGGGGGAAACACTCTCGACCTAGTTTTTGTCTCTGAACAGTGGCGTAGTGACAGAGGGCAAGCTATTTTTATGGCACTGCCCGTTCCATGGTCTGATCACTATCTCCTGCGGCTGGTCTTCCAACAGGCCGCCCCCCACTGCTGGGATGAGGAGCCACTTAGATGGTTCCACCCCAGACGCCTGATGGACCCTGAGAGGTTCCAGGCGGAACTGGGGTTCTTTCTCTCTTCCCTTGCCCACAGCTCTGCCGAGGATCTGGCAGCCGCTTGGCAACAGGCCGCTTTGGATGCCCTCGACAGAGTTGTCCCCATGCGTCCCCTCACATGACGTGGATCCCGGATGGCGCCCTGGTACACCGAGGAGCTCCGGGAGATGAAGCATCGTCGGTGGGGTTTAGAGAGCAGGTGGAGGTCCACCCGCTCCCAATCCGATCGAGCCCGGCTAAGAGCCCACATTAGGACTTACCTGGTAGCTATGAGGGCGGTAAGGAGGTTTTATCTCTCCACCCTCAGCCCCAGAGATAACCGCCCAGCCGCCCTGTTTCGGGCCACCCTCTCTCTCCTTTGTATGGGGGAGGTGGTGGACTCGTTGCGGGGAAGGGCTGAGGAATTTGGTCAACATCTGTCGGATAAGATCGCCCGGATTCGGAGCGGATTGTCCTCCGATTTGCAGTGGTCTGAGGAACGGGTGCAAGCAGTCTGGCTGATGTGATCTGGGCTGAGTTCGATCCTGTTTCCGAGGATGAAGTGGACAGGACTATGCGGCGCCTGAGTTCCACCACATGTTTGTTGGACCCGTGTCCTTCCTGGTTGGCTTATGCCTCCAGGGAGGCCACCTGGTTGGCTCGGGCAGTGGTCAATGCTTCGCTAAGGGAGGGTGTCTTTCCTCCACCTTGAAAGAGGCGGTAGTGAGGCCCCTCCTGAAGAAGCCTGCCCTGGACCCGACCGTGTTAGACAACTTCCGTCCAGTCTCCAACCTTCGTTTTTTGGTGAAGGTTGTTGAGAGTGTGGTGGCTCAGCAGTTTCCACTCTTCCTGGATGAAGTGGACTACCTAGATCCGTACCAATCAGGCTTCCGGCCTGGTTTCAGCACAGAGATGGCATTGGTCGCACTGATGGATGATCTCTAGAGGGCCTGGGACAGGGGTTTTTCCTCTATCCTGGTCCTATTAGATCTCTCAGTGGCTTTCGATACCATCGACCATGGTGTCCTTTTGCGGAGCCTCGAGGGGTTGGGAGTGGGGGGCACTGTTTTTCGGGTGGTTCTCCCTCCTACCCTCGGGCAGTCACGGTGTTGACAGGGGACAGAGCGGCTCGGTTGGAGGAGCAGGTGGGGCCGCCAGGGGGCCTTTGCCCAGCTCCGCCTTGTTTGTCAGCCAAGCCCATTTCTGGACCGAGATGCCCTGCGCACAGTCACTCATGCCCTTGTCACCTCCAGACTTGACTACTGCAATGCTCTCTATTTAGGACTGCCCTTGCATACCATCCGAGAGTGCAGCTGGTGCAGAATGCGCCATCGCGGTGGTGATGGGAGTTTCCCGATTCTCCCATATTACCCCCCTCCTGCGCGGCCTGCATTGGTTACCAGTTGCGCCCCAGGTGAGATTCAAGGTTTTGGTTTTAACATACAAAGTCCTATACGACATGGGTCCCCAATATTTAAGGGAGCGACTCCTGCCGATATCGAGTGCCAACTGCCCTGTGCGAGCACACAGGCAAGGACTCCTTGGGGTCCCGTTGGCAAGTCAATGTCAGCTGGCGGTTCCCCGGCGACAAGCCTATTCTGTCGCGGCCCTTGACCTTTGGAACCAACTACCCCTGGGGCTTCGCCTGGCCCCTGACCTTTGCACCTTCCGCCACGATCTGAAGACCTGGTTGTTTGACCAATCCGGGCTGTGACCCCTCCCTGGGGGGAGGGATGGTTCTTAAATTATTTTAAATTTTAACTTTGTTTAACTATTATTGGGCTTGTGATTGGTTTAATTCTCTTTTAATTATTTATAGTTGTTACTGTTTTAGTTGTGAGCCCGAGTCTTCGGAGATGGGGAGGCATACAAGTCCAAATAATAAATAATAAATAATAAATAAATAATAAATGTTAAACATCTTTACAATCTATCACTAAATCACATTTTTAATTTTCTTTTATTAGAACATGGTATATTTTGAAGATTTGGTGTTTACTACAAATGAAATTGACAAAAAGCATATTTGCATTTTGACATCTGTTAATTATATGGCAAGCTGTTGCATCTATTTGCAATTTATTGACATTGACTCCAGTAATTGGGTTCAGCTTCTGTCAAATACGTTGTTTGCCTCTGCCATTTCTGCTGGTAGCATGTTTATAGTTTCTCAAATATCTATATATATTAGTGACATTCCGGTTTTTTATCCATTAATGTAAGAGATTGGTAACAGAAACACTAACTGGTAAGTATTACGTGTTACTAAGTGAAATAATGTCTGAAGTTTGTTCTGACACTGTATTCCCAGCAATATATTTCCTTGGATATTACTGTACAAAAAGAATTCACAAAATGAATAAGAAGGTTGTAAGGATGCTATTGAGTCAGGTCTTTTTTTTAAAATGCTGCTATAAAGAAAAATTATGGATTAGAAAATAAATGACAAATGAAAATGATAATTTCAAGAATAAAAGCCAGATTTCAGAAGTTGCAGTTATTCAATGAGGATATCCAAATTCATTCCTTATTGGGGATTTGGATGGTATTCTTGTTAAATCTCCAATGAAATTCTTTATAAAGATTTTTCTATCATTGTTTCATTTGATATATAGAACAAATGCTAATTATTAAACTAAAAGCATTTTTATGACATTCTCTCCTCCAAATTTATCACACAAGGACATTGCAATATTGCAAAGTTCTAAAATTCCTGATATGATACTTTTAAGCTAATGATGATCATGAAGACCTTAGATTTTAATTAGTGCAAACATAATCTACTTATTTTTGTTTGTATTGTGTTATTGTTTTGTTATTGTTTTGTTTGTATTGTGTTTTTAGATCTTTTCTCCTGGTTTAGCAACTGAAGCTTCAGTTGCTAAACCAGGAGAAAAGATCTAAAAATCTGTCCCCTTTCCCCCCCAGTGTCTCTTTTATGCTTTAAAATGGGCCTAGAAATAGCTGAATTACAACTCCTGCAGCCACATCTAGCACAATCAAGAATGAGAACTGCTGTGAGTGTAGTTAGTAAAATCTGGAAGGCTTCACATTCCTCAGCTTCAGTTTTCAAAACTTGTTCCAGGAAATAACTCATGAGACCTTGTAATTCTATTTGCCATGTGAATTATAGAAAGAAATAGAATAGGATGGCTATTTGATTAGCCTGTCATTAGCCTTTATGAACGGGATACTGAAATACTAAATAGTTGGTCTGATCCAGCAAGACAATTTGTTTTTCAACTGGGTGTCCTAAGTGAATGTTTTATTTGTTGCAGTCACAAGCATAATAATGGCCAACCGACATGGTTTACTCTTGGTATAAAGGAAGTTATTCAAGGCTGGGATAAAGGTTTGAAACAGATGTGTATAGGAGAGAAACGCAAATTAACAATTCCTCCATCCCTAGCTTATGGAAAAGAAGGCAAAGGTAATACTTTCAGGTTCATAAAAATAATATAATTTTATGATTATGATTCATAAAATCATATATACTACCAATATTTATTTCTTTACCCAGTTTACATAATACAATTGCATGGAAAGCACAGCATCTTTCTGTATCTTTTAATACATACTTACTTAGTCTATGTTTATAGATTCAAAATATTTTGGGAAAACAACCATCTGAAACATATCTCCAAATCAATCATGAGATGATTTTAAAAAAGAAACATGCTTCGACATAGCCTCCATAGCCCAAAGTTTGAGTAATACTGAATATCTTGGGGAAATCTCAGACATTTGAGATAGAAGCGTTCTGTAAGAAAGGGGAGGGGGGGAATCCAAAAAAATTCTTAATTGGCTACAGGAGACTTTTGGAAGCAGTTATTTCTGCCAAAGGAGATGCTATAAAGTACTGACCAATAGACCTTCCAAACCTTTGCATCTGCTAGTTAATGTTTTCTTATTTTGAGCCTGTAAATAATTCCATAAAAAAACCTATGCATTAACAGTTATAGAGAGATACTGTATTTAACTTTGGATTATAAAAAAGTTGTATCAATTTCTATTCACTTATGGATTCAGTGAAACATTTGATCAGGGTTAGTCAGGGTTATGGGCTAATTTTTGCATACACATATGCTATTATATATTCAAAGATATCTCTTGGCTAATTTAAATTAGTTTGATATCTTTTTAACTTGATTATTTCCATTGATATAAAGAGAATTATTTTCTTATGTATGACTACACTGTTAGTTCATATGCAATGTATTATAATAAAACAACATTACACAGACACACAGACACTCCCTTATCATCCTTTGGGTAGTAGGTGTCTTCCTCAATTTTTGGTTCTCCACAGAATCCCTGGGAGTTTGTGGGTTTTACTCAGTATCTTAGCTTTTCCAAACACTGTACTCTTCAGGACAGATTGTTCTGATGTTGGAATCTGTTGGTGCCACTCTCCCAACTTAAAAAGAGTCCCAGCCTCAAGTGCTTCTACCATTATTGGCCTGTACTTTGGCCTTTACTTTCTACCTCCTCTCTTTCTCCTTCAGTCCTGGTATTTTTCCAGCTTCTCCACTACAGAAACAACTACAACAACATGTGTACCCATATATCTAACTGCTACAAGACCTCTTAGCATGCCTTGCTACTACTAATCATTCTGCCCCTTAATTTGTCACCATCAGTTTAAAACTTCTAAAGAAGAATCAGGCTATATAGTATGTTACTATCAGGTTATTATAGTATGTTACAAGCAACAAAGTGGCTTTCGCTTTAATTTAGGCTTCATTCCCATAGGCTATAAATAGTGAAGTAATGTATGCAAGAGAAAATAAATTTGAACTGAAGCCAGTTCTGTGTCTCCACTTTTACTTTTCTTACACTTACCTTTTATAGGACAAACAGAAATATTACAAGTCTTTCTCCTCATATTAACCTTGGTGTATATCTATACATTTTTCTGAGTATGGCCATACTCAATGTTAAAAAAATTGACATTGCAGAAACAACATATAAAATAATTATCTCTATATAATCCAAATGAGGTGGAGCTACTAACAGAAAATGTATACATTTGATGAACTGTAAACTATAGAAGACTAGATATCTTTCTGTACTTACCATAAGATAATATAATTAGATTTGTCCACCATTCTGGTGCCTTCAGGTATGCTAAACTGTAAGAGCTGTAATTCTGATACTTTGAAAGGTTCAATGAGACTAACTTCTAATTGAGTGTGCATGGATTTGCATTCTAAATTAGACATTATGTAAACTTTCAATACTTTAACTTTAGATAACAAAATAGGTGTTACGTCCTCAGTATTAGGCTTAATGTGATATCCATTTTATATATCTGTTGTTTATATTTCTTTAATAGGAAAAATTCCACCTGAAAGCACACTGATCTTCCACATTGACCTTTTAGAAATCAGAAATGGACCAAGATCTCATGAGTCCTTTCAAGAGATGGATCTTAATGATGATTGGAAGCTATCTGAGGAAGAGGTGAATATGTTAATGTATTCTGCAGTGTATAGAAAAAGATAACTAAGCTATCATTTCTCTTGAAGTTTTGTGCAAATGTGGTGTCCATAAATAATTTTTTCATTCCAAGATGAGCTAGATTAGAATTGAACAATTACTCCTGCCTTCAGAGTTCCGTTGCACAGTTATTCAACATATTATTTGAGGGACATTTTAAATGAATCAAGAGCTGGCTATGCAGCCACCGTTTCTGCTTTCCAAAAGTCTTTGAAGACATGCCAACTAGTTTGTGGTCCCAATTGGGATGTGGCACTTTGGAAGTGGTTAGTGGAATAGATAATAGCCCACCCCCAAAGTTTCTGTATGCATGTTGCCCTCTCCCTTTCCATCCCAGTTAATTTTGTTTTAATTGAATTTTAAATTTTTGATTCCTATTTATTGTTTTAATGTTTATAGTACATTTTAATTGTAAGCTGCCCAGAGTCCCTTCTGGTAAGATGGGCAGCATAGAATTTAAATAAATAAATATATAGGCCTTGATTATATTTGATATATATGGATCTACTTTTATATTATGATCATCCTACTCTTTTGGCCAGCTAACAAAGGGATAATAATTATGTGAAGCTACAAAATGTACTTTAAAAAGACTCTCAATAGCAGTTGCTTCTCTCTAGAAGTCTGTGCTTATCTGCTCTTAAATGCATATCTGTGATTTTGAATTTTGATCTTTTTTCTTTGTCTCAAAGGTAAAAATGTATCTGAAGATGGAATTTGAAAGACATGGTGCTCCAGTTAATGCAAGCCACCATGATACTTTGGTTAAAGACATATTTAATAAAGAAGATGAGGATAACGATGGCTTTATATCTGCAAGAGAATTTGTTTATAAGCATGATGAGCTATGAAACATGCTGAAAAAGATCACTTGAACAAAACAATAGTTTGCAAAATGAATGGTTTTTTAAAAAAGTTTTGGAGCTGTTACTCATCAGTGTGTGCATAAATTTTAACCTATTTTTCTACAAGACATACTTCTGATACCAAATGATACAGTTGCTTAAATATAGGACTGAAACATTTTAAGGTTTTTATTTAGATAGAAGCATTATTATGTGTTTAAGAACATGGAATTAAAACATTTCCAAAAACAAATATTACAGAAATTAGTTGTTTGCTTTGAAATATTTATTGAGAATACACCTGTTGTTCAAGTATTTCATTTCTGTGCTCTTAGAACTCTTAATATTTTAAATGATAGTTGTCGCAATGTTGCTAGTAGATCTCATTCTTTGTATAATTTATACAGGACCAAAGACCTGCTTTATCAGCAACTTTTTTTGTAAAAAAATAAAACATTGCTTTTTGCTGAAAGTGTCTCATATAAGTAACTTAAAACCGTATGGTAGTTTTTATTAAAGAAACCGCCACCTTCTTTTCCCCAATTCAACAGAATGAAGGCAATTAAGAAGGGGGTTGGTTCTTGGGTCCTAGTGCTCTGCCCAAAACCTACTTAAAACCCAGTAGATCTCAAAATTGTAGCTTAGCAAGATTTTTTCTCTTCTATATAAATCAAGTACAGCACGTATAGTTCTTTTGAATTGTAGGGTTAGGGCAGTGGTGGCTAACCTTTTTTAACTCCTGTGCCAAAAATTGCGCTGCCAGCACCTAGAAGGCAATGTGCACGTCCCCCCATGCCCCCTGCGCATGCGCATACAATACCCACCCCCTTACCTGCACTGCGCATGCACGTGCCTCCCAACTGTTTTTCAGCTCTTTTGAGGCTTTTTTCGGCCTCCCAGAGGCTTGAGGGAAGTCTCTGCAGCCTTTGGAGGCTGAAAAATGGGCCTGTTTCATCACTTCCGGTATTTCCGGAAATACAGGAAGTGATGAATCGGGATTGGTTTTCGGCCTCCAAAGCCTGCAGAAGCTGCCCTTGAGCCTCTGGGAGGCCTAAAAAGGCCTCAAACAGGCCGAAAATCAGCTGGGAGACATGCACAGTGCAGTGCAGGTAAGTTTGGCTGGGGCTCGCATGCCTGCACAAAAGGCTCTGCGTGCCACCTGTGCCATAGATTCGACATCACAGGGTTAGGGTATTACTTTAACAGTAGACAATCTACTTGGTGTCTGTTGTCTGTGAATTAAGACCCAAACAATCAGGCTTCTATAACAAAAGAGCAGGCCTCCCTTATGGGAACTAGGTCCATCATGTTGACATGGACTTTGGTTACTTCCATTATGTAGGGACTTTAGATTTCCCAAATGGGACTTTTACTTCTCTGATCTTTTGCTGTAAGTGTAGCTCCATTGTAGATTGGAATTCAACAGCTCTGGCAAGATGATAGAGTTTTACAGATGGTCTTGTTAACTAACAACATAGTTAAGTAAAGTAGTTGCTAAGTGAAATCCTAACTGCTTACAATCTTACTTTGGCTTTCTTTTGCTTCACAATACTGTGAAGGTTGTAAATAAAAGGATTGGCTGTAAAATTACTCTTTCATCATTGTTATAACAGAACTGTTGCTAAATGAGAATGACTTAGACCACGGATGTCAAACTTGCCGCCTCATGTTGCCATCACATGACATATCGTGACCTTTCCCCCTTTTGCGGAGTTGGAGTGGATGTGGCCTGCATGTGACATATCCAGCCTGTAGGTCGCCAGTTTGATACCCCTGATCTAGACAATATATCTCTGTGGCTTAGTTTTGGAAGTACAAAACTATTTTTATTCTTGAGTAAGTTGATTCTTTAATATTATAAACCTTCCTGTGGTCAATATGGTATGCACACCAGAAGAGTTGTGGTGTGTTTTCAACCAGCATAGCTTAAATAAGTCATGGCTTAAAAATTTTAAAAGAGGCATAGCACTATATGGGAACCCAGTCAGAATCCTATAGTTATCATAATGCTTTAAGGCTGACTTTGTGAGACTGAATTCCCCGTCTAGTCAGATGTAGACTATAATTATTCTTATTAATTTGGGTGTAAGTTTCTTGAAAGTAGACCCAGGAATGTGATGTTTCTGTGATTTAAGCTGTTGAAAATTGTATGCAATTGCCAGTATTTTCCCCCCCCCCCAATATTAGCGTGTAAAAAAAGAAGCAGAAGTGCCAAACTACATATATATTATCATTCATCATCACTATCTTTTGGTCTTAGGGGAAGAACTTTATTTATTTACACATTTATTTAACATATTTACATAGGTATCTAACTCTCAGAAGGGAATCTGGGTGACTTACAGAATTAAAAATCCATAACATACTGTAAAACCCCACCAGTAAAGCCTTTTCCACATGTCAGCAACAGATATAATCACACTAGCTACTTGATCTGTTCCGTGACAGTTTGGAGTCCCCTGTTATAAAACCACATCTTCAGGGCCTTCTTGAAAAATAAGAAAGCAGGGGCAGTAATACAGGTAGTCCTTGACTTACAACAGTTTGTTCAAAGTTATAACAGCACTAAAAAAAAGTGATTTATAACCATTTTTCACACTTATGAGAGTTGCAGCATCCCCATGGTTATGTTACTTACATTCATATGCTTGACAACTGGTTCATATTTATGACGGCTGCAATGTCCCAGGTTCATGTGATGCTTTTGTGACTTTCTGATAACCAAAATCAATGGGAAAGCCAGATTCACTTAACAACTGTGTTACTAACATAACTGCAGTGGTTCACTTAAGTGTGGCAAGAAAAGTTGTAAAATGGAGCAAAACTCACTCAACAAATTTCTCACTTAGCATCATAAAGTTTGGGCTAAATTGTGGTCGTAAGTTGAGGACTACCTGTATTCCATAGAAAGAAGCTGCCAGCGAGGAGGCCCTTTTTCTTGTTCTTACCAATTGTATTTTCTTGATGGATGGAATCTGCAAAACATGGGCTTTCTAAATGGGGTTTTAAAGGTAATAACTAGCACCTTGAATTGTACCTGAAGCAAATCGGCAACTAATGCAGCTCCTACAAAAGTGCAAAATGAGAAGTGCAAATCTAGGCTTGTGCAAAACTGCATTTTGAACCAACTGAAGCTTCCAGACAACTCTTCAAGGACAGTCTATGTAGAGTACATTATAATAAACTAAATTATCTGACATAGTCAAAAGACAAAGGAAAGCCATCAGCAAGTTTAGGGAATCTCAAAAATACTATACGAAAATCACTCAAACTCACTCAAACACAGAGCACCCTGAGTGGTCTGAAAATGTGATTGAAAATAGAATGAACATCTTAGAAAAGAGTGTAACTAGCTGAAAAAGGAGCAGCACGTGAAATTCACTGTAACAGAAAGATTTCAAATTTCTAAATAATACAGCATTTGACCAACCAATCAAGTATTTTCCATCATATGCTGCTGATCATTCTAATGCCTGGCCTTTTTTTGCTAGGTAATCTTGCAACATAGCAATAAGGGTTTAAATTTTGTGATGGGGGCACAGATCTGTCTCAACCACATTTCCTTACTCAGCGTGGTGTAAGCCTAATATGGAACTATGAATTAGCCCACTCCAGAATCTCCAACTTAACGTATTTGCTTCTTCTAATATATTTGCTTCACCTCTCCCATCACAATCACTATAATTCTTCAGATTATTTTGTTAATATTATTTATTTATTTATTTTGCTCTGGTAGGATACAAAACTAAAAAAAAAGCTAAAAAATATGACAGGCAGTCCAGACTACAATAATCTGATACACAGCAAAATCAACAAAACAAATCGGGTTTTAGACAAATCATTAACATCAACCCCAGCTTTCTTAGCTTTCCTGAACCCTCCCTCCGAGGGTCCAGGAAAGAGAGGGAAATAACGTTGCCATCGCTACCTTTCCCTCCTACTTAGCAACTTGATTTGAGATGTCACTTTGTTCATGCTCAGAAGGGCGGTGCTTCCTGGGAGAGCCCAATGTTTCCTAGGTGCCCCGTCCACCGCTGTGTGGCAGACAGAGCTTTAATCCCCTCCTCCCGTTGTCGCCCGCCCTAGTCCCGCCGCCGCAGCCGCGCCGTCTGAGCCCAGCGCAGGGAAGAGGAGCGTCAGCTGCTGCGACAAAGGCGGCGCCGCCGAGCGGTGAGGTGGTGGAGCAGTAGCTGACGTCCACCGTCCCTCCTTCTCTCTCCTGTGTGGCTGTTACCTAGAGCCGAGCCTCTTTCCCCCTGGCGTCCGCAAAAAGAGAAGCAGCCGCCGGCGGAGGAAGATCCATAGGGAAGCGTCTCGAAGGTGGCCCAAGAGGTGAGTCTCGCCTCCTTCCTTGCCGAAAGGTGGGGGAGAAAGGATGCTCTGCGATGCCAGCTGGGCGTCAAGGGCATGTCCGCTGCTGCGCATCGCCTGTGAACGTTTTCAGCCCGGCCTGTCTTTCAGCCCTTCAGGCTCCGAGCGGCGGAGCGCCTTAGAATGATGTGCAGTTAGCGCCACTCTAAATCGCCTCAGGGAGTCTCGCAAGCCTTCTCTCCTCCTCTCCTCTCTTTTGCAGCCGGATCCGGGGGCGGGGGGGGAACAAGAAGGCTGTGATATCACATTTGCCTTTCCTCTCTTCTCTTCCTTGTGGATGTTTTTACTAGAAAGAAATCAGAAGGATCAGAAAGAGCTTCAGAGCTTTTAGGACAGTGATGCCTCCACAGGAGGTGATTATTTTTGCAAGAGGATGATCACCAGCAAAAAGTGATTTTAAAAGCTTTGGCCGATGATCTGTGGTCCACAGTGGCTATTTCAATGAATGCATTGACCCATTTGATGCGATGTTGTAGCTCATCGCTGATCAGGGCTAGTATTAGGTTGGGTTCAGGCATTGGGCTAAGCAGTTTTAATTTGGCTTGATATGTTGTCAGAACTCACTGATTTGGGTCTGAATACTGTGCTGTATGGTTTATCGGACCAACCCCCACAATTTTTCTTAAAGTACTAAACCAGGGCCAAACAAATCATGGTTTAATGTGACCTGTATGACTATGCATGGAAATCTTTTCCTGTCACCCAAATATCAGATCACATTATGTCCCACAGTATAGTGTGAGGAATATAACATTTGATTCACTGAAGCTTTACAGGCCTTTTCCAGTCTGGTCCAGCCTAGATATGTTGGAATGACAACTCCCATTATTATCCTCCAGTTTTGGTTCCATTTGGCTGAGCTTCTAATTATTGTAGTCTTTACACATCTAGAATGCACCAATTTGATAAAAAGAATAATAGCCAAAAAAACAACAACCCACAAACCAATCCATCATGTTCTTTAGGGATTACTTGTAACTAGAATAAATTATATATTATGTATAATTCACAGGAAAGTGGATATATTGAAATAGGAGATACTGTAGCTGCTTATGACAGTATCCCCATTTAATTATGATATTAGATATCTAGCTGATTTTGACAGCTGATGGAACCAGAATCAGTTCATTCATTATACATAATGTTAAATGAGCTCTATCTCTCTTTTTCATTTACAAGTATGACTTAGCTTTAAGGAGACTAAATTTGTGTAATATGACTACTGCTTTGTGTGTATGTGTGTATAATCTGAAGGATATATATATCATCTGGACAATTTTTACAGGACTGTCTCAGTGGCTGCCTTTAAATAATAGTAATAATAGTGAGAGATTGAAACAAGAATCTTTGCTGCAATTTGCAAACTGCTAGATGCAATCTAAAATTATGAGCAATAAAGTACTAGGTCATGACTTGAAAAACAATGCATTAAACAGTCTCAGAAAACACAATTGTTAAATTACCATTATGGCATTAATTCAGTAATTCTTCAAAGCCAAGCTTTTGTATTTTAAGATGCAATCTTTGCTTTTGCTGCTGATATATATAATGAATGCAAGTGTAGATGAAAGATTTCAATCTTTAATATGTTATTTAATAAGTGATTAGCCCTGCTAAAAGCATTTTTTCCTCAAACTTTTTGCACTTGAATTGGGTTATGTGTCCAGAATATTGCTTATCTATATCAATGTCTATTTAAAATAATTTATTCTGTTGTGCAAGTCTTGTATATTTTAGTCAGTTCTCTGACTGAGGGGAGTCCCAATGATATTTGCAGGCAAATATCTGCAAAGCTTTTTTCTTTTGTAATATATTTGTAGCCGTGCTTTTTATTTGTATTATAGATAACATTTAATCAAATAAATGATTGTTACAGTCACAGATCACCATGAGATCTAAGATTTTAACTGTGTTTTCCTACTTCTATCTATGCAAGATCTCTGGCCATTCTTGGAAGGGATCATAGATTAGTAGCAAAGCACACATAAGCCCAAGTATAATCCCTGGATCAATTCCTGATCTGCAGGTACAGTTCTGGCCTTTGCTTGAGTCATTGATCTAATCCAATATGGAAAATTCTTAATGAAACATTGAGAGTATGGAAAGAGAAATATTGCTTGTCTAAATAGTCGAATAATATCATTCACAGATATCCAATAACAATGTGTAATCATATTGTGACAGATTAATAATCTTGGTTCCTGATTCTCTTCTAAATCTGCTGGATTGCAGATGATAATGAATTATAATTAATCAAATATTTATAAAAATAATAAATAATTAAAAATAATTTTAATAAATATTTATTAAAAATAAATATTTTGAGAGGAAAAGAAATAAGTACATTGCGTGTCATATGTTGCATTATTTTTGCATGATGCTCACTCAGTGTCCTATTTTGAAATAAAATCAGTAAAAAGTCACTTGGGTGTGATATTTTGATAGTGATGCTAAGAAAACTAAGATTGTCCAAGCATCTACAAAACTTTCAGATTTCTATTCTATGTGATTCTATGCTATTCTATTCCATTCCATCCCACTCCACCCCATCCCATTCTCTATCCCTTATTAATCTGGAACCTTGTGCATAATAGTGAATGAAGATGGGTGTGCCTTTTTTTGAAACATCATACAAAATGATGGGGTAAAGGATGGAAGAGGTTATTGCATAAATAATACATAGAAATTTTGAAATATAGAAGTACAAATCCCAAACTATGTCGTTATAGACAAAGATCTCTTTATTTTTTACAGAATGTTTTGATATTATTATTATATCTTTTATTCATTAAACATGCAACTCAGTCAATGGAACATTAAAAAATGTATCACAAATATTATTTACTGACGCTGATGGTTGATACATCCTAGGACTCAACCAAGTATCTTCTTAAAATGTATGATGTTCAAAGTAGCATAGTTTTTTGCAGTTCTGTTGGTGTTATTGCAGGAAGCTGAAATTTCTTATTTTAAATTATTATTATTATTAGATTATTAATTCCAGATAACTTTGGAATTGTTGCCCTAATGATTACATATATCACTTGATTATTTTCTGTTTTTTGGAACACTGAAATGTAATTGATACCCGTAAGATAAAGACCTTTAAAGCAAATGTCCAGTGCTTTTCAAACCATTGGAAAATATATAACTATTCAGTTATATTCAGCAACAATTCTTTTACATCCAGCTGCAGCTTTTTAAGGATACAAAGGGTTCTCTTGAAAATGTATCAAATATACAGTTCCAAAATTTCTGGACAGTGTGGGTGTGATGACCCGGAGCGTGGCACAAAGGCAGCACAGTCAAATAACCAAGAAATGTCCCTTTAATACCTCCAACTTTGCCCCCAATGTCCAGGTTACCTTCGGATGGAGAAAAAACTTCCCAAGAACAGTCGTTAAGTGGAGGAAATTCAGTCCGAAAACAAAGTACATACAAACTGTAAATAGAAATCCACACAAACCACACTGCAGTAATTAACCTGACAGGGCAGGAGAAGGAATTGCAGACTTGAAAGCCCAATAAAACACACACAATTGGGAAGATGCCAGGAACCCAGATAAGCCTTGACGATACCAGATAATTCACGATTTGCTCCCAACAACTTTGTGGTGCACAGCTTCCCTTTTTAAACACTGTCTTCCCAGCTGCAGCTAATGAAGGGAATCAGGGCCCTTTTCTCCCTTGTAAGCCAGGCAACTCATGTTGCTCCCTTCTCCGTTCCTCCCTGCGTGCCCTAGGATGAAGAGAGGGTGAGCCTGGATCTTCCTCTGAATTCTATCTCCCTTGCTCTACCTCTCCCCTGCTCTGCCCAGTCAGCCTTTGCCCTTCCCCAGTTTCTTCCACAGCCAACGGAGCCACACTCCCACTCCCTGTCAGCTGCTCGGCCTCCCCCTCCGAATCAGATTCTGACAGGAGCATGACACTGGGGTATTTCCTTTTATGTTCAGCTTCTGAGTGACATAACACAGTGTCTTAGGAAATACTGTATTTGATGTGTATAAAGGCCTGACAGCCTCAAGCTGTTACTTCTTATGCTGATACTGAGAATGAATCCAGGTTAAGAATTTGTTGTTCTGAATTTAAAACTATACCAACAGTGTTGGCAAGGTGGTCTGTCTGGATGGCAGTTACTTCATCTTCTGATTGGTGAAGTTTCCTGCTTCTTTGGTCTTCCCATCCATGCCTGGAAACAAGTCACTTCCTTTTCTGTGAGCAGGTCTTTGAGGGAATTACGATTTTAAATTGCATGATCAAACAAGTCCAACATATAAAATCCTAAAATCTTAAAGGACTTTAGAGGTCCTTGATACAAATCCCCTGTTCAGTGCAGGAGCTGCTTGCTCAGAGGAACATTTTAATGGTGGACCAGTTGTTCTGCTGTCACTTGAAGTAGAAGAGAAAATTGGCACACCATAGTCAAATTCAGGGAGAAAGCACTTTATTATTTCCCTTTTCCTCTTGTCACCTGGCTAGAAGGAGAAATTGTCATAACTCTTATCAATTTCACTCCTGGTCCCAAATATTCCAAACCAATAGGTGTTTTAAGGGAATGATGACAGCAAGTGGGACTTCACTGGAAATAACCCATGAATACAAAGAAGGGCACTGGAGTATGGAACATGGAACTACCTCATTTCATTTATGTAAAGTAGGCAAAAAGGGGAAAGTTTCATCAGAGGATTGATTAAAATAAGCCACCCATCATTTCTTCATTTCATTAGTAAGACAATCCTTCCAGTGGTAGGATTCAAAATTATTTACTACTGGTTCTGTGGACTTGGTGGGCATGGTGTGGCTTGGTGGGCATGGCTTGGTGGGTGTGGCAGGGGAGGGATACTGCAGAATTCCCACTCTCTTTCCACTCTTGGAGGAAGGTTATTGCAAAATACCATTTCCTCCCCACCCCACTAACCTGCTTTCCAGCTCCATTCTCCTGTGCAGGGCAACAAAAGAAGACCCAGCCGATCAGCTGGGACTCGGGAGGCAGCACATAGATTGGGGCTGGGCCAGTCAGAGGTGTATTTGTCAGTTCTCCAAACTACTCAAAATTTCTGCTACCGGTTCTCCAGAACTGGTCAGAATCTGCTGAATACCACCTCTGAATCCTTCCAATCAGTTGGATACAAGGGGAAGCTGTTAAAATTCCCTGTCTATCCCCCACTTCTCTGGAATATCCCAAATCAATAAGTGTTGCAGGAAATATATAGGGATGCTCAAAATGCTTTTGCATGTGGCTGGCCAAAATGCTTTGCATGTTACCTACCCAAGGGATACAAACGAATGGGTGAAAGCAAGGGAGGAGCTGTATTGGGGAGAGACAATGATATTGCCAGCAGGATCTATCCTTCGGCAGTCCAATGGAGGAAAACAAGTTTTGAACATCTGCTAAAAGGAACCAATATTCAACTGAAATGCATAATGCTTCAATACAGGTAGTCCTTGACTTACCACAATTCATTTAGTGACCATTCAAAATTACAATTCCACTGAAAAAAGTGACTTATTCTTTTTCATACTTACGACTGTTGCAGCATCCTTATAGATATGTGATCTAAATTCAGACATTTGGCAACTGACTCATATTTATGACAGTTAGAGATAACTGGTATAGCATTTAAGATAACTTAAGATAGCTAGTAGCTGGTAACTTTCTTGTATGATAGTCAAGAATATACTGTACATTTAGTGATAAAGATACCATGCTGAGATCCTTAATGGCTTTCACAGTCTAGAGTTATAGAAATTGTTAAGGTAAAATGCCAAACTGCTTTATTCATATAAGAAAAAATGCTCATTGTTGTTCCTAATATTAAGCATACAAGTTCCATGATGCATCACTGCATATTCCCCTCCCACTAAGTATAAAAAGGTACTGATTTCTGGTTTTTAGCTCTCTCTCCTCCCTCTCCTGAAAGAATGATGTACCTAAGAGAAAACATAGACATGATGTAAGTTTATATTTCTACAATAAAAGGATTATTCTGATCATAAATAATTTTGGCTAGATCCATTAAAAGTTATCAACAGAAATGAAAAATTGTCTTTACATGTTGCTGTTCATGCTGCTAAACCTATTCAGTTTTTCCCAATTTACTCACAATCAGCATGAAGATGCGTTTAATACCTTTCAATCAATCAATCAAATAAAAGCAGACAGATAATATATTCTAATAAAATCTACACTTTGTAAATTAATGCTTTATAACTTAGGAAAATATGTAGGTGATAAAAAGCCACCAGAGGGCAGGATGTTGGCCTGGCATCTTTAATCCGGAGTTTCACAGCTAAGGTGTGACATTGATGCATATAAAGGTCAGAGAGGGAGGGGTATTAGACAATGTAGTCTTTTTTTTCCAGTCAGTCAGAATTGCTTTTGTGCAGCTACTAAGAGTACTACAGCTATGGGTATAGAGATTCTAGAAGACTGGTGTTCTTATAATGAAGTAGGATTGGACAATTTGACAATCATGCTGCATGTACCTTATAAATTAATTGGGAAACCTGTTTTGGATTACTGTGTAAACAAGCCAGAAACCTATAGCCATCTTTTTAAAATATTTATATTTAACAAAGAAACACTATCCCCATCATAGTTTTATATTGGTATTTTTCAGTATTATGGAGGAGGGTGCTATTTATTTTTCTCATTGAGCTTATTTACACTGTTCAATACATACTCCTACCTGTCTGCTTTTGTTGATTTAAAAGCAAGAAAAAATGGAGAGTGGGAGGAGTAGGATCCCCTAGAAATGGTTGCCTGAAAAACATAGGCCGTTAGATTTGAACTTTTGAAGAAATGCTAAAAAAGGTTCATGATCAGCACTGAAGGAAAGCAGGCCACCAATTCAATTAAGCTGAATTCCCCAACCTGTGACAGACAAATGGAAGCATCCTGAGCATTTTTCATGGCATCAAAGGTAATAAGTCAGAAAAAACTAGCAACCTCTATTTTTTCAGTTCAGTGAAATTGCAAAGTCAGCCTGATTTTCCCACACTCCTTGAGGCTTTCTAGAGGCTGTTTCCTAGTGACAGTATTTGCACCCAAAGTTGATGGCTGACCCATTTGAAACAAAAGCTGATTGGCAGACAACTCCTCCCCCTTCTTTTCCTTGTTTGTTTCAGTGTGAACCATTACACAGAGTGGTGGCCTATTTCTAGTGCTATAAATGTATGCAAAAAGTTTATAAATCTGGCACTTCCTTATCTTAAAATAAAACTCAACTACAAAGAAATTCTGCTTGAGAATCAGTCTTAATAAGATATTTAAAACCTGTGGTAACAGCTGTACCCCAAGAATTAAGCAGGAGTTGGAGATTTGCCAGCTATCCCAGTTTCATATAACATACCTTTTACATATCCCTGGGTTTCTTGAAAGATTGTGAAAATCAGCCTTGGATGTACAGGTAGAATTTAGAGAAGGAAAAACGAAAACAAATTTTGTTCATTTCTTGCAGTAGCAGGTCCTTAATTCAGATTGAGTTTAGCACCAATCCCCATCCATTCCATTCTTGAAAACAACTTTAAATACAAACTCCATTGGGGGTTTACTTGTCAGAGTGAGTTGATGAAGAGTAATACACTTTCATATTAATCAAAATTATATTTCAGCATACTGGATATATTAAGCATTTTGTCATAGTAATGACAAAGGCATTTGCTGAACAATTTTTTTCCATACTGGAAAAAATAGCATTACTATATACAGTCAATTGCCATTGAAATTAATATACATCATACATACAAGAGCATCTTGCTGTTGACAATGAAAAAAATTCTTGTGTTGTCACTTCATTAGTTTTAAAGGAATGAGAGTTTGTTTTCTGGCCATTATCTTGTTTCATATGACATGCATCAAAAGTGATACAGGTATTTTATCTTGGAATAAATTATCAAGGCATACATAATAACTCAAAACAATAATGAATAAAACTGAATTGTGCCCTCAGTTTTCAAATGCTAACTCCTTTTAAAGCTAGAAAATAGTAATTACTCTCATATCCATCCAAACGATTATGGTTAGTGTAAGGTTATATGCAGTTGTTAAAAATAAATAATTTTAAATAACAAAAAGTCCTGTATCTGAATTTGTGCAGCCAGTTCTAGCTATAGGTTATAATCCTGAAATAAGGCAAGTTCATATTTTCAATATATACTTCTAACTTTTATGTTTTAGGATGGATGTGGCACCTCCTAGCTACTGTTTTGTTGCATTTCCACCAACTACTAAAGATGGCCATGCAGTAGTTGGAAAAAATTCTGCACGTCCTCGTGATGAAGTTCAGGAGGTAGTTTATTTTGCTGCTGCTACTTATGATCCAGGATGTAAAGTTGAGGTAAATAAAAATATTTGAGGTTCTGGCAAAATATTTTTCAAAATTGTTGAAACACTTGTAGAACATCTTAAAATATTATTTTTCTTTTGGTTCCTTCCTTCCAATTGTCTGTCCACAATTGGTTCTGTTTATAGAATTAACAGAGGTTAACAGATCTTCTTTATCAAAGATCAATATTTTCATCACAGCAGCAATATTCCTATTTTCCAAAGACAGATTATGATATATTTAAATCTTCTGTTTAAATCTGCAGAAAAACACCATAAGTATTTCAGTAGTATGAATTTATGTGGCTGTTGGATCCTGAATAATGTGATTAGATAAATTCATTTGTCCCAGATGATCAATTTTAGTGCCTTTTTAAAAAGGATATTCATAAAGATGTTTGGTTCTTCAGCATTGAGATTGTAGACTCAGCTATCCAGATTTTATTATAAAAATTATAATAATGCATTCATGGCCTCCACACATCACAACTTATTACATTTATAATTCTGGATATGTTGAGGCCATGAATGCATCTGAAATCTTTAAAAAAGATTGTAGGCATAAGTCACATAGCTTCTCTTATAACTGTTTAAGGCTGCTTACATAGTTCATGCTGAATTGTAATAAGATTATAAACTACAATACAATGGCCTTCTCTAATCTGGTTTCACACATGATATTCAGACAACAATTTCTAGAATTTAGTCATTGTAGCTGGCAATTTTGAACATTGCAGGTTGAGGAACAATTTATTAGGAATTATATACAAATCTGAATCTTTAGTATTTATTAAGATAAAAATTATATATAGTCTAGTCTAAAATCTTAAATGAACATAAACATTTTAAAATGACGACTGAGAAATAATAAAAAGGTTGGCATGACAAACCAATTTCCTTCATCTAGACTGATTATGTTCCATCAAATCATTTTCAACAACTTATTACTCTTCCATCAGTGGTGTTAATACTGATATTTTGTGGTATATAATACATTTGTTTTTAAAATATTAAAGAACTTTCTTTTTCTGAGTGTATGAAAACATTTACATTCTTTTTAGTTGTGGGTTTGAATATTATGTTAAACCATTTATATATTTATAAACCATATATAAAATGACTGCTTCTTACCTCTGTGGGTTGTAACTTTGAATAGCCTGCCTGAGATAGTATCTCGAATATTTAGGTTGTGCAGTGACTCAATAGATCTGTACTGTGCTTCAGATTGTAAGACAAAAAGGTGCTTTGGAGTATACACAGATACCCTTTAAGCTGTGATGTCTTAAGCCAAGGCCTGTTTTATGTAAGAATTTGAAAATAGGCACTCTACATTTATACAACCACCCAACTCATACACAGTGACACCCTACATTAGACGTCCACAATTAAAAACTCACAATATACAGATGAAACTCAAAAAATTAGAATATCATGCAAAAGTTCATTTATTTCAGTAATGCAACTTAAAAGGTAAAACTAATATATGAGATAGACTCATTACATGCAAAGCAAGATAGTTCAAGCTGTGATTTGCCATAATTGTGATGATTATGGCTTGCAGCTCATGAAAACCCCAAATCCACAATCTCCGAAAATTAGAATATTGTGAAAAGGTGCAATATTCTAGGCTCAAAGTGTCCCACTCTAATCAGCTAATTAAGCCATAACACTTGCAAAGGGTTCCTGAGCCTTTAAATGGTCTCTCAGTCTGGTTCAGTAGGAATCACAATCATGGGAAAAACTGCTGACCTGACAGTTGTGCAGAAAACCATCATTGTCACCCTCCATAAGGAGGGTAAGCCTCAAAAGGTAATTGCAAAAGAAATTGGATGTTCCCAAAGTGCTGTATCAAAGCACATTAATAGAAAGTTATGTGGAAGGGAAAAGTGTGGAAGAAAAAGGTGCACTAGCAGCAGGGATGACCGCAGCCTGGAGAGGATTGTCAGGAAAAGGCCATTCAAAAGTGTTGGGGACTTTCACAAGGAGTGGACTGAGGCTGGAGTCAGTGCATCAAGAGCCACCACACACAGACGGATCCTGGACATGGGCTTCAAATGTCGTATTCCTCTTGTCAAGCCGCTCCTGAACAACAAACAACATCAGAAGCATCTTACCAGGGCTAAAGAAAAACAGACCTGGTCTGTTGCTCAGTGGTCCAAAGTCCTCTTTTCTGATGAGAGCAAGTTTTGCATCTCATTTGGAAACCAAGGACCCAGAGTCTAGAGGAAGAATGGAGAGGCACACATTGCAAGATGCTTGAAGTCCAGTGTGAAGTTTCCACAGTCTATTGATTTGGGGAGCCATGTCATCTGCTGGTGTTGGTCCACTGTGCTTCATTAAGTCCAGGGTCAACGCAGCCATCTACCAGGAGATTTTGGAGCACTTCATGCTTCCTTCCGCAGACGAGCTTTATGGGGATGCTGATTTCATTTTCCAGCAGGACTTGGCACCTGCCCACACTGCCAAAAGCACCAAAACCTGGTTCAATGACCATGGGATTACTGTGCTTGATTGGCCAGCAAACTCGCCTGACCTCTATGGGGCATTGCCAAGAGAAAGATGTGAGACATGAGACTGAACAATGCAGAAGAGCTGAAGGCCGCTATTAAAGCATCCTGCTCTTCCATAACATCTCAGCAGTCCAATATTGTTCTATGTACAATCCTTGTTTTATTGATTGCATGTAATATTCTAATTTTCTGAGGTTGTGGATTTGGGGTTTTCATGAGCTTTAAGCCATAATCATCACAATTATGACAAATCACGGCTTGAACTATCTTGTTTTGCATGTAATGAGTCTATCTCATATATTAGTGTCACCTTTTAAGTTGCATTACTGAAATAAATGAACTTTTGCACGATATTCTAATTTTTTGAGTTTCACCTGTATGTTCAAAAGTCTCTTTTTTATTCAGAATCTAAAACTCTGTATATCCCTATAGGATAATAATAGTTTTTGTGCAGTTAAATCTAATCCGATTCAATTGAATGCCAATTTGATCTAGTAAACTACTGGCCTGGAAATTTGGAGAAATTTGGAAATTTAGTCCTGTTTAGGCATGAAAGCCATCTGGCTGACTTTGGGCCAGTCACCTCTCAAGCAAACCCATTTCACAGGCTTGCTGTTGCAGGGAAAAAGAGGAGGAAGATGAAGTATAATGAAAATTTGCTGCCTTGAATCACTTATAAAGTAATACAGGTCAGATAAAAAATTATCTCCTTTTTTCTGTACAGTGCACATATATTGAAATAGACCAAGTACCTAAGACAAATGCTGTTGCACTGAGCAGACCTTCCTGGCTCTGGGGGGCTGAAATGGGAGCCAATGAACATGGAGTCTTCATTGCTAATGAAGCTGTGCTAGCCAGAGAAGCAGCCTCTGAAACTGAAGCTCTCCTAGGAATGGATCTTGTGAGGTGAGAAGCTCATCTTATCAACAAGGAATTTATCCTTTGGTAGGGTGATTTTGAATCACCTAAGACACCAGAAACAGACATACAGACATATAGACAGACAGACAGACAGACGAGAGAGAGAGGGAGAGGGAGAGGGAGAGAGGGCGGGCTTTTTGGTAATATTATTGCATTGGTCACTCTGTTTCAAAAACAAAATACATTCACATAAAGTGTACTTATCAGGTTATATGCAAAATGTAATTTTTATTTCAGATTTTGCGAAGTGGAACCCACAATTCAACCTTGAACTAGCAATATTCTGTTTTATCAGTGCATTATAGTATATTAATTGTATATATATTTTTAATTCATGGGGAAGATCTAGCAGCTGAAGCTACATATTCTCCGGTCTGCTTATGGACCCTGAAAATTCTTTCTTTCTTTCTTTCTTTCTTTCTTTCTTTCTTTCTTTCTTTCTTTCTTTCTTCCTTCCTTCCTTCCTTCCTTCCTTCCTTCCTTCCTTCCTTCCTTCCTTCCTTCCTTCTTCCTTCCTCTTCCCCCCTCTCACACACAGAAATTCGTTCCCTTCATTATTTTGTCTTAGATTAAAAGTAATTATATTTAACATATTGTCTTGAGTCCAAATTCATTATAATCCCATATTGCTAATCAGACTGTTCTCGACATTTTTAAAAAGTCAGTGGCTTGTATTTCTGCCTCCTTCTCCTGTTAAATAGAATTTTGTTCTGTAAATTATTTTATTTGTTCAAGCACTTTAATGAACCACAGGTTCTTAATGTTTATCCAACACCAAGTCCATCTAGTAGACAACAATTTGTAAAGCTATCTGAAATAGATTTGAAATTATCCAGATGCATTTTTTTAAAAAAAGGAAACAATTTTAGGAATTTACTCTTTTCCTCTGACTGCCAATTTTCCATTGCAAATTATTATCCTCCTCTTTCTCCCTTTTCTTTTTTTCATACAGCTGATCTACGGCTGATACAGTTTAAGGCTCCAGGAAATAGCCAATTTCCCCGACCTAGCACCCTCCATGTCTGTTGAGCCAGACACTGGTTGTGCTTTCTGAGAGCTTAGAAACAATACCAATATTGCTGAACAGCATCAGCATGGAGAGTATGGTACTTGAAGAATATTTGCAAAAAGACAGAAAAATGTTTTTTTTTTATTCCACCATTCATATTTGCTAAGGATGTGTCTTTTTAAGATGTGAGGTTAACTGTTGCATTGTTGTCATACAATTGACTTTGTGCCGTTATATAGTACCAATAATTCCCCAGAAAACATGTGGAATCATTGTTTATTTAAAGCAGTGCTTTTTCAAACTTGGCAACTAGCATGCTAGCTGAGGAATTCTGGAAATTAAAGTCCAGACATCTTCAAGTTGCCAAATTTGAAAAACACAGCTTAGACTTTATTTAATTACTCAACAGATAGCTACATCATTTTCTTCTTTTCTGTATGTAAATTAAAGATAAATTCTAAGTGCTTCTGTAACTAGATAGCTTTTTTTATTCCCTTCCCAGACTTGGGCTTGAAAGAGGTTCAACTGCTAAAGAAGCCTTGGATGTCATTGTTTCGCTGCTGGAAGAATATGGTCAAGGTGGAAATTACTATGAAGATGGAAATATGTGCCATACTTTCCTATCTGCTTATCTGATAGTAGACAGAAAAGAAGCTTGGGTGTTGGATACTATTGGAAAGTATTGGGCAGCAGAGAGAATTACAGGTCTGCTTTTAATTTTTATCCCTATCTATTACTTATAAGAAAATATTATAAAATGTGCATTTCCAATGTGACACTGTATAAATTCAGATTTCTTGTGTTAAGTTTGCATGAAGAGTCAGACGCGAAGAGCTTCAGTGAAGAGTTTATTAGTAACTACAGCTCGAATGGACCCGTCTTGGCTGGGCTACGGCTGCTACTTATAGCCAGCAGCCGCAGTTGCCAGCCAATCAGAGTGCAGGGTTTTCCCGCACTTTTCAAACCAATCATATTTGACATTTTACAAGAACAATTCAAACTAAACCAATGACATTCAAACTTACATACATAACACCCCTCCCCATTAGGTTCAGTCCATACCAAACCCCAACCTATCTAATGTATTCTTTTAAATAGGTGGGGCTCTTACGTGTACGTTGACACCTTCATGGTTCAGAAGTTTTAACATTCTCACCCAGTGAGAGAGGAAATGTGTCTGCTGACATTTCCCTACTGGGACTTCCTGTGAAAGAAGACCCTGTTTGATTGTTAGAATCTGGTCTCTCCTCCCAACCCATCTCCAGCCCAATATCAGCACCCAAGTCAGGTAGTGATGTGCAATCTTCCACTTCTAAGGATGGATTTTGGCATTGTGACAGGTTTTGGAATGGTTCCTGTCGTAATGGCTTGTTGCACATGGGATAGAGTCTTGCTTGCTGATTATCCTCCTGCTCCTCCCCTTCCTCCCCTTCCTCTGTTTGCACCCTGTAAGAACGAGGGCCTGTGATTTGAGTTCTCTCAGCAGGAATCCACAAAGGTTCACCCATAAGGTTCTTAGCACAAACAGAATCACCCACACTGAATGTGCGAACTTTGGAAGTGGAATCTAGTGGTGCGTTGGGTGCGTAAGTGGGATGAAGGCGGTCAAGGGAAGACCTAAGTTTTCTACCCATCAACAACTCTGCTGGGGATAAGTTATTAGATGGGTTAGGAGTAATGTGCTGAACACTAAGAAGTTTTCAACTTTCTCAGTGATGTCCCCAGGACCCAGTTGCTGAAGTTTCTCCTTGGTAAACGTACCATGCGTTCAGCCCGGCCGTTAGCGAAGGGTGCCCAGGGGCAGTGAGGGCATGTCTGATACCCTGTTGTGCTAAATAGGATTCAAAAAGGTTGGATGTAAATTGAGGGCCATTGTCAGAGACAAGAAACAGGTAACCCGTGGGTTACAAAAGTTTTGAGCTGCTTGATGACAGCATCAGTTGTGGTGGATGCCATAGGGATTACCTCTAGCCATTTGGAATATGCATCTACTATAATAAGAAAGGTGTGCCCTCTGGTAGGGCCTGCGAAATCAATGTGAATCCTAGACCATGGGTCCCTAGGACATTCCCATTCCTGTTTGGGGTGAGAGGTGGGGCAGGCCTGACTACCTGACAGTTGGGACAAGATGCAACCCAGTTTTCAACCATTTTGTCAATACCTGGCCACCATACATAACTCCTGGCCAATCCCTTCATCCTTACAATACCAGGATGACCCTCATGTAACATTTCCAAAACCTCTCTTTGTAGTTTTGCAGGAATAACCACCCTGTTACCCCACAAAATACATCCTCTTAATACAGATAATTCAGTTTGCCTGGACTTAAAAGGTTGGGCCAGGTGAGGTAGATCTTGAAGAGGCCAACCTTTCTTAATCCAGCCTATAACAGGAGCCAATAAAGTGTCTTTGGCAGTCTCTCTGGCAATTTCAGCAGCATGCACTGGAAGCTTGGCAACAGTTTCTAGGAAAAAGGTGTGTGTTTCAGGTTCAAAGTCCTTTGTGGCAGGAAGTGGGCAACGACTCAGTGCATCAGCATGTCCAATGTCCTTGCCAGGCTTGTGGATAAGTTTGTAAGAATAAGCAGCAAGAAATTCAGTCCACCTCAGCATTCTTGGTGACAGGATAGTAGGTGTAGGTTTATCTCCTGCCACAATGCCTAACAAAGGTTTGTGATCTGTAACAATGGTAAATGTTCTCCCATACAAATATTCATGAAATTTCTTGACAGCTGCAACAATTGCCAATGCTTTCTTGTCCAATTGGCTGTAATTCCTCTCTGCTTTGGTCAAAATGCGAGAATAAAATCCAATAGGGGCTTCTCTCCCGCTGGGAAGTCTGTGGCTCAAACCCTCCCCACTCCAAAGGGGGATGCATCACAAGTCAGTACAACAGGCAAATTCTCAGAGAACTGTATCAGTACAGCATCAGACGTGATTAGTCTTTTAATACTGTTAAATGCTGATTGTTCCTTCCTCCCCCTGACCCAAACAGACTTTTTGTCAAGTAATCTGTGTAATGGTTCTGCAATGTTTGCCTTCTGAGGTAGGAACATGTGATAAAAGTTAATGAGTCCAAGGAAGGCTTGCAAATCTGTTTTGCATTTAGGTCTAGGGGCTTCTTTGATTGCTTGAACCTTGGCATCGGTAGGGTGGATGCCATGCTTGTCAATCATATAGCCCAGGAACTCAACCTTGTCAGTTTTAAGAGTGCATTTTTCTTCCTTGACTTTTAACCCCGCTTTCCTGAATCTGGTAAGGACTTCTCTGAGTCTTTCTTGTAACTGAGTGTCATTTTCAGCAGAGATTAACACATCATCAAAGTAAGGCACTACCCCTGGCAGTCCTTGGAGCATCCTTTCCATAAGGCTTTGAAAAATACCTGGTGCCACGCTTACTCCAAATTGTAACCTTTTGCATTTGAAGGCACCTCTATGAGTCACAATGGTTTGGGCCTCTGCAGTGGCATCATCAACTGTTAGTTGTTGTCCAATTTGGCAAAAACTGTATCCCTGCCAAGTGAATGTAATAGATGATGCACCACTGGAACTGGGTATGCTCTGCTGCAGCGCATGGTTCAGTGTACCCTTATAGTCCCCACAGATTCTTACTGACCCATCAGTCTTAACAGGTGTGACTATGGGTGTCTCCCATCTGGAGTGGTCAGTGGGCTCTAAAACTCCTTCAGCTACTAGTTTATCTAATTGTGCATCAATTTTTTCCTTTAAGGCAAATGGGACCCTTCTGGGCTTTAAATGAATTGGGGACACCTTGGGATCTAGGTTGAAAGTGATAGGGGTCCCCATATACTTGCCCAATCCTTTGCTGAAGACCTCTGGAAACTCAGACTTCAAGGCCTCCTCCCATTCAGAGTTGCTCACGTGATTGATGCCAGTCACCTCGATGCCTAGTGGATTGAACCACTCAAGTCCCAGCAAGCTTGGGCGATCCTTGTCCATGATGGTCAGGGGCAAACGTTTGGTGTGGCCTTTGATCTTCATGTTGAATTCTCTTGTTCCAACTACTGGAATCTTGTTCCCTTGGTAGTCTTTAAGAGTCAGTGCTTGCTTCTGGAAATGTTTCTTCTGAATGTTGGGAAGTAGCCTGTGAATAGTGTCCCATGACACCATAGATAAATAGGAGCCTGAGTCCACTTCCATTTGGCAAGGCCTTCCTTCAATGAGTACCTTCACATGTACTTTTCTGCTTCTTAAGGTTGAAGAATGACCAATGGTGACTGTTTGATGAGTTTCATTCTTCCCATTTGCTTCTGAGTTGCCCCATTTTCTCACTGAAGTTGTTGGGCTTGAAAACTTTGTCAGGAAACTTTCTTCTGTGGGGTGGAGTTCTGGATGATTTGCAGACTCTTGCTAAGTGACCTCTTTTTTTGTAGGCAGATGGTATCAAGAAACTTGCATTCAGTGCGGGGTGGCCCCCAACCTCTGCAATAAAAGTCTTGCCTTTTCTTCCCAGGTCTTTCTTTTCTTTTCCATTCTGAGTCTATAAATTCCTTCCTCCACCTCACTGCAGTCTGATTCAGAATCTATTTGCTCGCAATGAGTTGTTGTGGACTTTTCCACATCAGAATGGCTTAAGGCCTTTTTAATTTTCTTCATGGCTGCTGCTGAGGACTTAGTAGCTTCTGCTGAGGAGGCCTCTTCTATGGCTTCCTTCAACATGATCTTACGTTTTAATAACAATTTGCTCTGAAGCACTTTGTCTTTGAGGCCTAGAACAAATCGATCGCGCATGGCCTCCTCCAAGTTGTTAAACTTGCATGCACTCCCAATGTCTCTTAAACTTGCCACGAAGTCGTGCGTTTTCGCTTTCCCTTGATCCCGACGGTAAAACTGGTGTCTCTTAATGAGGCACGATACTTGTGGGGCGTAATGGCCTCTTAAAAGCTTTTCTAGATCAGGCCATTCCATTACCTTCCGTCTGCAGCTCCGCCAATGCCTTCGCCATCTTGAAGACTGCCGGACGCAGTGCGTAAGAAAGACCCTCTTCTGCTTCGAGATGTCGGCGTGGTCGTTTCCTTCCAAATACATTTGGAAGCGATCCGCATACGATTCCCAGTCTTCTGCCACGGATTGACGGGGCTGGGGGTGTTCAGCACAGCTATCTCGCTCTTCTGCATGTCTTCCACATCGTCTTCTCTTCAGGGGAATCCCATCCTCGTCGCCAGTGTTAAGTTTGCATGAAGAGTCAGGCGAAGAGCTTCAGTGAAGAGTTTATTAGTGACTACAGCTCGAATGGACCTGTCTTGGCTGGGCTACGGCTGCTACTTATAGCCAGCAGCCGCAGTTGCCAGCTAATCAGAGTGCAGGGTTTTCCCACACTTTTCAAACCAATCATATTTGACATTTTACAAGAACAATTCAAACTAAACCAATGACATTCAAACCTACATACATAACATCTTGTATGTACTTATATTTTTGTATCACCAGCCAACTGAAGTTCTCCAGACAGTTTACAAAAAAGAAGTTAGAAATCTTCAAATTTGAAAGTCAAAAAACAAAACAAGATGGACTTGAGTTCCAAAAGAACTTTAGAGTAAAATGACTGGTGCGAGCATCTTCAAATCATTTCTGAAAATTAATCATTTAGGACTCTTAAAGAATGAAAACAGTGTTTCTCAAAGACTACACTACAGTATATACATTAGACTAAGTAAAATTAACTATGACAGTGTGAGTTGAGCCACAGAAGTGATCTTATTTTCTTTGCTGAAGAAACATTTACTTGATTGCCTCTGTAAAGCAATGACCATTACTGGCTATTCTATAGGAAATGAATTTGCTTAGTTTTTCCATAGTGCTACTAGGCGAAAGTACTACCAGACTGCCCAATTATGGGCTGCACAGACCCTTATCTGAAATTCAAGATCTTCATCTCATGAAAACATACTCCAGAGTGGTGACTTTGATGCTCACTCTGTGGGCAATTCTGTGGCACTTACTGAAATAGGAGAGCCTGGGAGCATCCAGGAACTCCCTAAAGGGGCTTCAGAAAGACTACTTCAGCTGCCTGCAGTAGGCAATCCTGTATCAATGCACAGCGTTGGAAAACTGAAGCGTGGATACAGAGGAGGTGGATGGATAAGAGACTGGAAACTGTTTGCTTCATACTTATTGACCAAAATTCTTTGATAGCATTCTAGGGTAATTGAATCATCCCTGTTAAACTTCTAACTTCCACCTCCTTTTATATCCAGTAAAATGTTAATGACTGTATCCAGATTCTGCCACACTTTGAACATTGATACCACGAGGAGCTTTGTTATAGTAACTAATTTAATTTATATTGATTTTAATGAGCTGTTCAGAATTTCATAGATCCAGATATAAACATGCTTGGAAGAGACTCACTCACGTTCTGTCTGTCATCTTCTGGCCAATGCTTCTGGCAAATTGATGCTCAAGGAAAAAAGTAATCAGCATGACTAGCTCACCTATCTGGGAATGCAAACGGGCTCCAGTCTGATTACTTCTAGTGATCAGTGGAATCTCTCTATCACACAAGTATCCTAGAATAACCCAGCCTGGGATATCTTTTAATAAAGAGACTCTTCCCAACTTTTTCTGGTACTAATCGAACTTGTTGAATGGGCAAGGCATGTCTGCTCAAGACCATAGAGAACTGTTGCCAGTTGGAATAGAGAATTCTGAACTTCAAGGGCAATTGTACCCCAAAGTGTGTTTTAAGAAGAATAGGTATTAAGAAGACTCTGGAATAAGGGGAAGGATGGCCAAAATGCAGAAAAAGCTAAGAAGCCAAAATCCTATAATCAAAGATTTTCCTTTTTAATCAGATCATTGTGCATGTTTAAAAAGGAGAGCACTTCAATCATGTAGTCATGGTTTCCATGTTGATTATTTTAAATCACCTCTTCCCATAAGACACTCCTGGATTTAAATAATGGATAACCAATATATAATGAGGCAAATCACTGTTTTCTTCACACACCATATACCACACACCTATCATCCTAACTGTCTGGTGTTTCCCTGCCAGCCTAAATGTTTTCCCCTACTTCACCCCAATGTATTTTTTTGACCACAGCCTTAGGCAGTTTACTTCTCTCATCCCCCAATGGTACTGCTTTCCATTTTTCAGAGTTTTGCCATTTGCAGTAGGAATTGTTCTTGAAGTTCTTACCAGTTCTTCTTCTGGCTTATTCTGCTCATTTTCTCTCTCTCTTATTCTTATTCACCCTTTTTGTTTCCTTCTTAGGTAAACCAGACAAAAAATACAACTAGATGAACTAAAGCTACTTTATTATAAGACTATGTTGCATTAACAGAATCTGACAGTATAAACTTCCCATCACCATTTTTAACCAGTTGATCAATTAGGGTGGGTCCTTCCTAAGTTTCTTTCTCTGACCCTTAAGTGACTATCTTCTTTTCCCTTTCTTCTCTTCTCTTGCTAGGCAGCATCTCTTTCCCTCATCCATAAGTTAGTTTCCCTGTTCTCTGTTTTAAGATTAAATCTTTTTAACCAAAAGAGTGAGGCAAAATAAACTTCATTTAGCCTTAGACAAGCTTCTTTTCTTCCATCTTGAAGCTAGGATTAAACCTTCGTTCTTTCTAACCAAACAAGGGAGGTTTGAGGCCAGTCTCCTATCTTGACTTACAAGCTGCCAAGCATGTTTTATTATAGAAGCAAGTATGTTGATTATTTTTCTGAATGGGATTTATATATTTGGTATATCTGCATACTTGTAAATCAATCTAGCCACTCTGTGCATCTGATATTTTTGCTACCTTCCTTAAATGTGACAGACACTTGAGTGAACTTTGCCATTTATTATAAAAGCAGCAAAGGTGAGAAAGAATCAGTTCGTCACTGCTTTGCAAAATTCAGTGGAGCAGCTTTTCTAAATCTGTTACAACATTAGCACTTAGCTAATAGGATTTTATTGAATGCAAAGTGGATCTCACTTTAGTTTTTTTAATGTCGTATTTTATTTAGATGATTTATTCTTGTTTCTATAGACGGAGTGAAGTGCATTTGCAACTGTCTGTCCTTAACTACAAAAATCGACGCAGAGCACCCTGAGCTTAGAAGTTATGCAGAAAGTAAAGGATGGTGGAGCACAGATAAGGAGTTCAATTTTGCTGAAGTATTTTCCCAAGTTGACGATTATTCAAATTGTTGTTTGGGGAAGGAGACCTTAAAAAAGCAAGAAGGCAAGTAACTTCATTGCCCAAAGTCTGATTCAAACAGTTCAAGTTTAGAGCAGGAGGGCAATTTGACAATTTATTACTACTAGTGGCAAATTTTTTAGAAAGAATAAATTAGATAATGTATGCATAAAAAGGCACAAGAGAAACTTGAAACAGAAAATTCAAGGTCTTATCCAGGTAATGATCTTATGCAAGGAACTCACCCTTCAACTGCCTTTGCACAAGAGAAGCTTGAACAATTCCTCAGAAAATTTAGAAATAATCTTTATTGTGTTGACCAGTTGATTAAATAGAAAATGATAGAAAAATCTATATTCATTGAATTGAATTTCTAGATGCACATTTGAAAGCGCAGACCATCTATTTTATGTTTGTTAGATACACAATATCCCGCAACATTAAGGAACATATTACATTGTTTAGCAGCCAATGACACATGTATCCTGAAAAATCCCCAAAATCACTGCAGGAGTTTCCAAGTACCAGAGGTGGGAATCATGCTCATCTGATGGTGAAGATTGCAAATTTTAATAATTTTAATAATAATTCCATTTAACATTATTAGGCTGCAATGTTCAAAGTGATATTTGAAAGAGTAAGTTATATAAGATGTGGTGCACCAGCATTTGCAAGCTATGGGTCCTACTTGGGGCTTATAAACTATATTAGGGGCCAGAAAAAGAATGATGTCGTATTGAAAGTTGGTGGCAACTGGGGATTGTACAAAATCTGGGAGGTTGCTTAGGTTAGGCACACATACATAAGGGACTGGAAAAATCTTTACAAACTGCAATTCCTTAAACAAGCATATGCATGAAAGAAGATCTCTTTGACACCTTGCCTCTTTCCTTGCATATATTATTGCAAGTTATTGCAACTTTCATTTTTCATATTTTTGATATCCTCTGTAGACGCTGCTGGATCTTTCCCTTTGTCTCTTGGCAATAGATAGAAAATAACCATATTGCATCGTGTATGGATGGTTTTGAAGCAAGCAATTTCATGTACATATTAATATATACATACACATACATACATATGTATATATATTGTATTATATATATAAAATTATATATATATATAAATTATTTTTAAAAGATAAAACTAATACTAATATAAGAAAAAGAAAAGAAAATCAAAGTGCGACTTAAAAGTTCAAGAAAGGAAAAACATGAAGAAAAATATTACAAAGAAATGATTTCCAATCTTTTTTACAGCAGTTAAAGTATTCTGTATTCAAGTATTCTGTGGTCATATTACCTGTTATTCTATGTTTGCAATTATTCTTTCATTGATCTGTCTTATTTAATCATCATACATTCATTTTTCCCTATTTTACTCAAAAAGCCTTATACAGCCTGTTACCTCCCAGATGCATTGGCAAAGAAGGAAGTAGATTTTTCCTCCGGAAATGATCATGCCCTGCTAATTTCCCAATTTCCATTTTTTTCTTTCAGGCAACATCACTGTGGAAACAATGATTAACCTATTACGTAACAAGACTGAGGGCATCTCTGTGGATTCAGACTCTTTTCTTACAACAGCAAGCATGGTGTCCATCTTACCTCAGAATCCAACTTCCCCATGCATTCATTTTTTCACTGGCACACCAGATCCATCCAAGTATGTTAGATGTACCAGCATTGTTTTAATAGTCTCAAGAATTAATTACTAATTTTACATCTCGGATGAGTAAAATATTTGGTTTTTTTCGCTAGCCTTATTTTTGCAGCTGCTACCTTAAATCTAGTTGAGTAAAGGCAGCTTTGTGAAGATGAAAAAAAAAGATAGATTAGTTAAGTGTTGATCAATCCTGGCAACTTTAAGATGTATCGACTTCAACTCCTAGTATTCTCCAGACAACACACTACTTTGGAAATTCTGGGAGTTGAAATCTACACATCTTCAGATTGCTAAATTTGAGAAATACTGTGTTAGCTGATTTGATTCACCCTATGTCAATTTAAATGCTGTGTTGTGCTATTGTCCTGTAGATTGCCTGCAATGGATCGTGGGATATCAAGGCTCCTTTGCTCTTCATAATTTTGTACAACTTACTCTCTTAGTTTAAGCTTAAAGTTGCTTTCTTTTTAAAGGACATTATTTATGTTGGGCTCATATATCTAAGATGTATGCATATTAGTTAATTAATTTTTTTACCATAATTCTTTGTTCTGCACTGCATTGGAACTTCATTTTTAAAATTTACTTTTGTGATACTGTGGGATTGTTTTAGAAAACCTACACAAATCCATTAAATTATGCTGTACGTTTGTTCCGAAGCCTAAAGATGCTTCAGAGCAGGGCACTATCAGAGCCTCCTTAACTGAAGTATGCATCCTTTGGGATTCAGAAGCAACTACTGTATGTTAAACTGAAGAAAAGACTTCATTCTTTAAAAAGTTCTAAACCTTATTAGATGTAAAATAAATGGTGTAAATAGTTACACCTGTGTTTTGGAAACAAAATGCTGGATATTCTCATATTTATAAAAAAAATATAAAGCTACCATTGTTTTTTGAATGTATAAAACTAATGAAAGAGGATGGAGGGAATAAGCTTTAACTGACATAATCTTTACAGTATATTGGTAAGTTTTCATTGGAGCTATATCAATATTGTTTTCTTTTCTTTATGTTTAATTTAGCCATGTCAGCATTTCCTGTATTTTTATCTTTTCTTTCTGTGAATACAACTGTTAGATTTTTCCTGTTATTTTCAAAGCAAAAATTTATAGCTGCTGTGCTGACCGAAGTTGATGATAACGTCAACAATCTCCGTAAAGTATTCGAAAAAAATTGCAAATCCTACTGGAAAGATCAACAGTTCTTCCTTGCTATTCTATAAAGCAGATCTTATCCTTTTATCATGTGCATTTTGACATTATAGAACTGCTGAATTTGATTATAAAAACACATTTCTGAGTAGAAAAACACACACACACACACACACACACACAGATCATAATTTAGAAAAGACCCAGAGGAAAAGGGAATGAGGGAATAAGCAAATTAAATTGTGCTTTCTGGAAAAAAGTTGCATGCTAAAGACAAATAGGTGAACATGTATATAAAGGTATAATGCGACAGAGTAGAGTGATGGCTCAGTGCTTAAAGACGCTGTGCTTGTCAGCCGAAAAGTTGACAGCCTCGGTTTGAGATCCAAGCACTCCCATTAACTTGCCCCAATTCCTGCCCAGCTAGCAGTTGAAAATCAGACAAATAGCAATAGCACGTAGACTTATATACCACTTTATAGTGCTTTACAGCCCTCTCAAAGTGGTTTAGAGTCAGCTGTTGCCCCCAACAATCTGGGTCCTCATTTTACTCACCTCGGAAGGATGGAAGGCTGAGTCAACCTTGAGCCTGGTGGGATTCGATCTGCCAAATTGCAGTGGGAGTAGCACTCTAATCACTGCGCCACCGAAGCTCCATGCAAGTAGATAAATGGGAACTGCTTCAGTGGGAAGGTTACTGCGTTTCATACTGGCCACATGATAATGGAAGCATCTCTCAGATCAGGTTCCTTTGGCTGAGAATCAGAGATGATTCACCACCTCCTTGAATCAGTCATGATTGGACAGGGAAAACCTTTAACCTTTATAATTAATCAAGGGATATCCAGCATTGTAGTTTGTCCATTACCTGCAAACCTTTTGTATTTAAGACATTAAAAAAATATTTTAACTGGACATGATATTAAAATTTATTTTTAGATGTAATAGAAATTCGAACAAAAAGCTTTGTGAATTCGAGATATTAGTTCTAATCACAGGATGTTTCAAGGGAAGAAGGATTCAGAAGCCACAAAAGGGCGTTGCAGACAATTCCTAGAAGCAGTAGTGTCTATTCCAGTTGATACGAACAACACCATACAGAAAATTGCAATATGAAAGCCTATATAATTTAAAGGGATATTTTATATGGCATAAAGTGGCTGTTAATTTAAGCAGAATGGTGTGACAACACAAACCAATTAAAAGAGTGATCAGTGGCAATAAAAATGTCCTAACATGATTATTTACGTTTTAATATAATTATTAGCAAAAGTAAATACAGTTTGTTGAATGTATTGCATATATTTACCCTATTCTTTAATGCAATTGGTATGTTCAGATTTATTTTGGGTAGGTTGTTTTTGTTTGTAGGAAAATAAACTGCTAGGTGACAATGTAATCTGTAGCTATAATTACTTAGTTGGTCATTCATGTAACCTTTTTCAGGTCCATATTTAAACCTTTTATCTTTGTGGATGGTGTGAAAATAGTAAAGTTCAATCCCCGGAAAATGCCTCGGTTTCAGGAGAAACCTGATCGCAGACATGAACTATACAAGGTGCAACAGCAGGCCCGATTAGTCTTAGACAGTGATGAGGTAAGGCTTTCAACTGGATTTTAGAATATTAATTATTATTAAACTGATTGATTGTATTGTTCAGTATTCCAGGTTTGTATTTTAAAAACAGTTCTCTTATACTTGTATAAACTATATTAACGTTGTGTCCCCTTTATTGCTGATTGCTTATTTGCATAATTATAGGACAGCTTAATTCTATATTATACATGTTGATGTTTTTGTAATCAGGAGGCATACAGTGTAATGGGAGAAAAGTAACTTTCCACACATAGAAACTGAATATTATCTGCTATAATTGCTGGTTTTTTTATACTGATAGGTGAAATACTTAACAATATTACCTTCAGTTGCATTTTCCAACATGCATGTCCAATATAGCACTGCACTCACTTATATTTACTTGTTCAGTGACAGTACAATAGTGCTGAACAAGGATATTTAGAATAGGTCCTTGGAGTTGTGGCTGTTGCAGTGTCTCCACAATCACATGATCACAATTAAAATGCTGGGCACCTGCCTCATTATTACAATGTTGCAGTGACCTGCAATCACATGAAATCATATTTGCAACTTTCACAGCCAACTTCCGACAAGCAAAGCCAACGAGGAAGTGGGCAGGAGAACTCAAATGGCATTCCTGTGATCATAGGATGCTGAGTTTGCACATTACTCAATGATGGCAACTGAGGCTGCTGGAACTGCTATTGGAAGTTGTCATTGTTGATATGGTATTATATTCTTACAGATATCCCAGTCCCAATTACCAACAGTAAGCAAGTATTTATTTATATCTGTATTTATATCTGAAATACTTACAATAGTATCTTCAGCTACTTTTTTCCAAGTGAACACGTGCACTATAGAACATAGGCAGCCATAGAAACTGGATGAATGAATGAATAGCAGTATTGTCAAAAAAAATTAATACTACAATTGTTCTTCCTAAGATGCCATGAATTTTTTCCTTTTATAATTTTAAGTATTGTCAATTAAAGGACAATTCATGCCAATGGTAGGAGGAATTTGGAAGTTTTTCAAAGCAAGATGCTTGCTTCCCCTGCCCCTTTATTGTAGCTGAAAAAATATAGAGAGAGAAATAAGTGGGAAAAAATAGAGCTTTTCTAGGGGAGCTCCCATTTGTCCTAATCTCTTTCATGGGGAAGTGTTTTGTAATCATTTAAATATGAGTCAGCGGTGTGCAGCAGCAGCCAAAAAGCTAATACAGTTCTTGGTTGTATAAACAGAGGCACAGAATCAAAATCATGTTACGTATTAGTACTGCTTTATAAATCCTTAGTGAGAGCACACCTAGAATACTGCATCCACTTTTGGTTACCACATTACAAAAAAAAAGATGTTGAGATTTTAGAAAAAGTGAAGAGAACAGCAACCAAGATGATTAAAGACCTGAACATTAAAACATATGAAGAATGGTTGCAGGAATTGGGTATGGATAGTCTAGAGCAGGGGTCACCAATCTTTTGGACCTCAGGGACAACCAAACTCATAAATCCCGGGGAACACTAATATGAATGTTGACTGACGGTGGCTTTCTGATGTTGGTGGGAGAAAGAGAGAGAGAGAGATCTGATCTAACCTCTCTCTCTCTCTCACACACACACACACACACACACACACACAGAGGCAGGGGTGGGATTCAAATTTCTTAACCACCAGTTCTGTGGGTATGGCCTAATTTGTGGTGGTCATGTGACTGGCGGCGCATGGCTTGTATGCAAATATAAATATTTATATAAATATTGATTGTTTTTAATAAAAAAAGAGCAACTTTACCCAAAATCAGGCAAAGCAGGCAGGCAGATCACAGAATCACAGATTCATTCAGAGATCTATCTTTCTGCCATTGGCTAGCTGAGTCTGTCACATAAAATTTGCTTGCAAGCAAACTCATAAAATTTGCTAGCAAGCAAACTCACAAAATTAACTCACAACATACCATGTGTGTAAATATTGATTTTATTTTAAAAAAAAGAGCAACTTTTACCCAAAATCAGGCAAAGCAGGTAGGCAGATTGAGTTGCTCACAGAATCACAGATTCATTCAGAGATCTATCTTTCTGCCATTGGCTAGCTGAGTCTGCACTTCTTCAGTCCTAAGGAAGGTTAAAAGCAGAGCCGAAGATCTAAAGATTAGCTAGAAAGCAAGAAATCCAATGATTTTCTGCTTCCTAGCTAATCTAAATCTCCCAGCACAGCAGAACAGCTGATGGTCAGAAAAAGGAAAAACAGCAACTTAGCAGGCAAGTTTGCCAGGTAAGGAGTGGGAGGGGAGGGTTCCTATGGGCCATGTGGGCAGTACAGACTTGTGTTCCTACGCAGCCTGGATTAATTGCTTTGCGGGGTGCTCTGGGGGTGACATTTCTCTGCGGACCACCAACATTTTCTTGCGGACCACCAGTGGGCCATGGGCCACCGGTTGGCGACCGCTGGTCTAGAGAAAAGGACAACTAGGGGTGATATGATAGCAGTTTTCCAATATTTGAGAGGCTGCCACAAAGTCAAGGGGGCAAGAAAGAATGGATGGAAACTAATCAAGGAAAGAAGCAACCTGGAATTAAAGAGAAACTTCATGACAATGAGAACAATCAACCAGTGGAACAGCTTGCCTTTAGAAATTGTAGGTGCTTTATCACTGGAAGTTTTAAAGAAAATACTAGACAGCCAGTTGTCTGAAATGGTATAGTTTCCTGCTTGAGCAGGGGGTTGGACTAAAAGATCTCCAAGATCCCTTCCAGCTTTATTTTGATTGAAGTATATTTCTTCAAGATTGTATACTCTAATCTTCTCCAACCTGTCATCTTCCACATGTGTTTAGTCAGCAACTTTCAGAATTTTGACATGGAATTCTAGGAATTGAAGTTGTTACACACTTTTCAATAATTCTGAATGTTGCAGAATCTGGAAGTAACCAAGTTAGGAAAGTCTGGATTATAATTTGTCATTAAGTTTTATTATATGTATGGCACAGTTCAGTCCTTTTTTGTTTTCTGAGAATTTTTAACATGGGTGCATCCGTAAGCATTGTACAAGATTACAGCTTAAATCCTCTTAATCAATGTTTCCTATTGGCCTTTGCATTCCTTAGGTAAAAGGTCAGACATTAAGAAGAATAATGTTAAACCTTGAAAAACAGGGCTTGGAAGCAATGGAAGGCATTCTCTCTAGGTCTGAAATTCTTGATTCTTCAGAAATAGAAGACCTTTTTTATGACTGTGTAGATACAGAAATTAAGTTCTTCAAATGAAGTGAGTCTTCTTCATGTTTTTTCCATACATTTATATTTGTATTTCAGCAAAATGTTCTTCTAAAAGTAAAAAAGTCAACTTACCAGTAGATGTTCACATTCTTCTCTATCTCTTGAATTTGTGTTTACTTCAAAGCAATTTTGGCACATATAAGAATAAGAAGCCAACCTTCAGTACATTGTGGTTATTTTGCTATATGTATATATTTCTGCTGCATTTTAGATTGGCATTTGTAATTTGTAAACTAAGGCTTTATTTTTATTTTTTTCATTTCAGTGCCCATAGACACTGTTAGCCTTTGCACAAGAACATAGAACTCTTCAAGCCTTGAAAGATAATCTCACCATATTGCCGAATTTGGGAGGAAGTATTCGTCTTTCTAGAGAAACTTTCCTCAGTAGCTGTATCCAGTTAACATCCTTTTTCATTATGTGTTGTCCTGTGTATATTATTAAAAGAGAAGATTCACTGATAGATTCAGTTAGTAGATGCATGCTGGCCAGTATAATGCTGGAAATTTTGTTTTATTTGGATGACAAAACTTTAGAAATGAATAATTTTAGAAAAGACCATAGAGGTCTCAATGTTGTTTTCAAATTAAACAGGATCTTTTGAGAACTTCCCTTCAAAATATTGATTCACTTTCAAAGGAAAGATGGTCCATTTTATAACTTCTAAATGATATTTTTGAGTAGAAAACATGGAAATGCTAAAAAAAGGAAATTCCATTATAAAGGAGATAACTTTCAGCAATGGAATGCCTTCTCACTAATGCTAGTTTGAATGAGAATGAAATCAATTTACACAAACCTTAGAGAAATAGCCCACCTAGTTCTCTATTACACATTATTTCATATTACTTTGTGCTGCATTCAAAACATTTTTCCAAAAGTTTGGTTTAGAATGTTCCCACTATTATTGGAAATGTGTTGGGAAGGTTTCAAGTGAGGTAGAATGTTGAGGATACCATCTATCATCTTTTCTTTAGGCAGCTAATAAGTCTGTTACTACTTTGCCAAATAGCAGCAATCATTTATAGCTACTTAAATAGTAGAACAGGATCTAATCCAGTAAACAACAATTATAATTGTTATATAATTATGAATACAAAGCTAGACTAAGATGAGCAAGATTAAATTTGCACACTTTGATTGACAGTTAATAAGCTCAACATATTTGCATTTGTAGCAACCAAGATTGAGTTAAAATGGCATGTGTGGTAATGACATAACAAACTCCATATTCATGTACTTGCATCTCATTGTCTTACACAGATAAGTAACAGTTTTTTATTTTTATTTATTTGCCAATAGCTTACAAGATAATAAACATAAGTATAAATACAGGAAATGGATACGAATAATTGGGGCCAATAGGACAGGGACGGTAGGCCCCAATTGTGCGTTTATACATGCCTTTTTGTGTTATGATGCATATTTTCCTCCATATCCCCAAATGCCTATGTTCACTGATGCCATAAAATTAGAGCTACTTTCTTAAAGCAATTGAAAGTGAAAGTGTTCTTTTCCTCCAGGTTTTTCTATCCTGAATCCATTCTCTTTACGTAATTTGCTTATTGTCCATGCATCCAAATAACATTGTACATTATTAAATACTTACGAAGTTCATCTTGGCCATCAACAAGTTATTCCTCCTACTGTTGACTTCTTAATGAAATGTATAGAAGAAAGTGATTGTGCAGGTGAACCCATCAGGCAGTGACAGGTGATTCTAGTCTCAAAACTATGGTGCTAATCCTGTAATTCAAAACACTAGGATTCTAATATTATAGACATTTCCAACTATCAACTTCCAACTAAACTATTGTGTTCAGATCACAAATGTTGTTTATATTGTTCTTAACTTGGGACACTCATAAAACAAATGTCAAGAATGTCATGAATCACACAGATTCATGAGGTAAATAATAGTTTTAAAAATCATGCAGGAAGCTAAGGAAAGTATTTTTCCACTGTACAAGGAATTGATTTCCAAGGGCCAGACTTTTTTCTAGTTCTTCCAATATATCTTGTCACTATGGAGATCTACAGACTTTCCTTAGTCAAGCAATTTCTCTTATATGGACAGTTTATACAGCAAACAGCTATTATTTTATGGCTTAAAATTTCAAAAAATAATGGTATCAAAAGGCAGCTGAAAAAGGGAAAAATCTATAATGTAAATGCATTGATTTGTGGACATTTTCTGTAAAATTCCAAATGTTCCAGCTATGCTACAAGATTTGACCATGCTCTCTCCCTGAGGATATGTTGGAATGTATAATACCTGATTGAAGCAGAATTAGTACATTTTTAGGTATTTCTTGTAGGAAGTTGCTATCAGGAGTTTGATGTCATTTGGTTATATGTATTAGACATTTATGATTGACCAAATTAATAAATCATTTCTGCACAGAAAGAATGTCTGGGTATTAAATACTTTAATAATATTTCCTGAAATGCATTAGATTTTTTTTCTTTTTTCCAGTAACAAATAAAATTGTGAAAACAAATTAATGTAAAATTAGTTATTTGTTGGAAGTTACTAAATCATATTATATTACATCATAGTCATATTGACTAGACACCACCATTCCGCGTCTTGTTTTTAAATATAAGGTCTGAATGAGTAAATAGTGTCTTTTCATTTTCCTTGGCGCAGGAAAGTCTCGTTTCTTCCCCTTATCCAGAAATAAGTTCTGCAAAAGCAAAAGCAACAGCTCTCATCCAGGGGGACTTGCTTAGCTCTAACACTTTGTGCATATAGTTTCTAGTTGCTTTCACATTAAGCAGCCAAAGAGCCATTGCTGAAAATAGACATACAAAACTAGCTGAAACAGCTACTGCACTCTATGGTTCCACCAGTAAGAGTAAGGTAGAAATGCAAATACAGTCTGGGTTTCCCTTTCTTCCTCAAACAACTTCTCCTCTAAGCAAGTTACCCTCAAACAAATCTGTACACTGTATTACACTGCAACATATGCATGACCAAAGGCTGCCGATACTGCAAGAATGAAACAGAGTCTATGATGGCTAGCTTTGCAAGCATGTTAAGCCATAATTCAGTAAAAAAAAAACACGTTGTCTCTTCTGTTCAGAAATGCTCCCCTACCCCCAATGTTGTTCTTCCTGTTGCTTTTTGTGGAAAGCAAAATTGTGTGAGACAGGAAGCTATGTTTTCCATATTCCCATTAGTTTGGTTCTTAAACTTTCCTTCTCATTCCTTTTCAAATTGCATGTAAGTATATACAGCATGTTATTTAGAGCCCAACTGTATAGCAGCTAGTTTAAGACTTCAGATGCTTCCTAAACAAGATATATTCCTTTATGCTCCAGTTCAAGTATTCTTTCTACTGGTAGGCTGTGTGTCGACGCCTAATTCAGAGGAATTTTGTTACTGAATCCACTTATTGGAGAGTGAGAGAGGGGAAAATATCTTTCTACTCTGCTCTGTAGAGGCAAATGGTGGTGCAGGCATGTTTTGGTCTTGTACTCAAAAATAAGATAGCCTGATATATAGGAACTTGCTTTTTATATTCAAAGTAGATCTTGTATTTTAGATCTTTTTCTGTTTTTGTGCGTTTTTAATCCTTCTGATAGAGGCATCAAATGGGCCAGCTTTCACAGGATCACAGAGGGCTTGCTAATACAAGTCCTCACTTAACATTTAGCGACCTTTGAATGTTATGATGGCACTGAAAAAAACCCACTAGTCCTTGCACTTATGGTCATGTGATTGTGATTCAGGCAGTTGGCTATAGTGTCACATTTACAACTGTTGCAAGTACTTGTGGTCATGTCATGGTTGTTTGCTACAATCCCAAGAGGCTTCTGAACGGGGAAGCCAGCAGAAGGTTGCAAGTCATAGTCACATGGTATCTTCCTTAAGAATTGCAAGTAATTTGCTTACTGATGTGGCAAAAAAGGTTATAAAATTGGGTACAGTCACATGATGGCTCACTTAACAACCATACTGCTAAATGACACATTTTCCAATCCCTATTGTGCCTGCAAGTTCAGGATTACATGTAACAACATTTTATGTTCTTAGGCTGATGGGCTTTAGAAGAAGTTAATGGAAAATGTTTTGTTTGCATTCTTCTTGCTTGGAGTATATTTATGTCTATATGTGACATTCTTTTGAAAATCTATATATCTGCACCACCAAAAAGCTACAATATGTCCAAGAAAACAAAAGAGAAGACTTGCCAGGAATTTATATATTATATAATGTAAATCAGTAAATCAAATTTGGAAATCATGAATTAATTACAACAGAAACTCCATGAGAAACTGAACTGCATACAGTACAGGCAATCAATTTTACTTTACCAAAATATACCATATAAGAATGAACAGCTATGTAAATTAAAATACTCCATAGCATTTAAAAATAAAATTCAGGCCAGCTTTAAAGCAATTTAAATAAAAATACATTATGTTGCAACTTTTTAAAACAAATGAACATGCACTCTCATTCTGGATTGCATCCAGAATGCATCTGCATCCAGCAGTCTTTTAAGTGCCATATTTGCCTGTACATATCACATGACTAACAAAAATATGCCCTACATTTTATACTGTTGAATATTTTTTTGAATACCCTTCAATTGTTGATCTCATCTTGCTTGCGTTCGTAATGGGGGGTTGCTTGCTTTATCTGTAAAAGGAAAGGGTATGTTCCATGACACTATCCATGACATTTATCAATATCTTTCTCCAATAATCTAAAGTTTGAGCCATAAATCTGAAAGAACCATCAAGGCAAATGTATAGACTACTTATGTCAGTTGAAAACCTTCATAATACCTCTGAATTCAACTAAGATGCATGTGTAGGCATATATGTGTAGTTTGCACACACAACTCTCAAATCAGCAATTTAATCTATATAGAGGATTAAGAAATACATAGGACTTAAGATAGCAGTTTCCCAATATGTACAGGTAGTCTTTGACCTATAAAAACAACTGAGCGCAATTTTCCATTGCTAAGCAAAGCAGTTAAGTAAATTTTGTCCCATTTTACAAGTGGTTTTGCCTCTGCCTTATTAAGCAAATCACCCCAATTATTTAGTGAGTGTGGTCATCCAATTTCCCCCATTGACTTTGCCTGTTGGAAGAGGGCTGGGAAGTTACAAATAGTGATCACATGACCCTGGGACAGTGCAACTGTCATAAATACATGCCAGTTGCTAAGAGCCTGAATTTTGATCATGTGACGATGTGGATGCTGCAATGGTCATGTGAAAAAAAGTCATAAATTTTTTTCAGGGCCATTGCAACTTTTAAACAAAGTTGCTAAATCAATGGTTGTATGTCAAGGATCACCTGTAATATGTTTCTTATCCAACCAAAATTAGCAATCTACACAAAGGACATGGCTTACTTGGACCATCTAACCTAGTAGTTGGTAGTCAACAGTGCACCATGGACTCTACTGTGCTTACACTGATGATTCCCTCAAAATCCCCAAGTTGTTTTTACCTCCTCTGTCATTTCTTAAAAGATTTATTTTTAAAAAACTATTTTAAAAATGTTTATATCTATTTTTAAGAAGTGAAAGCTAGCATGCTTCAAAAGCTACCAGCTTCTAGCATGATATTTACTTGCCTTTGGATCATGGCAGAATCCTATTGAGATTAGTTTAGTACACAAAAGGTTCATTTACATTGTTTAACATTTTCTCCTTTTAAATGAATATGTAAAACAATTATAGTTTTAATTAGAACAATTACATATATGTATGCATATTTCCTTTTTAGTCAGGTTGTCTACTGGTGATTGCTTGAATAACTCCAAGTCTTTTTGGCAAGGTTTTTCAGAAGTAGTTTGCTACTGCCTTGTTCCTAGGGTTGAGAGGCTAGCTTTTACTTAATTACACTTAACCATTGCATCAAACTGGCTGAGTAATTAATTATGTACATATACATATGTAAAATATAATAAAATCACATGTATGTATATGATTGTTCTAATAATAATTTCCTTCTGGTAAGTGATTATTTGTGATTGGCTGTGTTTACTATGAAAGTCATAATCTGAGTGCATGTATCATATGTCATCAAATTTCTACCCTTTGGTTACTCCATACCATATACTGAAACCAGTTTTGAATCAAGGTAAACAAATCACTTTATAATGATGTTTCTCAGCCTGAGCAACTTTAAGCTATATGGACTTCAACTCCCAGAATTCCCCAGCCAACTGATGTCTCATGTAGATGAGACAATGAAGCATAAACAGCACTGGGCAAGGCTTATAGATAATAGGCATGGAGACTATCATTCTTTTTAGAGATGTGCTACATTCAAAGGCAATTAAATTACCAAAAACAGCAAAAACAAGTTTCAGTGACTTTGAGATTGTTCTCAAGATGAGAGAGGACAAAGGGTCCATGGTATAATCTTAATGTTTTAAATCAGGCTGACAAAAGTCATGCCATAGGGGCACATGGGCACTTTATATAAAACACAAATTATGGGTACCAATGGGGACTCCTGTGATGTTTTTGAAAATCAACAGATATTTTCTACAGTGGCAACACTGTTGCATGCATGACACTGAGAAAGCCTAGAACTCTCATAACTAGAGGGCAAAGATAAAGAATAGCCCGTTTGGAAAGCATTTCAGATCATATTGAGGTAGAAATGTTGACTTACTTCTCGCTTCTTGGCTAGGATAAATTTTCTTAAAAGGCTTGAACTCCTCTGGTGGAGGAAAGTCTTCCACAGAATGGAAAGTAAATTTTGATTCAAAATCATCTGGAAAGAGTTTAATTTTTTAAAAAATCATGTTGAATTACAATAAGCAAAGTAACAAGTATGTACTACCGGTACATATATACCCATTATGGAATGTTAAACAGAAGCACAATAAAATAATCCATCCAGCATATTCTCAATTCAGTTGCACTGTTTTATCTTTTTTTTAAAAAATTCCATACACTTTGCTTAAAGTTCCTTGTTTAGCCCCATTCACTTCCACCAATTCTGAACTGCAGTATTCGCTCACCAACTTCTCTTTTGTATCTTACTGTTTCACTTAAAAAGATTAAATCCTATGATAGATCAGTTTAGTTAAATATTCAAGTAGTTTTCTTAGCAAAAATACTGAACTGATTTGGCAGTATTTTCTTATAAATAATGATAATAATTGATCCTGGAGTTTTTCCCTATGTATGTTGCTAACTACTAATGCCTCTGCCTTTATAATTCCTATATAAATGTCTGTTTGTCTCTAAAAAAGTTCAAATCGATATTCAAAAGTTCAGAATGCCCCCCAGCAGCTCATGACCATTTACAAATATGATGGTAATTAAAAACATCATTTTCTAACCAATGTTTGCATTATAACTAAAGGTTGTGTGCCTGATAATGCATATCAGAATAAGAATAATGCTGGTGTAACTGTACAGAAGAACCTTGACTGAATCAGGCAGTAGCAACCAATGATTTGTAATGTCTGTCTGTCTCCCTCCTTGTCTCACTATGGGTTCACTTAGCAACCATTTTGCTTAATAACTTGGTAGTTGCAACAGACTTTAGTCACTAAACAAAGGATAAGTGCATACTCTGACTTTCTTGAGCAGTTTGCATTACCATTCCTAAGCAGGTCCTAATTTTAAAAAGTTTTCATAGATTGATAAGTCTGTAACCTTGTGATAAGAAAAGTTCTATGTTTTTGTATATACAATATTTGTCAACAATAAATGACACAGTGCTATCTGTAATACCTGGGTCCTGAGTAGCCGGTGGCCACGGAGATATTTGGGTGAGTTGGCATTTGCTTGTGAGCTCAGTTGTGGGAGACCTTGCAGGAGGAACAGGTGGCGTCATCAACTTTGCTAAGAAGAATAAACATGCAAAAAAGAAAAGAGTGATATTTGCATTCTTACCCCTCATTCTTGTTCCAAAAAGTTGAAGCAAAATATGAAGTAAACCTATTCATCCTCAGAATTAGCAGTGTAATTAGTCACAATTAACCAATGTGGGATTGCAGCCAGTTCTCCCATCTTGTCCAGCATGCTTCTTTTTGTAGTTCCCCATATTTATTCTGTTCAAATCATCAGATTCAGTGAGGTATCAGCACTTTTAAACACAATGACTTACGTGAAACTTATTTTGGCCTATGGGCAGAGAAAACCTTGAGCAATTTGTCGGAGCAAGGGTGTCAAACTTACATCGTCACTGCGGCATCACATGACGTATCGTGACTTTTCCCCCCTTCACTAAACCAGGTGTAGGAATGTCCAGTGCATAATGCATCTGGACTGTGGGCCACGAGTTTGACAGCCCTGTTTAGTCAGCCTTGCAACCCAAGCAGGCATATAGTCCTCCAAGGACGAGAGAGAGATTGTAGTTACATTCTAAAGCAATTTCTGGGTTGCACAATGTACAACACTAAGGATTCCAACCAGCTTCTGCTCTTAAGTGTTTATAGAAAGGACATCCATACCCAATGCAAGTTATATTCCACAGGACGTAATCCAATAGGGATGCCACTGAAAGTAGTTACCTCCACCTCTTCCTTGTCTCCTTTTCTGCATTGCAGGAGCCTGCTGTGTGCTTGGAGGAGTAGGGGGAAGAGACACTGACTGAATGGGGAGCTTTTGCAGCTGGCTCTTGGGAGACATTAGAGGAGCAGAATCGCTGCTGCTGTTTGAGGCATTGTTATAGGTTGGTGACGGTGGTGAAAACATTGAAGTTCTAGGTGAAGAAAAAGTAGACATAGAAGGTCCTGGGAGAGGAGGCGGTGGTGGCGGTGGTGGCATGGGGGGAGAATTATGTTTTAGGTCCAGCTGGGAAGAACTTGGGCTGGAACATTCATTACTTTTGCCTGGAAACCCAGAGGGGGATGATAGAGACAAGGGTAATGGTGGTGGAGGTGGTATGTGCAATGAGGAGAGCTGACTTTTAGAAGTTCTAATCTGAGAGGATGCAGCAGCAGCAGCCATGTCTGGGGAAGAGAACTTATTAGGATATTCAGGAGGAGGAGGTGGTACAGGGGGGGGAGGAGGAAAGATAAGTGATGGTTTGCCAGAGGGAGATGGTAATGGTGGTGGAGGAGGTGGAGGAGGAGGTAGAGAAGGAGGAGATGGTATTGAAATAGGAGGAGGAGGAGCAGGGATGTTGGGGTGAGCTGGTATAGCACTCTGGATCTTAGATGCTTCTGACTCATCTGCTTGATTAGGGCCACTTGGGGAGATCTGAAAGTTGCCACCGGACTTCCCATTATTGTTGAGTGGGGCTGGGGCTGTTTTGGCAACAGGTGGCTTTCCAGTCCTATTCACTGAGAAAACGAAGCAAAAGTAAATAAATCACTTTTCATTTTGAAAACTGCATCCAACAATTCATCCTTTGAATAGTCAAAATTATACTCATTGTAGCTAAATCTAAATAATTCATCCAGATTATTGGATTCAAATGAAGAAAACAAGAGGTTTTTTTTAAAAAAAAACTCAACTTCTTAATTGGTTGTCCTACTATCAATTAGCTATTCCAATCCTGCCAATTCATTTTCAGAGATTACAGATCCTGCAGTTCCATTATTTCAGGAATCAGAAGGATCTAAATTTTGCTACATTCTGTTGCCAGCCAAAAAACAAACTAAAATAGTTCTGTAGAAAGGAGGAATTGTTCCTGCACATCTCAATTACACCATACAGAGGTGAGATGAATGTCTCCAGGCAACAGCTACACTCTGGTGGATTCAGGAACAGCTGTCTTCCCACACAGCATTGTAGCTTATTAACCTACTGTGCCTGAAATCTGTTATTCTCATACACCTCTCTTACTTACTTGATTTGGTAGTTTAACTTTGATTTCCCTGTCTTGCTGACAAACAATGTTTATAAGACCAAGAGAAGGTCTTGGTCACTTTTATTACTTTAGGTTGCATTATCCTTGGCTATACTAGAAAACCATCCAGGAATAACAGCTAGCATGAATCATAGCAGTAGCAGCATGATTATTAACTGGCTTGATTATACTGACTAGATTATGAAACAGCACATTGTTTAAGGGCCTTGAGGTTTTTTGAGTTAATTTATTGTGCAAGGCAAAAATGATGGCCAAAAGAACCCTAATATAACAAAATAAGAGAAAAAATATTGCAAATAATGGGCAGAATATCCATGCTTTTTGTTAATGCAAACATAAATACTATGCAATAACCAATTTGTGCTCAGACAATAAATAGCAAATGATTTTGCATTTTATGCAATTCACAGATTCCAAGAAAACTTTCTATAAGTATAGCTAACATGCTACAAGAGATCAGCTCTTATCTGCACTCCAAATCTTCCAGTCTTCTTTGAATATTAATTCTATATACAAAATAGCATGTCCTAACTTACATCACAAAGAAATATTCTGATTTTTTTAGTTGAGACTCCATTGCAAACTGGATTCTTTACCTGCTAAGTCTCTTTGACCTACTGGTCTCAGAACAGGGAATCCTTCTGCAAAAAGGTTCCCTAATGCCTGAGGTATTTCACTGCTACAATTTCCAGAGCTTCCTCCATCTTTGCTGGGCTTTCTTCTATCAGCTGTTAAGGAGGAGGAGGAAAAGGGGTATTATTTCAGCTTTTGGTTTTTCTGTTCTTTTTCTTTTGACATAAAATGAGCAGAGGCTAATTGCTATGTACATACAACACGGTGATGGTTAAACAAATTATAACTGGCAGGATTCAGCTAGTAAGTATGATTAGAATATGCTGTGGCTGGATTCACACAATACACTAAGCCAGAAAAAATGCTTTTAATATATAACTAAATGCTAAATATATAACTGAGCAAACTGTATTATGGCTTAGTTCTGATGTGAAATCTCTATGTCTTACAATTATTAATATAACAAAAAGCAGGATTTTCTGCTGCATATATTAAGACAGAAATATTCACTGCAATCTAGATAATATAACTGTGCATATATATTGTTCTTTAAAAGAGGAACTTAGATGTTACCACTTAGGTCAACCAACATATTACATGCTGGGATTAAAACACTTTACTTTTTTGCTTCTTTATTCCACTGCTTCCTCTTTACCTTGTTAATTTTAAAGTTTTTTATCTTGGGCATTCCTTGCTGCAATTTTCCTTACTTATTTTGTCTGGAAGGTATTAAATTAACTGGGAAACATTTGATTTTTTTTGACACAGAAAACTGTCAGTTTATTTCCCTTGTGAAAGGTATGAATGAGTAACTGACAAGTCTTCAGAATGGCTGAAAAAAGAAAGGAGGAGGAGGAATTAAGAATGGATTTAAGAATGAATCCAAAGTACAGCATGAATCTAAAATACAAAATACTGTATATGGGATAATTGGAAGACTTGAAAATTACTCCTCTAATTAATATGGTAAGAAGCTCAGAATATTGAAGAAAAATATTAGTTTGATAAGATTCATTAGCAGTTTTCAAATAATCAGGCCAATATAAGAAACTTTCATCAGAAAAATGAAAGTGAGTAATTAAAACAATTTTGCAAATAAGGAAAAAGGTTTCTTCCAAGAAAGGGCTTTTAATGTAAAAATGACTGAGTGGCCATTGGAGCATGTCCATCAACAGAAAACTTACTGTCAAACTGTGGAGCACTGCGATCATTGATTTGGGTTACTCTTCTCAGTCGAGTCCCTCTTTGGATCTCATGTAATAAAGCACTTCGACTTTTGGATTCCTCCCTTTTTACTTTGGGTGGTTCTGTGTTTGTCTGTCAGAATAACAGGTTAAAATCCCAGACATCAGGGGGGACAATGACAGGGAGAAGCATCTAGCAACATTTGGTTCCTTGATGATCACCACACTGCATACTCTCCATTTGAAGTTTGATAGTCAACACCAGCATCTTAAAACATGGGCCAGAAATTGTATTTGTTAGATGTACTTTATGTTTGCCTCCAGGAATTCAGAGTATACTATTCTCTCCTCCAGCTTTTCCTCATAACAAAGCTGAGAGAGTTGGAGCTCCTCTGACTAAGGATAGATTGCAAGCTGAAGTTTCTTGGTTATAGTTCACCTCCTTAAATCCTATACCATATTGGATTTCCCTAATTGGTCACCAGTGCTAATCTTTTAATACTTAAGAGATGTTGTAATTTTGAATTACAATTCTGTTAGCCAAATTTACTAGGCATTTCTTCAAGATAATATAGCACTTCCATCACTAACTATCAGGATCCTTGGCCTACTTGAATTTTTACAGGTTCTTTCAATAAAAATGTTGCTTTCTGGTAAGTGATTGACAACTGGAACATGCTGATCACAAGTTCTTTTAACTGAAGATATTACAAATTGCAAATGTAGTATGAATTATTTTCATTTAAAAGCACATTTTCCATTTCAGCTTATAATCAGACAATTGTACTGATGAACATACTAGTAAAGCCAAAATTAACAATTTACTTTTTCCTGAGAATCTCAATTGTTTTTTATTTTTTTAATCAATGGAGAAGATAGTTGAAAATGCATCGTATCAGTTTGGAGTCAAAGCAACTGAAATACATCCACAAAACATGATTAGGATCAGGCAAAGGGATAACTTGCATTTGTTTCCTTTATCCCATACTGAAGCACTTTACTGGGGAATTCTATTCAGATACAATCAAACTTACATTTTATATTTTACACATCTCTCTTCGGCAGCCTTCAAATAAAATAATTGTTATCCCATCTAGTCATTTTTTATTTCTTGTGACTGGGCATGGCAGCTTTTTTTAAAGGGATTTGCCATTGCCTTCTTTCTAAGACTGAGAGAAGAAATGGCTGAAAGTCACTCAGCTGATTTCATGCTGATACAACTCTTTTGGTTTCTAGCTGGATGCTTTAATTACTACACAAAAATGGTACAACAGTTAAACTTTTGAGTTTGGACTTCATCCCCAAATAATAAAGTCTGTTGTTTCCAAAGCAATCAGGATAATTGGTGGACTTGATATCATAGTATAACTTAAAGTCAATTTGCATTTTATGGACAATCTCCAAAAGACATCTTTTGATTGTGAATTAGAAACAAGGAAGGAGGAATCAAGCATTCAATGGTAGGGCAAATGTGTTGGGATTGCAGCTTCTAGAGTAATGTAATTACAGTCCTAATTAAATCTGCAGAGCATCAAGTTGAGAAAAAATGGATTATACTTTAAATTTTTAATGAAATGTAATGCCATTCAAAATAATGTTGTCTCATAATAAAATATAAAAATAACAAAATATAATAATCTGACCTGAAAGCACCTTTGACCTTGAGTGAGACTGGCAGATCTGCCTATATAGAAACTTCATACGTCACCAGGATCCATTTGAAAGTTAACCTAGATGAAGCTTTTCCCTTAATTCTGCTATGACCATTTTGTATTACATGAAAAATGTGTGCTTTGATATTAAAGTGATGGGCACATCCACTCATATAAGGAACATTTACACAAGGAATTTTATTTTAGTTTTAGTTTAGCAGAATTATTATACCCAGACAGAAATCTAGTGACAGTTAAAACATATCTAAGAGACAAATAAAATATGGTTTTCCCCATTTAAAATGAAAAGTTAAACTTACAACTTTCCCAATAAAGAAGAAAAGCTCAAGTGCTATTTCCCACTTTTGATCTGCATCTCAAAACGATTTCCTTTCTTTACAACAAGCAATCAGTTAGAAAGGACTGCATGTAATGGTGGATTTTCTGATTTCATGTGAAACAGTGTGTGTTAAGCAAAATTCCTGGTGAAAACGTTTGGCTCACCCCCCCCCCCCACTTTCTGGACATCACTGTGTAATAGGATACCATTTATCAGTCAAGATAGTAATGAGGGGAGGGAATGGAAGGGATGGCTTTAGGAAGTGATAAGTAGTAACAAGTAACTCTTCCCCCTCATACTTTACACTTTCTTTGCCAAATCAGGAAAGTACTCCCATCAGACAGATAAAGCAGGTGAACAAGGTCTTGAAAGACATGGGAAGCCCACCCATTCACCCACTCATCACAACCCACCAATCAATAGACTGAAATAAATGATTAAGTATATGGAAGTGAATCTTCTGCATTAACAAGTAACTTTGCTGGTCCAATAGACACAAGTTCAATGGACTTATTTTGATGGTTCAAAAAGCACCAAACGTACTCAGTCAGCAACTGTGCCCAATTCCTTTTACCCAGATGAAAGGAAAATAAAATGGCAGCAGAGGGGAATGGAACTCGGGATGGGATGTGTCTGTAGAAACCTGAAATATTCAATCACCATTGGGCTACTTCCACCCCTTAAGGTAGTCTAACTGTATTGAGTCAGCAAAGCATGTCAGATACCTGATTTGAAAGTTAAGAAGAAAATGCTACTCTAAAACTAGAATGGCCAAAAATGCAAGCTTAGAACAGGATACAGGCAAATCATGGGGATATGGAAGAATAAAGAGGTTGTCAGGCCATGTTCACATGATAATTAGATGCAAGTGAGGAAAGGTTTTCAAGTTGTTTCAGTTCTGAAATAAGCAAGACATGCTCCTGTAAACATATATAAAGCTGTTATCTCTCATGGTTCAATAACTTACTTCTTGCACAATGGAAAGGAAGAAAATCTGCTAGAGATTAAATCTGCTAGAGAACAATCAACCAATGGAACAGCTTGCCCTCGGAAGTTGTGGGAGCGCCATCACTTGAGACTGTCAAGAAGAGATTGGACTGCCATTTGTCAGAAATGGTGTAGGGTCTCCCGCTTGAGCAGGGGGTTTGCCTAGATGACCTATAATGTCCCTTCCAACTTTGATTACCTGTTATCTGTTTTAACCCTTGTTTTAGAAATTAAGCAGCACCATACATTACTAAAATAGAGACTGGTGAATGCTGTCCTAAATGGCCAAGTAAGATTTTGGAAGACTTTCACATTAAATACTGAATTTATTTTTGAACAGTCATACATCACATTTGCCTTTAAGTGTAATTATTTTTAATTGTCTGTTCATCAACAGAGTCAATTAGCTTTTGCTAGGACTTTCATTTTGGTTGTTCTGTGACATTTCCAATTTGTAGTTATTCTGCCTAAAAACATACCTAATAAAAGCAGAAATGTTTGAGAGACATGATTCAAGAAATAATTTGGTTTTCAACTTTTGCATGCTATGATAAACACAAGAGAGAGGGCAAAAGCATATTTAAGGGTAATAAGGCTAATAGTGCCTTTAATGTTAGAATGTAATAGGGAGAGCAACTCAGAGTCTGCAGGCTGTAGCTAATTGTCAGATTCCTTTTTCTGCAACTCACAAACATAATACAATATATGCAAAATTAAATCAAAATTCAGATTGTCATGTTACTATCATACTGTATCTGTGCCATTCCCTCTTTAACATAGTCTCTGAATGACATCCTATTTTATATATACCTAACTTTAAATTATAGTTGACTAAAAATCTGAAACATAATGAAAAGGTTACATATTGTTTTTGCATGTTCATGCATAAAACACACAGTGTTTAGTATATAGAATAAAAAATTAAATGGTTAGCCACAAATTTTCCTTCTCTCTTCCAGAAATTTAGTGTTAGCTCTTCTAGATGGCACATTCAGATGGGGTAATATTGGCACCAGAAGATTTCCTGGGGGATGATGTAAAATCTTATTAATAGCTTCTATTCTTATGACTACATTTGTTGCCAAAAAGAGGGTCATTTTGAAATGCTGTCTGACAAATTAACCTACATAATTCACCTTCAAATTCCTTGATAAATTTCTGTCTCACACACATAGATACATACTACTTTCAAAAGCTGAATGTTCCATATTCAAATGCTGTTACAGCACACATTACAGTGAAATGTATAGCCTTTCCTTTTGGAGAACATCAAGCAATACTTACTGTGAAGAACTGAAGAAACATAACTTGAAAAGGTCCTTATTTTTAAATCATCCCTTTAAATTCTGATTCCAGCAGCTTTCCTGATAGTTTTACTGTAACTGTGCTATTAGACTAGGGCCACTCCTGGGCAAACTCTTGGTTTAAATTTAGAACCAACAGCTGTGGGGTTTGTTTTTCATTCATATGTCCACAAGTTGTGTCATATGGATGTACTACACAGTAGTTATTTTTTCTCCTCATAAGAATACCATTTGTTGGAGTGCGACAAGGGGGAAAATAGGAGTAGAAAAAAATCTTAATATATCATTTTATTTTTAAATCTGAATTAGTACACACACACACACACACACACACACACACCATTGAAATATATTTACTGTATTTCTATTTATATTATTTCCCCTCCTGATTCTTTCTTATACCAGACAGTTCTGGTGACCAAACATAGGTTCATAGGACTAGAAGGGACATTGGCAGTCTCCTAGTCCAGGGTCTCCAACCTTGGCAACTTTAGGTCTGGAGGACTTCAACTCCCAGAATTCCCCAGCCAGCCAGCTGGTTGGGGAATTCTGGGAGTTGAAGTCCTCCAGGCTTAAAGTTGCCAAGGTTGGAGCGCCCTGTTCTAGTCCAACCCCCTTGTCCAAAGCAAGAGTCCTCATACTATCTTGGACAAATGGCTGCCCAATTTTTTTCCTGAAAACTTCCAGCAATGGAACACCCACAACACTGGGAGGCAAAATATTCCATTGCTTAATAATTCTCACTGCCAGGAATTTCCTGCTTAGATATTCTCCTAACATGCTTTCACCCATTGCTAGTTTCAGGTAACAAGAGTGAATGCCACATCTCCAGATAGATTAGCTTGTTCAATGTTTGCTGAAATCTGGTCAGCCATTTGTGTCCTTGAACCTTGTGTTAATCACCTAATGCTTTCCCCCAACTTTGATTATATATCTATATCCTGCTAAATCATAATTGATTCATAGACTCTTACAACAATATAAGACAGAACAAAACCATTATAACATCAACAGACTGGAATAAAGCAAAACTGCTGTAGATGATACACATAATTGTGATGTTAACTGTTACGATTTTAAAAAAGACTGGGAGATGGACACATTACAGATCACCTTTTACTTATTCCAACATACTCCAAGCATAACAGTGACTTACCAAGTCCCAATGTTTGTTTGCTTGGCAATGGGTAAAAATTAACTCCCTAACATACATTGTTGGAATCCTTGGAGGTCTTTTTTAAGCCCTTGTGATTACTGCATATTATTACTTATTAATCCCACTTTAACAGACTTTTATGAATAAAGTATTAGAGGCTAATGTTTTAAAATACGTTGATAGAGTACATTCTTCACTTTTAGGTCCTTCCTGGAGAGAAGTGGAATATAAAAAGTTAAAAATAAACAACTATAAAAAAACCCACTTTCTTGATTTCCCCCCTAGAGTTCAAAAGCAACAAGAAAGAAAAGGTTACTTCTTTTATTAAAACCCACATATGCCTCTGCAAATAAGAATAAAATTAATTCCCATGACCTTCCTTTATGAAATCAGAACATGAACAGTTGGTAGTCATTTTCTTTGGCAGCCGTTAGGGGATATTCTATTATTTCTTATATAAGGAATGTCGCGTTAAATAACAAGTACAGTTTTTCTTTTTAAAAAGGATGGAATGACTCATGCATTTAACAGGCTAGATTGTCAGGAGAAAGGACTCAGTAAATCTTTTTTCTTTATCAAACTCAAAAAATCTTCCCAATATGCCTAAGTGGAGAAATATAAAATCTCATTGAAATGGCAAATGAAGTGTCCAAACCAGAGTTAACAGATGTTAGCTTGGCTTCATTTGGTTTGCATGTTTTTGTTGCCAATTCATGCATGTTCTACAGGTATGAGATGCAGCCAGATTCAATCCATATACTTCTCCAAAGTCCTGTTCTTAATATCTAGATTTCCAAGATCAAATAATTGCCACTACATTTATCCCTCTCCAAAAATTCCATATAGATATTAGGGAAAATTAAGCAGTACTTATGGGACTGAATAATAGTTGGGCCTTGCAAACTTCTGCATGGCTACAGAAGGCCACCTAGTGATATAATGTTACCTAAATAGATTAACAAAAAATATTTCTGTAATTTGTGAAAAGTGAAAAACAAAACAAAAAAACCATTTTTATTCTTATACCTGTGTTAGAAAGATCAGATTGTATGCATCAAGTGTAAATATATGGAGGTTTTCTTAAGTGACAGTGTTTGTCTGGCTTTGGAGTATCACAATACTTTTTCTATTTAGAAAAGGAATGAAATGAAAGTATACTGGATTAATAGTATACCTGATGAATATAACACATTCAAGATCAGAAGGTGAACTATAAACTATATTATAGAATGCAGCAATCATAATGCATACACTGTGTAGGCAAAATATTATAAAAATAAAACCCAAGCAACTAAAATCAACTAAGCATAATGGAAAATAAAAATAATTGCATGGTACTTTAACTAAAAAGAGAAAATATAAACATTTACTTAATGAATACATGTATCTATTTTCAAGAATAAACTATTTCTATTTTTCTTTTTTTAAAAATGCATTTAAAATGCAGCTATTGAGAAAGCTCCAGAATTTTAGATTTTGAGAGTAGCATTAGTTTCCTTTATGCAGCTTTAAAGTACGTTTAAATGTACAGTAGTATTACCATTAAAATTTTCCAGAAATCAAGGTCAAGTCCTATTAACGTCCAAAGAAGTTTTTTCAACTTTGGATCTACCTTAGAGCCTCTAATTTCACAGTGTCTTCCCATCTAAATACCAAAACAGATCGGATACTAACTGGCCTTTTTTCCCCCAAGATCAGCTAAACCTAGTTAGGTGCTGCCACCTATAGAGGGCAAATAGGAGTAGCACTCTTTAAAGTCTAATCAAACCAGGAGGAGGAAAAAAACTTACCAGAGGAAATGAAGGTAGTGGTGGTGGTGGAGGATGATCTCCAGATGATGATGAAAAAGAAGTAGGGGAAGTTAACGATGGAGGACCTCCAGAAGGGGATGGAAGAGGTGGTGGTGGAGGAGGGGGAGGTGGTGGTCCTCCAGAGAAAAAGGGTGGGAGAGGAGGAGGAGGTGGTGGTGGTGGCGGTGACACAGGCATCTGTTGTCCACAATCAGAGATCGAATGCTCTATGGGGAAAATCAGTATACATAACTACATGCCCAGGGCCATCTTTCACTTAGGTTATAAGGTGATTGCTTTGTTTTGCTTTTTACAAACCTTAGATCTCTAAATAAATAAGCAGATAAGCTATCCTTTACTTCATTCCACATACGAATTGCACACACAAAAGAAATCCCAGTTAGTTTTTAAGTAAAATACGCATTTAACAATTGTAGCTGTAACACTGATGAACTCAAGAAGGCTTTAAGAGAGAATGTTTTGATTATTCTGTTTGGAAATTGCAGGAATTATAATCTCATACATTAGAGGCCATCAGATAGAGATCATTGGCCAAATACTACCGTGTTTCCCCGAAAATAAGACACTGTCTTATATATTTTTTGGCTCCCAAAAAACACACTAGGTCTTATTTTTGGGGTAGGTCTTATATATTTATGGTGCCAAATAGTGGGTGTGGGTGTGGGGGGGTGTTTCGCGGGTGTACAGTTGCTCCCTGAAAAGTCTTCCTGGAATTGGAGATTTACACTAGGTCTTATTTTCGGGGTAGGTCTTATATTAGGGCAGGTTTAGAAAATAGTGCTAGGTCTTACTTTCGGGGTAGGTCTTATTTTCGGGGAAACACGGTATATGTTCATGTATAGCAGAATAGCAATGATGCTTTACATACTCCGTTACATTGACTGACCAATCCTTTATCAACATTGTGGTTGTTCTATAGAGTGAATTTACTGATCTTCAATGCCTATTTTGCTGCCAGAAAATGTTCATATTCAACATATATTTATCAATCTATTTTTCTTACATTATAATTTCTTTCTGAAAGTCAAGTCAAGTTATATGCTAGATTCCTTATGCAGTGGTCTGTGAACCATCTTCTTCCCAGAAAAAGTTTTTACTTTTATACATACTTTTTCCAATAATTAACACAAAATGGAATGAATTTCAGATTTCTATCCAGACATTCAAAAAAAAATCTCCCCCCCACAAAAGTGGCACGTGGAGTAATGTTAAAGTAATGACATTTCTAATTAGAGGTTTTGGAAAGAAACTTCTCCCAAAATGTGGGAATAAAGATTCAATATATTCTCCCCACTGTCTGATCCCCTTTTTCAGACTTCCAACATCTTCCTTTACTGAATGTAATTATTCCATTCAATCAAGTAATTTGGGAAAATTAGCAAGTATTTATTTAAATGGAAGGTACTGATTAAAACAGATAATATATTGACACAAATAAAGTCTGCAAAAAACAATCTCAGCCCATAGCTTCAGTAGCTTTCATGATTCTGCCATCAGGTCATTCATTCCTCATCGATCTGTTGAACACACATCTCAAAATGAAAATAAAAATGATCACTATGAAACAACAACCTAATTAAATGTGGTGTGTAATGCACCACTAAAAACCCCATTACTTTATAAAACAATTCAAAGAAAGTGAGGCAACTTTATTTGTGACCATTATGGTACTTCACCATAGTTTTAATTAAAGTTCTTTCATATCTGCTATGAGAAAAAAAAACATTTAAAATGGAATGATTCCTGATGATATATACATATACATGCAGTTTTCTTGGCAGCAATGTAGATTTACCACTGCCTTTTTCTGGGATGATTTTTCAATTTCTCAACCTCTCCATCGCCTTTAATATTCCATTACAGTTTTTTTGTCAATCCTTATTTAGTTCCAAGCCCAAGTGTCACTACCAATAACACAAATATGCTCTCAGGTCCAATTGCTCATGATGACTGTCATCCATGAATTTTTATGGGTAAAAGCAGTCTGTCATTCATTTCTTTGAAATTTTTATTCTAAATTACCCCATCTTCTCAGCATCTGATCTGATTACAAGTAATTTGACTTCCAAGTCAAGGGAATTCATCAGATGACACCAAGGAATAGCCACACTCCAGGATCAAAATACAGAAGGATCCTGACAGAATTGAATAAAAAAATTTCCTTTCTAAAAAAAGGAAATTCAATGGTGAGAAAAGTAAGGTTCTGCATTTAGGCAAGGAAAAACAAATGCACAGATATAGAATAGGTAGTACCTGGCCCAATAGTGGAAACTGCGAGAGGGATCTTGGAGTCCCAGTGGACACTTAAATATGAGCCGGCATTTTTTGTGCAGTTGCCAAAAAGTCAACCCATTTCTAAGTTGCATTAACAAAGGGATAGAATTAAGATCACATGAAGCGTTAATGCCATAGCATAATGCCTTGGAAAAACAAAACTTGGAATATGATATCCAGTTTTGCTGACACTCTAGAAAGAGTGCAGAGAAGAGCAACAAAGATGATTAGGGAATTGGAGATTAAAACATATGAAAAATGATTGTAGGAATTGAGCATGTCTAGTGTAGTGAAGAGAAGGATTAGAGGTGACATGATAGCAGTGTTTCATATCTAAGGGGCTGCCCCTCCTTAGGTATCGTCACCTCTGCACCTTAATGCAGAATAAGAAATAAGGGATGGAAACTAATCAAAGAGAGATTGAACCTAGAACTAAAAAGAAATCCTGATAGTTATAACAATTAATCAGTGGAATGACTTACCTCCAGAAATTGTGGGTGTTCCAACATTGAAGGTTTTTAAGAAGAGATGGGAAAACTATTGACTGAAGCAGCTGCTCCGGGATGACTGAAGGGCCAGTCTTGCGACTACTGCAGCTCTGGAATATGGGACCGACTTTTCCACCAATGTCAGCAAGCCACCCTGGGGCAGATAGCCCTCCCTGCCGTTGGCTTACTTTCCAGTTCCAGCTTGCATGGCTCTACTCAAGGTAAGATTTGCACTCGGCCGAAGGGTGGGGGCCAGCAGATGGGCAGGCCATGTGGGCAGTGCAGCCTTGTGTTCCTGTGCAGTCTGGATTAATTGTTGGGGGGGTGCTTGGGGGGACATTTCTCTGCGGACCACCAAAATTTTCCCACGGACCACCAGTGGTCCCCAGCCCACTGGATGGCAACCATCGTACTATGGTACTAACAATCCCATGTTATTCCTATTTGTCACTAAAGCTTTTGAAGATTAAAATTCTTCATATACTGTATTACCATCTCATGTACTTGGACCTCTTCAAAACCTGCATGCAATTTCTGATCTTCTGAATTCCTCAAACACAAAATGAAGCTGACTATTTTGCCATTTTCATCTGGTCCAGAATTTATTATAGAATTTCTACAGTTCATCATAGACCTGTCTCCTGAACTGTATTTTCAGAGTACTTCTGTTATTTCATCTACCCTCCTCCCCCTCACTTCCTTTCACACATGCTAATGTCACCCATCTCTGCAGCTTATTCTTCTTCAAGACATATGGAGGACATGTTCACTCCCCCCACCTTGCTGTGAGTCAAGGGAAGTAGGATAGGCAGCAGAAGCTGTAGACTCCCATGATATTTAGTCTTGAACAATTGGATCCCGTTATACTTAACCTTAAAACCTTGAAATATTTAACTTCCCCCCTTTCTATTTGTGTCATATTTGTACCATGGCAACTACACATAGCTGTACAGTCTATTATTCAGAGAAAAAAGTATACTTAAAAACAACCTCTATAAGCAAGCTTGCCAAATGTAACATTAATTGGATGAATTTTGTAAAATATAAAAATTCCATCCTATTCTATTAGCACTAATATATACTAGCACATCTATGTATTATCATATATAGAGCAATGCTTTCAGCCTGGGCATCTTTAAGACATGTGGATTTCAACTTCCAGAATCCTCTAATACGAAAGTGAAAAAAAAGAAAAGAATCAGGGATTTGGAGAGCACAACCATTAAGGCAAAAGGAAACAGTTAACATCCAATTTTTAACTTGGTGTTTTTCAGGGAAAGCAGACATATTCTCAAAGAAAGCAGTTGTTAGTTAGTTAGTTATCTTTATTTATTCAGAAGGCCTAGAGATGTATTATGGGGAGGGGATGTTTAGTATAGATTAGAATGGGCAAGCCATGCACTCTTTCATAGTATCTGAGGCCTTTAGATTTGCTAGGCTCAACTTTTCCAGCAGGTTCATTTTGCATTTTCAGGGAATTACAGAATTTAAGGCTTGCACATCCTTAAGGTATCAATTTCAGTAATAAATAAATAAATATATATTCCAGAGTAAAACTCTTCCCACCTGGCTTCTATCACTATTAAGAATTTGTTCTTAAGTAACAGCTGGACAATACCTTCTTCTCCTGGAGAAAGCATCTATCTAACCAAAGAGCATTTCTGCATCATTCTTAAACAGTGGTCTCTGATGCCATGCAACTGAAGATCTGATTGCCTAATGTGAAAATCACAAATGTTATGCTGTCTATGGCCAGGAAATAATAAGTGACATGGTGCATAACATCATTACATGCAACTGTCAGCAAAGAAGTTGCCAATGGTACTGTTAGAAACAAGAGGGTCCTGCAGTCATATCCAACAGGTTCTTTTCTTTAAAATTTCAAATGACATATAGACAGTGTGGGGCATCAGCTAACTTTTTGCCAGAGAAAGTGTCTCTGGACTATGGATCTCAAGGACCTCAAAGCAATTAGTCTGGTTGCTAATGCTTATTGCTCACACATCATAAATATTAACCTTTTGAGGACACCTGGTTAGATAGTTTGAGAAACAGGAGCATCATTTGAAAAGCCTTTTGGTATAATCCAGAAGGACTCTTTATATTCTTGCATAATGCTCCACAACTATTTTAAGTAGCTCCTTCTTTACCTCATTAATGGCCTCCAGACTGAGTCATCTGTGTCTGGGGCTTGTTCTGCAAAGAAAAACTATTGCTATTACTAATCAACATCTTCTAGGAAAAATATTTTTTGAGGCATGCACCCACTCCTGGATGAAATTAGATTTTTACTTTAACTGAAGCTTCAAGAAATTTAGACAGGAAGGTTGAAGATACTAGAAAGGAAATCTAGGTACGTGCAGGGACTCTTAAAGAATATGGCAGTGGCTCCAATTTTGAGCTGTTGGTAGAGAGCATACATGCATTGATACTCATGTATATAGTCTTACATATAACAATAAAGGCATGTTATTTCATTCTTTGAGTTCCTCCCTATGTCAAGGCAAGTTTGCTCCTGTAAAGAATAGCAAGAATATATTTTTTCTGTTTAGCTAAATGGCTAAATTTTATCAGGAAAATTCTCCCAAATAAAAAGTTATTGATCTTTCCTTTTCCACAAAAACAGCCATTCCTGCCCAGTTTTCTGAAATAAAGGAATCGATTTTGTAACCTTAAACTCCCCCCATGTTATCAGCCATGTACTTTTTTGATTTAACCATACCAAACATGGATTGATATAACAGAACACACCAGGCATTTTAATGAACTGTCCAATATTTTACTTTGTTATTTTTATTAAAAGATATTTTTATAAAATGTGAAAATGCATTCACAGGGTAAAAATTGTCCTAAATCCAATACTGCATTTTGAAATAAATTAATTTAAATCAACTACTTGCTGGCTGGCTCCATCTTTTCTAGATGGTTGCTTTTAAACAGAAATAGATAGGATATAGATGGTAGAAAATGTAAATGTTATTTCTCAGAATGAGAGTCAACCAACAATATTTAGGAGGAGTGAGATACTTATTTTATCAGAAAAACATATGTCCTGCCTCCTCCCCATTCAGTCATGTCCAATTGTTCCTGCAGTTTTTTGGCAAGGTTTTTCAAAAGTGCTAGGAAAAAGTGGCCTTCTTCCTAGAGCTGAAAGAAATTGACTGGCACAAAATTATCCAGCTGGCTTTGTACCTAAGGTAGAATTCACAGTCTCAACAGTTTTAACCTGATGCTTTAACCACTATATCAACCTGGTTCATAAACATTATGTTAGAGGAGCCTTAATAAGGTAAGGTAATGATCAATTAATGAAGTTAGCAAAGGGAGCTTAAACTAGGAAACAAGATGCAGAATTGTAACTGTTTAATATTTATTTTGAATTGCACTTTGAACTACAATACAAAAATAAATTTGCACGCATGTATTCATCTTATTTCCATATGGTACCTGCATGATTTTTTCTGGGCTTGGAAATTACTAAAGGCTGGATCAAAGTTATTCTGGAATAAAGACTTCCAGGAAGTCCTAAATCTATTGGTTAGATTAGCAAACAAAAAAAATCCAAGGAAAGGATAATAACCAAGTACTACTGACATTAGCCTTGAATTAGCCTTGAATTATTAAGAATAGCTGTGCAGCACAGCTGTACCTTTTGTAATTAAGTAAATTGCTCTTTTGCTTCTGTTCAACTGTAATTCAAAACAATTAGATTCTCAAGGACTAGATTAAAATGAAATTTTCTCCCAGGTATTGGGACTCCTTAGAACATGGGACTATCTAGAAATTTTAGCTGTGACTACACATTGCCTTCACTTAGATTTGTCAGAAGCACTTAAATTTTGATATGGCACCCTAAAAGACAGCATTTGCTCCTTTGGAAAAAAAATGCTGGGAAACATACATCAAATGCAAGGGCTGATTCACAGACCATGTTATACCTGGATTGGCAACTTGTATTCCCTCAACTCCTTTTCTAAAGCCCCTGGAATACTCTGCCATTACAACCCTTGAAAATAAAAAGCACAAGTTCCTACTATTTTGAAATAAGGGAAAGATTAAAACTGCCTCAAATCAAAATTAAAACAATTGCCCCAAATAAAAGGTTATCAATCTTCCCCCTTCCACAAAAGCAGGCATACCTGCCCAGTTATCTGAAGTAAACATATCCATTTTGTGACCTTTAACTCCCCATATTATCTGCAGCTGTTCATCATCAAAAGATTGGCCAGCCATGATTAGTCATGATTTGTTTTTTGCCATGGTTTGTGACTAATGCTTACAACACTGATATTATACAATATAGATACCTTTGCATATATAAATATAAATTGTTCCTTTATTCACCTTGAAATTCAATTCATTTGAATTCTTCAAACTTCCACTAAAATTTTCCACATGAATATTCACTGTATCTCTTTTAGCAACAGCCCAAAACTAATCTGATCATCATCAGCTCTGATATTATTCTTCAGATCTAAACTGAGGAACTTGAACTGCTGTTTTAGGTTGCATCAAAAAAGCACATTTTCTAAATCACTGTCAGCCCTTCGGGTTAGTTCAACCAGAAGATCAAAGTTATGAATGTTAATACTATTTTTATTATAATGTTACAGTAACAGAATCTTGCTAGTCTTCCTTCCTTGCCTTTATGTTGAAGAGAACTAGCGAGGGTCAAGTCTGAGGCATTTTCTCAAATTACATTCCTGCTTTGAACTCAGATTTCTCCTATCTGACAGTGGTCTTTGTTATTCTCATTACAGTCACAGATAATACCTGTTCCACTCAATTTGGTATATTGAGTACTACATTCTGTTATATGCACCACACTTTACAAATTTAGACCAATCAGTTCAATGAAGACAAAGAGAATCAGGGAACTGGAATCTATGCTTCATGAGAAGAAATGGTGTGAAATGACCATGACTGACAACAAAGATAACTAAGGAGAAAAAAGAAAATAGTTTTCAAGTGCTTGAAAGGTTGTCAGAAGGAGGTCAAGACTACTCTGCATTATCCCACAATGCAGGTACACAGAATAAAGTTATCAAAAAGTCAAAATCTATCTGAACTTTACAAAATAACTTCCCAACAATAAGAACAGTTTAATCAACAGTTTAGGAAGATGGCTTTTCTTTATTATTCATATCATGGACAGAGGCTAAACTCTTGGTGAAGGTTGCTTTAATTTAGATTTTTGCATTTGAGCAAGATATGGATTCCATACTCCAAATGACCCTTCAAACTCTGAATTTCTCAGAAGTCAGGGATGAAGGAATAAGAGAAATAAAGAGGCAACAAGTAAAAGAACACCTCAAATTAATACTGTAATATTCTCCGGCACTAGAAATGCTTATAGGAGTTTTCTCCAAATGGATGCTTCTAATATGTGTTCTTCTTTCAGGGGAACGTCCCATAACATACCGTTTCCCCGAAAATAAGACACTGTCTTATATATTTTTTGGCTCCCAAAAACACACTAGGTCTTATTTTTGGGGTAGGTCTTATATATTTATGGTGCCAAATAGTGGGTGTGGGTGTGGGGGGGTGTTTCGCGGGTGTACAGTTGCTCCCTGAAAAGTCTTCCTGGAATTGGAGATTTACACTAGGTCTTATTTTCGGGGTAGGTCTTATATTAGGGCAGGTTTAGAAAATAGTGCTAGGTCTTACTTTCGGGGTAGGTCTTATTTTCGGGGAAACACGGTATTTGTTTGCAGCCAAAGACCACCAGAAAATCATATTTCACCACACATACCACTCTTAAAAGCTTGTTTGTGTCTGTAGCAATCATTCCTCAAGACCACATTTCTAAAGGCTACTATATACTCAACTGAATACATTTTTAAAAGTTATTTAATTATTTTTAAAAGATCAGACTTGCAATAAACACAGAGATAGCATAGAAGTACCTACTGAATTATTTGTTTATTCATTTCACACTAAATAAATTATTTAGTATCCATCCATTTTCTTCCAATGACTTCAGGGCTTGACTTATCTCTACAACATATAAGATTGGCAAAGGTTACCCACTACAGGATTAGGGAACACATGATCACCCAGATGTTTCTGAACATCAAGTCTCAGTAGTCCCATTAGTATGAACACTATTTAAAAATTCTGGGAACTATAGTTCAGCAGCATCTGGAGCAGTGGTGGGATTCAAATATTTTTACCACTGGTTCGGTGGGCGTGACTTGGTGGACGCCCTTTGCGCATGTGCACACTTTGTGTGCACACGCATGCCAAATGCGCACTTTGCGCAGGCACAGAGGCATTTGTGTAGGTGCAGAGGTGTTCTAACTCACCTCCTGCAAGCCTGCACTCTCCCTGTCGCTTCAGCACCTGCCGTGCAGCACTCTGCTGTGCCGCGCAAAGCAGCTACGCTTCAAATTCAGAGGCTAAAGGTGAGTATGGGAGCCCGGGTGGGCGGGCCCAACAGCAGAGCAGCGAGAGAACTGGTTCTGTCCCCGCTGCTCATTGCCACTACCAGCTCGGCAGAACCAGGCTGAACCAGTAGAATACCACCACTGATCGGGATGCTTGCAAGATTCCCACTCTTCCAAAATTACATTGGAGAAAACAATGTAATTTTGGCAAAGATTTCTTTCTTCACTCAATTTAAATTTAGTTATTAAAGCATGCCAAAACTATTAGTTACAGGTACATCATGTTAAATGCTCTATATCAGGCCTGATTATGTGTCTGCTTATGTTTACATTTGCTCAAGAACTACTGAACAGGAAGAGGAAATAGGAGCTTGGCAGTAGAGTTCAACAGAAGAATTTATGGAAGTTCTTAACAAATTTTCCCTCTACGTCAAGCTTGTGCTTGGCTAACCTGAGAGCTAAAGCCATTTCCTCACTAGTGATTTATGGTGATCTCAAGCCAGTATTATAAAGTGTGTCTTTGATAGTGATACAGTGGCACAGTAATGGTTGATTTATTAGGAATACCAACTTTGAGCTACCAAGGAAGTAAAAAAGGGCAACAAGAAGCAAGATGAGGGGATCTTAGAGCGCGGAGATGTGATTGCATTTAAGACAGAGTGTCCTGATACTTGGTACCACCTTAGCATGAGGAACAAACAAAAGCATGCCAACACGAATAACTGGGTTCTGGGCTGCAAAGCATGCTCTCTGCCCGGAGCACAGGAAAAAAATGTTTTCAAAAGTATATTGAAGTCCTATAATAATGGAGTCCAATTATCATTTCCTGCTATTCTATGTGGATCAAATGATACTGAAAAAACCCAGCCACAATCGCTTTATATGGAATTGAAAGGTCCAGAGCAGTAGTTCAAAATTTAGGGCAGTGTTTGGAAGTCTACACAGTTTAAAGTTGCCAAGCTGACATATGCTAATCTAGGGGCTCACATGGTCTTAGGACATGACTGGGAAAGGGAAGAGGAACATAAGAAGTGAATTACTGTTTACACCAATATTTATGGGAGATATTTGGATTCTGTGACTATCATCTTAATTACTGAGATTGATGTACTGCTAATATGAGGTTGACTGTTTCTCAGATACACAGTAGACTTACATGCTATAAAAAGGAGGAAGAGAGCAGCTTTCATGGAATATATTAATCCACTCAATACAAAATCAGAAAATTAGCTCATGAAGATAATGGGATTTATATATAACAATGCACATAATGTGTGCAAAATGAAAAAATAAACTAGAATGGAGCCCAGAAAGGACAATATTTAATGTGCATGATGTGCAGGTTATGTGACAAGCAAAACCTGATGGGATGACTATTCTGATTTGAGTACAGCAAGATAAAAGGGTTCAAAATAAGCAGAAACAATTGGAATATTTGAAGTATTAAAACTATCCACCTTTATTCAGAAATCCAAGTAAATGAACACCTGGAAGGGGATCCAGGAATTTGTAAGCCAATCAACCTGACATTAATCATTGACCTTAAAAGCATATCATAAAAAGATTGTTTCAAACCTCCAGAGATCAAGGTGGTAATTATTAGATACCAGCATGTATTTTTCAAGCAACAGACTTTTCAAATTAGAACCATTTTTAATCTAAACATTTATTTAGCAGATAGTGGGAGTGCTATGTACTATAGCAAAATATATTACAAAAAATGTGAGATTCTGATTAGCAAGCTAGGTAAGTGATGATTAAATGCTATGTTACTTAAGTATAGTTATCTCAAATATCATAGAGAAATACTGGGTCAGGTACTATAGGTATATCTTGTTCTTCAAAACTTTATTAATAGTCTGGTGAAAGAGGTAGAAGGAATGCTTACCAATTTGCAGATGATACCATCTTAGGTAGTAGTAGACTACTAGTAGCCAGTAGACAGAAATAACATTTAAAATAGTCTTCATAAGTTAAGAAAAATAAGCTGAAAGTAGCAGAACGACATTTAAAAGAGGACAAATGGTTAATTTTTACTTTTCTCCTTTGCTTAGGAATCAGAAAACAAATGCATATAGGGTGGGGATACTTGGCTTGATGACAAGTACTTTCATAAAAGATCTTGGATTATTGATTACAAAGTGAGAATGACCCTGTTACCTGAGAATGCTACAAAAAAACATCAAATGCAATAGGACATGTGAAGTATAGCTTCCAAATCATAGTTCCATTTCATTCTGCAGTGGGATCAGAACCTACACCAAGTATGCTGCCTGATTCTGAACATTAAACTGAAGAGGATTCAGAGAAACAAAAGAGCAACAAAGGCTAAAATTTGTCACATGATGAAAGGCCTGAGAATGCTTAACCATGAAAAAAACAGGGCAGAGAAGAAATCTGATAGTTTATCAAATACAGGTAGACCTCGACTTACAACTATTTATATAGCGACCACCCAAAGTTGCAACAGCACTGAAAAAAGTGACTTATGACCGTTTTTCACACTTATTACTGTTCCAGCATCTCTGTGGTCATGTGATCAAAATTTAGATGCTTGGCAACTGGCATGTACAGTTGCAGTGTCCCAGGGTCATGTGATCACCTTTTATGGCCACCTGACAAGCAAAGGCAATGTGGAAGCCAGATCCACTTAACAACCCTGTTACTAACTGCAGCGATTCGCTTAACTGTCTTGCTTAGCAACAGAAATTTTGGGGTTAATTGTGGTTATAAATTGAGGAATACCTGTATTTAAAAGGATCTCTCACTGAAGATTATCAATATTTAGTTGTAGAATATAGAATAAGAGTGTTAAAAAGGTAGACTCTGATTAAATGTTAGGAAAAAAAATCTTCCTATGTGAAGAGCAGTTCAAAACTAGAAGTAATTACTTAGAGAGGTGATGGGTTAAAGGAGCTCTAATTCAGGTCTAAAACTGGAAAGCACAAATTGCACAATCAAATGTTATTAAGTACACAAGAGAATGAAAACTGGGAGTTCAGCAGCTGATGTGAATCCAGCGGCAGGGAAATCTTTCTTTCAATTTTACAACTTTATTTTCTGTGAATAAATTGGGAATAAAAACATCTTGATTTAAGGTAGGCTTCCTCTCGGTAGCTCTTAAAATTTTGAGCCAATAAGTCTCAGAAGAATCCAATCTATTTGAGCACTTCCAGGTGCTATACACTAATTTAAATCATTTGACTGTGGCTCAATAAACCTTTTTAACTCTTCTAAATCATCTCATTTAGATCTAGACCTGATGAATTTCCACAAAGCTTATTTTTAAGTAAGTGCAACTGAAAGATAGAAATCACATAGTTATGGCTACAATAAGCAAGTAATAATTAAATGCATTGGCCAATATAGCAACTTCCATATATAGATCCACCTACAGAAACTCCCAGGGTCAAACCAGAGGGGAAAATATATTTTCTGCCAAGAGCATTCAAGGTATTTTCAAAAGCCAAATCTAGGCAGTTTATAAACCAACCTTGCTCTTTTTAAGCAGTCTTTTATAAATTATACAATTCAATGATCTATTTCAAGCATCTGTAAGGTTTGACAACCTACCAAGTAGCCACTGTATTTTCAGAGCTCTACAGTTCCAGCTCTTCCCTTGGCACCTACAGCCACCATCATCTTCAAGGGTATATTTTCAAGGTCACATATTCTTTTTTTTACCCAGTTCAAAAATCAACAGGGTTTGGATACTGTTGAAGTGTGGTGCATTAAAACTGGAGATGCTTGGAGACAGGAGATTCTCAACATTAGCAATGAAAAGGAGTTGTACAATTATTCCACCTTTTCTTTCTTCATATCTGTTCCCAGATAAGGTCTTCACTTCACAATCATGTTGCCTTATTAACATAATTCTCCAGCACTCTTTTACTACCTAACCTTTTGTCAGAGAGCACAAACTTAATGTGTAATACCTGCTTTCTTCTGTGAAAGTAATGAATGCAACCCTACCCTATGTCTTCCAAAAATCCCAGACTACAATACCCATAGTTTCTGGCTACTATGTATCCTACTCATGGGAGATGGGTATGAAGAACAGATATTATATAACTCATTACTTAGTCCCATCCCAGCAACTAAATGGAACTTAGTTCTTTGTAGATACGTTCAGGATTGTGCTAATTTAAACCCGCAAAAATCCCCGGAGGGATAGCGTTTTTATCTGAAACGCTTTCCCGTCGCGCTCTAAACTATGGATGGCTTGTTGAATAGCTCCGGGTGTAGAATTCTCAACATTGGGGTTTAAACGGTACGCTAAGTCACATATGGTGATGGGTAAACCCCAGCTGACAGAAAAACAACTTCTACTGTACTGCTATCCAGGCAGCACAAGGCGGACTTTATTATACTTAGGATAGGGTTGAGAAAAGCGGGGGGGGGGGAAGGGGACGAAGGACGGAGATAAAACCCCTTGGCTGGAAAGGCAAATGGCCACACCGCTTTCCCACCGCCCCTGCATCAAGACAAAAATAAAGGAGTTAGGGAGTGAATGGGTTGATTTTCACTGACCTGGAACAGGATAGGAAGAAAGCTCAACTGACCGGTCTTCGTTATCCACCAGCGCAGCTCCTCAAAAGCTACCGAATCCGGTTTCCCTCGACTCCGGCAGCAGCGTGGGAAGGTAGGCGGGGCGTAGATGCAGCTTCGTCCGCGCGCTCTCATTTACCCCTGGAGTTCTGATGCAGCCGCTTCCAAGTTGCGGGGGGGCAGGCGGTGGAGGGGGGGGGCTGGGGAGCGAACTTGGAAGACCAAGCTAAAAAAAGAGGCGAAACGCAGAGGCGCGACCCCTGGCAAGGGGCTTTGGGAGTCCGTGAGAGGTCCGAATTAGAAGAAGGCCTTTTATCTCTGCCTGAAGTTCGGTTAAATTTTTAACTTGGTTTCCTTTAACTTTGGTTTTCTTTAACAGCGCTAGAGCCAGCAGGGCCTCTCTCCGTTGCCAGTGGAGAATATTTTACCGGTTTCAGACGCTAGAAGCTTGATTCTTGTTCAGCATTTGTAGAATTCCGATTAGGTGGAGCTTAAATTCTGCTTCTGAGCCTGGCAGAGGGCCAAGCAGAATAAAACGAGAGGGGTCTGCAGGTAGTTTTGAATTCCAGCTTCAAAACATGAGGTGTGAGTGCACCTAGGAGAGATAACTTACTTGAGGGCCTCCGAATGTACAGTGTGCTAAGGTTCAAAGAATCCTACAGCTGCAAGGGACTGTTTGTAGCTCTGGGGAATTTGGGAGTTGAAGTGTGCACACACTGCTAAAGTTGAAAAATGCTGGTTTAGGCCAAGCAGGAATCCCAAGTGTCCATTCTCTACAGGGGAGCTGACCATCTGCCCAACTGTCTAGTGTTTTCCCTTTAACATTGGTAGAGAAGCTGCTTTCCTGCAATTAAATCCACTACAGGCAGTCCTCAACTTATGACCACAGTTGAACTTATGACCAAAATTTATGTTGCTAAGCAAAACAGTTAAGTGAGTTTTGCCACATTTTATAACCTTGCCACAGTTAAGTGAATTGCTGCAGTTAGGTTAGTAATACAGAAAGTGAATCTGGCTTCCCTATTCATTTTACTTGTCAGAAGATTGTAAAAAGTGATCACGTAATCCTAGGATAGTGCAACTGTCATAAATATGAGCCAGCTACTAAGCATCCAAATTTTGATAACCACAGGGATGCTACAGTAGTGTGAGGAAAATGACCCTAAGTCACTTTTTTCAATGCTACTGTAACTCTGAACAGTTACTAAACCAATGATTGTAAGTCTAGGACTACTTATTTTATTTTTTTATTGATTTTATTTATTTTGTCAAAAGCTTACAATACAATAGAAATAAGAATAAACATAAGTTTAAATACTAATAATAAACTAATAATTGGGGACAATAGGACAGGGATGGTAGGCACGATTGTGCGCTTATGCACACCCCTTACAGACCTCTTAGGAATGGGGTGAGGTCAATAGAAGTTAGTTTGAGGATAAAGGAGTGGGGGTTTGAGCAGGTGACAACAGAATCAGGTAGTGAGTTTCAGACATTGACACTGTTGCTGAAATTGTACTTCCTGCAATCAAGTTTGGAGTGGTTTACATTAAGTTTATATCTGTTGTGTGCTCTTGTGTTGTTGTGGTTAAAGCTGAAATACTGTATTCTGTGTCCTGTTGTCTGGATATTTACGGTATTTCCCCAATTTGTTAAGGAACTTACCTTCTTGGGAAGCAAAATCAAATAAATCTGATATTTGACTATGTACGTGTTATTTTTCAGCATTTGCAGATTCTTACAAATGGATCCCAATTAGAAGCTTTCAGTGAATTCAAAGTGATACTTAACTAGTCTGTCATTCCTTGAATGTCCCCCTTTTTGAAAAACAGGACAAAATTTCTTCTCTCATCAATTAGCACTCTTTCTGTTTTCCTGAATTTCTTAAAGATAATATCTAACTGTCAGTCCAGGGCATCTCCTAGTAAGTCTGTATGAATCAGATGTGATCCTTCTTAAAGTGATGGTTTTGGATTAACCTTTTTTTTTGAAAAAAAGGTTTTTATTTTAAGACAGACATACAAACAAAACATAAAAAACATAAAAACCATCTTCCATATATACATACAGTGTGTCAGGTTACAGATCCTTTGTGTTATCCTTTCATAGTCGTCACTCACAATTTATAAAAGATTCTCATATTATCAATATAAAACATTCTTATATATTTATCAATTATTATTTATACACAACTAAACTATTTCATCATTTATACGAAATATTCTCAATTTTATTGTAAAGTTTATATTATACTTTCATCCAATGGTTATATATGTCTATATTATATTTTATATCAATCTATTAAATTTCTATTACAAAATTATATAATCTTACATTACCAAGTCTTTTTATCCAACCATTGATAAAACAAATCCCATATTTTATAAAATTGTTTATCTTCTTGATCTCTAATTTCAAATGTCAATTTGCTCATTTCAGCACAGTCCATAATTTTCTTAATCACTTCCTCCTGCATAGGTATTTTATCATTTTTCCAGTTCTTAGCAAATACAATTCTAGCTGCTGTTAAAACATTTACAATCAAGTATTTCAACACTTTAATGTAAATATCTGGTATAACTCCCAATAAAAATATTTCTGGTTTCAAGTCTATATGTTGTTGTATCATTTTTTCCAACCACGTGTGGATTTTAGTCCAATATCTTTTTGCATCCGAACATGTCCACCACATATGGTAATATGATCCAGGTATCTGATGACATTTCCAACATTTATCCAATTTATTCTTAAACATTCTTGCAATTCTCGTTGGGGGTAAGTGCCACCTGTAAAACATCTTTTACAAATTTACTTTATAAGCAGTTGACATTGTCACTTTGTAATTCTGAGACCATAATTTTTACCATTTCTCTAAATCAATCCCATATCCAAAACTTTTCCCCCAAGCATTGTTTCTTTAACTTCTTGTTCTTCCATTTTAAATTCTAAAAATATCCATAAAATTTTTTAATCACCTTTTCATCAGTACTCATCAAAATTTTATCTAGCTCAGTCAACTTATCATAAATACCTTCTATTTTAAAATCTTTATCAAATCTAGATTGTACTTGCAAATATGAAAACTAATTCATTTTTATATCTTGTTCTTCCAACGCTTTAGATTTAAGTTCACCCTTTTCATTCAATATCTCACTATATCTGTTTGTTCCTTTGTATATTACTGGATATGAAAAAGCAAAAATTTCTGCAAAAAAAGATTAAAATTAAAATGGATATAACTAAACATAAAAAAAGAGCCTTGGTGGTGCAGGCTGTTAAACACCTAGCACTCAATTCCAGCTGCCTGCAATTAGTGCAGGCTTGAATCCCACCAGGCTCAAGGTTGACTCAGCCTTCCATCCTCTCGGGGTAGGTAAATTGAGGACCCAAGATTGTTTTGGGGCTATAAGCTGACTTTGTAAAAATGCTGCTGGGGGGGCAAAAAAGCCCTAGTAATAAGCAGGCATATACAATGGAATGAAGGCTATTGCTGAGCGCATTGGGTTGTGCTCCAAAAATTGTAAGCCGCCCTGAGTCTCCGGAGGAGGGCGGCATATAAATATGAATAAAAATTAAATAAATAAATAAAATGGGATTAATGGAAAAAGAGGAGTTAGCTCAAAAGATTAAAAATGCCAAACAGAATTATTTTGAAGACGCAAATAAACCAGGAAGATGGTTAGCCTATAAACTTAGAAAGGAAAGAGAATCAAGGAGAATTAGTCACTTAATAGATGAAGAAGGACATGTTTGATATGGAAGTGAAGAAATAATTATGCAAGACCACTATGGAAAATTGTATTATCAAGAAAATATTCAAGAAGAAAAAATTAATATTTACAAAAGGCAAAATTACCACAGATACCTAAAGATATTGAAATAATGCTAGAAGGGAATATAACAATGATGGAGTTAACAGAAGCTTTAAAGAAACAAAATACAGGGAAAGCACCAGGCCCAGATGGTTTGCCAGTGGAATTCTATAAGACTTTTCAGGAAGTGTTGAACCTCCAACTATTAGAAGTTATGAATGAAGTTATGTTAAAGAAGAGAATACCCAAGACATGGTCAGAAGTTTATATTACACTTATACTGAAGGAAGATACAGACTCGCAGCAAGTTAAAAATTATAGACCTATTTCCCTATTAAATTCTGATTATAAAATTTTTGCTTCAGTTTTGGCAGAAAGGTTGAAAAGATATCTAAACAACTTTATACATGTTGATCAAAATGGATTTCTGCCAAAGAGACAAATCAAACATAATATGAGAATAATTCTGGACACTTTGGAGTACTATGAGGCACATCCTGAAAAGCAAATGGCTTTGATGTTTTTGGATGCTCAAAAAGCCTTTGATAATGTGAGTTGGCATTTTATGTTATTACAATTGGCACAAATGGGCTTTGGTAAAAACTTTATACGTGCCATTGAGACGATATTCTATGAACAAACTGCAAGGGTCTTGATAAATGGAGAATTGACAGAATCTATAGATATAAGAAAAGGGACTAGGCAAGGTTGCCCACTGTCACCTCTGCTGTTTGTGTTAACATTAGAAGTGTTGAATAGGTGTATTAGAGAAGACAAAGAAATAAAAGGAATGAAAATTAAAAAAGAAGAGTATAAGTTACAAGCTTTTGCAGACGACCTGGTATTTATACTAGACGATCCATTGGAATCAGCACCTAAATTAATAGAAAGAATAGAAGAGTATGGAAAAGTAGCAGACTTGAAAATTAACAAAGACAAAACAAAGATACTAACAAAGAATATGTTAGTGAGACGGAAGAAAGAGTTGGAAGAAGCTTTAGAAATACAGGTCGCAAGCAAGGTTAAGTATTTAGGGATATATATTACATCAAGATGTAGTACACCGAAGGAGGATAATTACATTAAACTCAAACAGCAGATAGCGACAGACTTGGAAAAATGGAAAAATCTACAATTATCATTGATTGGGAGAATATCAACAATTAAGATGAGTGTATTGCCCAGAATTTTATATTTATTCCAGACAATTCCAATTAGACTAGGGAAAGAGTTTTTTGAAGATTTAAATAAAACGATGTTGAAATATATATGGCAAGGCAAAAAAGCAAGAATAAAACTTAAGTTGTTACAGGATGCGAGAATAAGACGAGGGTTTGTATTGCCCAGTTGGGAATTATACTACCAGGCGGCAAATTTGATGTGGGTAAAAGAATGGATAACACTAAGGAACAGTAGACTATTGACCCTAGAAGGACATGATCTGCTATTGGGGTGGCATGCATTCCTTTGGTATAAGGGAACCAAAATACAAGGGTATTTTAGAAGACATTATATTCGAGAGGCTTTGTTCTTAAATTGGGAGAAGATTAAAAAACAACACTATTTGAAAATTCCATCATGGATATCTACTACTGAAGCTTTTTCATACGGTTTTGGATTATCTTTGAGCTTGCATTTGAGATTCAAAATATTGGATCCTCTTTGAATATGAAAAAAAATACTATAGGTCTTAATGGAGAAGCACTGAGCTTTTCTTTTTTTTTTCAGCTGTTTAACTTTTTTTTGGTGGAGTGATAGGTAAAAATGAGAGACAATAAACCCGAAGTCTCAAACTGAATTTCTTGGAGGGCCAGATCAGCACTGTAGTTGTCCTCCATGGGCCGGCTGATGGGGGGAGGAGATGGGACAGATGGCCTCCTGCAGCACCCTGCTGGGAAAAATGGGCTGCTGGGAGGGGGTGCAGGCGGTTCTCACACAGTCCATTTTTGGCCAGGGTGGCTTCCTGTAGCATCCTGCTGGCTAAAATGGACCGTGGGTGATCCCCCGCTGCCCATTTTCATTAGCAAAGGTACTACAGGCCAATCCTTGGCTATTTCCAGACTGGCCTTGCGGGCCAGATTTAAGTATCTCAGGGGCTGGATCTGGCCTGTGGACCTTGAGTTTGACACCCCTGCAATAGATTATCAATATTTCTAAGGTGCATATTGTTAAGGATTTCCTTGCTCTATGTATATATGTGTGTGTGTATTTATTATTCATATGTGTGTGTGTGTTTTTACAATTCTCCCTTTCAAGACAAACAGCACAGTAATTGCTAAATTTTCCAGTGAAAAATCTGAATTGTACTGAACCAGAGCAGCATTTTTACAAAAATAACAGCACAGACTTTCCAAAGTACTTTAAAAAGTAAAGTCTTCTTTCCCATTTGTTTTTCTGAGCACCAGACATGGCATGATACTAAACAGGTGCTTTGTGTAGTATTGTGCTTTACAGCTATTATCTTCTGGGATGTCATGTGGATCCGTTTATCACCAGTACTGGGGTGTTCTCAGAAGGGCACATTGATCAAACATGTTTTTTGGGGGGAAAGTCAGAAGAATGATCTTTGGCTTGTTCTTCTGGGGTGATTTAGCTTTGTTGCATGTACTGATAGAATTTTCAAGAGTGCCAAAGGAGTTGGTATTGCTTATTGGTCAGCTTGGCCTCTACTGGAAAGGCCAAGTATCTTGTCCTAGTGGGACTCGAACAAGCTTGTAGATTGCTAGCAGTATTCTACTTCAGTTATAGCAAAGGCAATAGAAGAAGGCTGGCATGAGTGAGAGGAAATTCTACATGACAGAGGTTGGTAAAGGAAAAAGTAATGTTTGGTGCCTTGGACCCCTACAGTAAATGTTTGAGCCAATTCTACTTTTATCCTGACATCCCTTCAGAGATTGTCCGTAGGCTTAACACAGCCACAATTATGCAGAATTTAAAAGTAAGATTGGATCCAAAGGGGTCTAATCTTGTGCTGAGCCACACTCTAGTTTGGGTTGATAGAACTAGCATACGAGTGTAATATTACACTAGCATAAGATTCAGTTAAATGGTTGTACATCTGAGAGATAATTGAGAGCTGAAACAATGAACAAAGCTTTATCATCTAAAAAAAGCTCTAATAGGCAGAGATTAATGAGCTAATAAAACTCAGCTGATTTTTTGGTATCAGTGTTGGAGAGTCCAGTTCAGCCCAGTATGCAGAGAGTTTAGAAATTTTCAATATTTTCTACACACAAAACTGAACATTGTATATTCTCTGAAATATTTATAGAAAATAGCAGAAAACCATTACATGTGTAAAGTTCACAAAGAAACTGCAAAGATACCTGTTTAAATTTATTGTTTATTTGTTTGACCCTTAGATGTATATCCTGCCTTTCCTCAGAAGTTATGACAACATCTTCTTCCATTTTCCCACACCAGAATAAGTTTGTATAGGCTGATTAGGTTGAGATGCTGGTTCAAAATCACCTGGTAAGTTTATTGGCTGAGGCTGGGCTTGATCTTAATGAATACACCAAACTAGGTTTTTGATTGCAAATATGCTTTGATGCAGTGAAGGGGAAAGCCTTCTAGCTGTTGAGACTAAAGAGGATATCAGGATCTTTTTTAAAGAAACCCTACCTTCACAGCTTCATACATATTATGGTAGGGTCCGTCAATCAGCCAGTCAAATTTAACTTTATTGAATTTGTTCACCAAATTCAAAAAAATAAGACTAATACTGAGACAGCAAAAGCAAATATCCAAATATCCAATCCAAATCCAAATCCAATCCAATAAATGAAATAATATTAAAAATAAACAATCATAAAATTGACAATGCTCTCTTGGTATACTGCCAGCATGGTTTAACTGCTAGAATTGATTGCTAACCACAAAAGAAATTTTGCAGTGAACTGTTCTAGGAAAATATTGATCAAGTGTGTGATTAATCTATAGGGAAAATCTATATAGCCAATTTAATAACAGAAAACAAAACTTCCATAATGGGCATTTCTGTCCTAGGGATTTATCAAGTTGTCCAGCCATTCCAGTAATACTAATTTAGCAGTGATGATTTGCCACAATGATGGTTTGTAATCCACAGTCTTGAGAAAGGAAAACAAGAGAAAGAAACTGAAAATAGTACTGTCTTGATTATGTTTAATATAAATTGGGACAGCCGAGATTCTGTTATTCTACCTTCCCACAATAATCCCTGGAATCTCTGGGTGCCTATTTCTTAGTCCAGTATACTTTAAAGGCAGTGGTGGGATTCAATTTTTTTTACTACCGGTTCTGTGGGCGTGGCTTATATTGGTAGATGTGGCTTGTTGGCCATGTGACTGGGTGGGTGTGACTTGTTGGCCATGTGACTGTGGGCATGGCTAACTCACTGTCACTCATGTCAAGGGATGCCTCGCCTGGCCCCTCCCCTCCCAGACATTTCTTGTCACATCCAGCCTCAAGGTATCTATAGTTCTGTAAAAATATTGTTCACCTTTTTTGACTTTATTATCTACATACTACAGATGTACTTTCATTGATCACTGAAAGGAGGAAATGGCTCACATGCTTTGTCCAAGAGTGTGATAGGAAACAGGCTTTTAAGGGGCTTCCAGAAAGAGAGGGGGGCAATGTATTTTCCAAAGCACCAGAAGGCAAACAAGAAGCAATGGATGGAAACTGAATAAAGAGAGAAGCAACCTAAAACTAAGGAGAAACTTCCTGAAAGTGAGAACAATTAACCAGTGGGCCTGCTTGTCTCCTAAAGTTCTGGGTGCTCAATCCCTGGAAGTTTTTAAGAAAAGACTGAACTGAACAGCCATTTCTCTGAAATGCTATAGGGTTCCCCCCAAGGTCCCTTCTAAGTGTTATTGTTATTCTGACACTTTCCCAGGACCTCTACTCAGAGTTTGGCATCCTCAGGTTTCCTGCCTGAGCAGGGGGTTGGATTAGAAGACCTCCAAAGTCCCTTTCAACTCTGTTAAACACACATGTATTTATGCTCTGGACCAGGGGTCGCCAACTTTTTGGACCTCAGGGACCACCAAACTCATAATTTTAAATCCCAGGGATGACTAACCGGTTCTGTGGGTGTGGCCTAATTTGTGGGTGAGGCTTGGTGGTCATGTGATTGGCTGGGTATGGCTTGTATATAAATATTACAAATATTTATATATTTATATATATTGAATTTTTTATTAAAAAAGAGCAACTTTTACCCAAAATCAGGCGAAGCAGGTAGGCAGATTGAGTTGCTCAAAGAATCACACACATTCAGAGATTCAGAGATCTATCTATCTGCCATCGGCTAGCTCAGTGTGTCACATAAAATTTGCTTGCAAGCAAACTCACAAAATTAACTCACAACATACCATGTATGTAAATATTATATTTTTTATAAAAAAGAGCAACTTTTACCCCAAATCAGGCAAAGCAGGCAGGCAGATTGAGTTGCTCACAGAATCGCAGATTCATTCAGCGATCTATCTATCTGCCATCGGCTACTTGAGTCTGTCACATAAAATTTGCTTGCTATGAGTCTGCACTGAATAATAGAACCTTCAGTCCCTCTGCTCTTAAAAGCAGAGCTGAAGATCTAAAGACTAGCTAGAAAGCAAGAAATCTAACCATTTCCTGCTTCCTAGCTAATCAAAATTTCCCAGCACAGCAGAACAGCTGATGGTTGGAAAAAGGAAAAATAGCAATTTAGCAGGCAAGTTTTGCTGGGTAAGGAGTGAGTGGGTGGGGAGGGTTCTCGTGGGCCATGTGGGCAGCGCAGCCTTGTGTTTCTTCAAAGCCTGGATTAATTGCTTTGGGGCGGGGTGCTCTGGGGATGAGATTTGTCTGCGGCCTACAAAAATTTCCATGGCGCACCAGTGGGCTGCGGCTCACTGGTTGGCGACTGCTGCTCTGGACTATAGACATTGAATGCATGTATTGTAAATCCTGAAAAATACCTGGGCAAAAGAAAGGCAGTAAAATCACTCTAGGTATAGGGACAGTGTAAAATATTAATATATGATATATAATGGAGCAATTAAAAATAATAGCACAGAAGTTTCTCTCTCTCTCTCTCTCCCCCTTCCTTCCTATTTCTCTTTCTATTTTTTCTTTCTATTTTTCTCTTTGTTTCTTTCTCTCCCTCTTTCTTTCTTGCTCTTTCTTTCTTCCTATTTCTTTTTCTTTGTTTCTTTCTTTTCTCTCTCTCTCTCTCTCTCTCTCACACACACACACACACCACTCTCTCTTGTGATACACACACACCTGGTCTGGAATGAACTGATCCAGCAAGTTCCAGAGCAGCGGGAGAATGAAGAAAGCTTGTGGAGGTGCTCCGGTGGGCGGCGGGGCTACTGGGAGTTCCCGCCCTCCCTTTTGGGGCACCACTGCCGCTCTCTGCTGTCCACATTCACACCCAAAGCACTCTGCCCTTAGCAACAAACACCGCACTGCTCCAAACACCCCTTGCAGCTCCCCAGGCCCCCAATGCTCGTTCTGCAGCCGCCTTCCTGCTCACCTCTCGCTTTGCCCCAACGGGGCAGCTGCACCAGCCATGACCAGAAAGAGACCACTGCCTCCTCTGCCTCCCTTGAAGTCCTTGCCCCGCGTTGCCCCATACCTTCGCTGCTCATTGGGGAGGAACTGGAGCACAAACTGTTTAAACAACAAAGTAATCTGCATTTTGTCCAGAGCCCGGCAGCTCGTTGGCTGACTGGCTGCTGAGAATATATGAGTTTTTAAAAAGTAGATGTGAAAAAAAGCACAGGCAAAGCCTCTATCTGCATCACCCTTCTGACTTCATGCTCTGCCACCAATCAACTGTCCCCCCGAATTTCTCAAATCCCCACAATTAATGTTCAGAAAAATCCACATTCTTTTCATAATGCCATTCAGCCACAAAGGCCAGTCTCCAAATCCTGGGGGGAGGTTGGGGGGAGCTGCTGAATTCCTTGGAGGTACCTCTTTTAGGAATGGGGGTGCTCTGGAAAAGGGGAGGCACCTTCATCTCCCTGGATGACGGTATTGGAAGGAGATGACCAGGAGACACCCCCCCTCTTACTTGGGGAGACGGAAAGGGACCCTCAGAGGGGGGTGGGGTCTCACAAGTCTCCTAGTCCTGTTCCTGCCCTTTCAAGCGATGGGGAGCAGCTTCCTCTCCATCTGGACCTTCGTAGCCTTCGGGCACTGGGGGATGGTCTGGATGGCCTCTCCTGACTGACCGGTCCTGTCAGTTCTCCCAAGTCTCCCTACCACATGGCGGTCATGGTGCAATGAGTGGCGGCAGAGGTGCAAGAAGCCTGCTCACCCAGACAGGGAGGAAGGGAAGCAAGGTCCCAAGGGAGGCCCGGCAAGGGCGAGGGAGGTGTGGCAAAGTCCAGAGAACAGCGAGGGAGGTGAGGAAAGGGGGAGGGAGGTAAGGCAAGGTCCCAGGAATGGTGAGGGAGGCCAGGAAACATCCTGGGAACAGCACGTGAGGCCAGGCAATGTCCCAGGAACAGCAAGGGAGGCCAGGCAAGATCCCAAATGGCGAGGGAGGCAACAGCAAGGCAAGGGAGGGAAGAAAGAAGGGAGTCCCGGCAAGGTCCCAGGAACAGTGAAGGAGGTGAGGCAAGGCCCCGGGAATGGCAAGAGAGGCCCGGCAAGGGCAAGAAAGGTCTCAGGAACAGTGAGGGAGGCGAGGCAAGGTCCCAGGAATGGCAAGGGAGGTGAGGCAAGGTCTTGGGAATGGCAAGGAAGGCGAGGCAAGGTCCCGGAAATGATGGGGACCCCCCGGCAAGTCCCAGGAACAGCAAGGGAGCCAAGGGCAAGGGAGGCCAGGCAAGGTCCCGGGAATGGCGGGTGGGTGGCCCTAGCATGACTCTCAGGCTTATCTGTGAGCAGTCAGATCAGGGCTGCTGAGTTGGGGCACAGGCAACACATGGAAAGATGGGTTAAAGGCAAGCCACGAGGACCCAGTATGCTGCATAGGGGAGGAGTAACTAGGCGGGGTGAGCATCAGGCAGGAAGGGCGAGTGTCAGGCAGGCGGGGTGAGCGAGCATGAAGTGGGCAGGGCAAGGGAGCAAGCGGCGACCAGGTTGGGGGGTGGCCAGCCAGAAGTTACTACTAGTTTGGTGACCCATGCCAAATTCTTCCTACCGGTTCGTGTGAACCCATGTGAACCGGCTGAATACCACCACTGTTCAAAGGGTTAACATTGCTAGACCTTAAAAGGATCTTGTTAAACTAAAATAAATACCAACAACAGCACCCAGAATGATCAAAGAGCAAAGCAACTCCCTCTGTTACAATATTGGAACCCTTGAGTTCCCCAGAAAGACATGATTATTGCAGCTGGCTGGGGAATTCTGAGAATTAAAGTTCATATATCTTCAAGGTTGAGAAACACTGTTCTAGATAATAACATAGCTGCAATTGCTTGTTAGAATGTTTTGCCAAATCTTAAGAATTGCATGCCACTCATTCACTGTGTTTTAAATAACTGCAGTTGTCCTTATTCAGTATAGGCACTTTTATTCCCCCCCCCCATTTGCCTTGATTTAATTGTGCTCTCAGTTCCTATGTGATGTTCTCATGTATTTTTGTAAAACAAAGTTCTTTCTTTCTCTCTTCTCCAGGCAGGGCTTCTTCTGCAGAGCTCTCTTCCACAGATCCTGCCCCCTCTTTAATGCTATTAAGTGCTCCATCCAAGTACAGGCCATCCTTTTCACTGATTCAGACTCAATATGAAAGCCAAATTCTCACCCCTCCCCAATACATACTACTGTTTATTTCTCCAGGACCTTATGATTCCACTGTAACCTGAATAAATTTCAAAGAAAAACCACAATAAACTTTTCAAATCTCTTGTCACAGTGCAGTAGGGATTTTTTTTCCTCCCCCTCAATTCCTTTCATAGGCTAACAATTACCCATCAAAGAAGGTATAATTGTACCTTATTTGGCTAGTCTTCACAGTATGGGAGTATCAAGCATTCATACCGTATTATTTAGCAGTAGGACTAAATACTATCTCTGCAAGTTAAGGTTCACTGTTAACAATAAGCCAGCATATATCTAAGCAAGCCTTTATTGAAGATTCTTTGTGGTTCACAAATTTTCCATTTTAAACCAGTAGGTAAGATTCTAAGGATTTTTGAACTAAGAGTTACTGTGTCCCATTTCATAGCAAAAGTGAAAGGGCAAATTAGAAGTTATGTGAAACTTTGTAATACCATACCTATTGGAGAATGAATGAAATCTAAAGAATCAGAGTTTTATCATAGCAAATGCCATCCAAATGGTTGTAGATGGATGTTAATACTTTGCCCTTCATTTGCATTTCATTTCTTCAGAACTTACTAGAAAGCAGTGTGCTTTGGACAGCTTTGGACAACCTTGGCTGATACCAAAAGGTTAAGCAGAGTCATTGGGTTTGGCTGGGTGACCATAACAAAACCTCAGAGCTATGGACTAGACTGGAAAATTATTGCAGAAAAAAATGAATGTTAAGTCACTTCTCATGTATTGCTGAGGAAACTCCGTAGACATCTCCATGAGATCCTTGATTCAAAGGAAAACCAAACACACTCCAGACCCACTGAATTTGCACTTTTGAATGAAGAGATATATTATACTGAAAGGAAAGCAGCATCTTTTGTTTCCAGACCCAATCATTATGGCCATGAGTTGCACAATACCTCATTGACTGGATCCAGTATTGAAGATAGAGTACTGTGGGTCAGCTTACAAAGTCCCTAAACTACACAGGGAACATAGTATAGTTTAAGAATACATGCTTTGTATCTGCAAGTTGACTGCCTGCCAACTGACATGCATGTTGATGTTCAGTGAGGGAAGCCACAAAATAAATGATCGTTCTTTACAATAATAGGAAAGTATATTGAACTCAATAGAGCAATTGTAAAAGTATTAGAGAAACTGAGCAATACTACTATATCAAAGGGGGGGTGAGAGATGCGGGGTGTATTCTCATATTCCCAGTAAAGCTTTAAGTTCATCCTTGTCCAACCTGGTACCCATGTTTTCTGCAGTGGTTGATAGGGTTCATAGTCCATAATATTTGAGATTGTCGGTTTGGTAAAGCTTCTTCAGGAAGACTGTGTTAATAAATGGCCACAGTATTATGCTTGATTATTTAGAATAGTCTTATTTATTCCTGTTGGTTTTTATATGGTTAAATGCTATTTTTAAAACTTAACACAATTTTTCATTTTATTTTATTCCACTAGAGGGAGAACTTGCAGTACAACATAACAGTTTCCTCATCCAAGAACTGGCATAAAGGCCTATAGGGATTATGTAAGGGCAGAAGATTATTTCTGACTCATTATCATTGTGAAGTTCTGAACTAGACAACTTGTTGAAGGGAGACAGTTCTCTTGAACTTGCTACCTTGAGAATTCTGAGAGTTGAAACCTCTGCAGACATAGCAAGCCTGTACTGAGGCAATAGCCTTAAAAACAAAGCTTGCAACTGTGGATTCATAGGGACTTTAATCAGTTTGTAACAAGTTTATCTAATCCAGTTTAATTTGTAGATGAGAACACAGGTATCCCAAGATTTTTTTTAATTTGTCTGACTTTTGCAATGCAATTCTCAAAAGAAATAACAAAACAAAACAAATTAAAACATGTATTATTGTGTTCATATTTAGAAAATGTATTTTCTGAAGAAATCAAATGTTCAAGGAATGTTTTTGGTGTGTTTATAGTTAGTCCTTGAGATACAACCTTAATGACACTGTCCATTATGATTGCATGTCACAGCAGTCTTTAGGTGAAATGTCTCACCTAACAATCCCCCCAGTGAAATGTTAAATGAATGTACAGGTCATTAAGAGAAGCATGGGGTGCCTTGGAGGGGATATCTCAAGGTTTCCCCCATCCCTGAAGCACTCCATGCTCCACTTCCCATGCCTTGGGTTCCCCACAGGCCTTTTCCCACTCCCACTGGCTCCTTCCAGGCCTTAGGCCTGCTTCCCACCCCATCAAGCCAAAATCTCCTCCTTGGTTACCTTTTGAAGAACTCTGAGGCCTTCCAGAATGCCAGAATGACTTCCTTCTTTGCGCGACTGCATGATTCAATTCTGAAAGTGGCTGCAATTTGTTCCACCCACAAAATAGTGGCTGCATGTGGTTTGCCATCAAGCACCCTAAAAGCAAACTGCTTTGTTTTGCTGCCCTAACAAGATCTGCACAGTGTTGTAGAAAAGCATTTGTAGAAGTAAAATGAAAAGGTTTGTCTGGAGGCTGTCATTTATCTCTGCCTACAAACAGGCAGGACAAAATGGCAACATTATTTGGGTCACCACTGCATGGTCCAGGGTCAAACTGCTTCATTTTGTTGTCTTAACAAGGTCTGCAGAGTGCTGCAGAACCATTTTGCAGCGTTCTGCACTGCCTTATTTTACTGCAAAAAAGCAAAGTATCTATGTGGTTGGAGATGATCCATTAATAACATCTTGAGATAAAATAAATTGTAACAAAAAGAGTATTTAGTAAAGAGTGGAAATAATAATGCCTGGCAAGCAGCTACATAGAGAGGGCAATAAAAAATAGCATGTTCCAACACGAAAAAATAAAAATGAAGAGAAAAAATAACATATTCCAGTGAATGAATGAATTATTTCCCCAAAGCAAGGACACAATCTCTGATGGTGTCAGCCTGCAAGATTTCCCTCTTTTGCTTTGCATCTTTTGGCTGTCATAGGTAACGGGGGGAGGAGGGGGGACTTGATTATGGGAAGTGAGCTGGAGGTTTTGTAGAAGAAGTATATCAGTTGGGGGTTTCTTGCTTTGATTTCTGTCTTATGCTATGCGCAGCCACAGCTCTTTATCAAAATATGCCAAGGTCAACGGACAGAGGCCTCATCACCACCTGGAGATGCCCACATGACGTTATCCACAACTTTTAATTGGGTAGCCTGCTTGAACTGTTGTGGGTAGGAATGTTACCATCACTTGTATATGTGATTTTCAGCCATTCTCTGATTCAGAATTCTTTTGTTGCTACCACTTGATTTCCAGTAAAGATATCTTTTCTCTAATTCATGGAGCTTATTTTTGATTTTGAATGGAGCACTACCTGACAGATGGAGAAATTTTGGCATCTTTGGTAAGGGCTGTCAGGAGGGCATTGAATCTGGCTAAAGATAAGACTTCTGAATTTTGAGATCGTTGTGGGATTGAGATATCTATCTAGTTGGAGAAGATGAGCTGAGTGACTCAAGAAAGTGTTTCTTGGTAGAGCTGGAAAGTTTGGTTGCAGCTCTAAATCAATGGCCCACTGTTGTTCTAAATAATAGCTAATGCATTCATAAAAGCAGGTGGGATTCAACCGCTGTTACTACCGGTTCAGTGATTATGTTTTGCGGGCTGTGCGTGCATGTAAAATAACCTTAGGCTGTGCCGCCCAGACAGCTGAAAAGCGCTATGCGCAGGTGATCAGCGTTCGAAAAGTCTCCTTTTTGCACCAAACACAGAACCCGTTCTGTGTCTGCTGCTCTTCAGAGCTACCGGCTCTATAGAACTGGGCAGAACTGGTAGCATCCCACCCCTGCATAAAAGTTATGGCTGGCCATTAAATACAGTGAAGTTGCAATTTGGCATGTATTGTATGGCTCCAAAAACACTGAAAGGTATCAGTAATAATTAAAAGGGCCAAGCCAACTGGAAAAAAGGAGAGCATAAGCCTATAAAAGATGAAAATCAAGGCAGAGATTTCAATTTTAAATAAGCCAATTTCATGGTAAAGAACCATGTTCCAAATGTACTGTAATGATGGTTCTTAAAAGTTGGACTGAGCTCTTTCCAAAGGAAGAAATTACCTGAGTTTCCAGCTAAGCTCCAAAAAAGAGTGGGCTCTTTTTTGAGAAATAAAAGGTCTAAAAAGCCATCACTGTTTTTGTGCATTTAAAATAACGTAGTCAACATGAGATTTTACAATAGCTGATAGTTTAAAATTCCAGACATCTAAAGGCCTTGATATTAGATAATTATTAGGTCACATGCATCTTAGAATGCTTAACAAAAATCATGACCTTGGTTTTAGAATAATTAATTTCTAGGTCTTCTTGGCAATGCTCAGCTAGGCCCTCCCCGCACATACAAATGACACTGGTCGATATGGCACAAACAGAGAGTCCCTACCTGTGTGCTCGTACAGGGCGGTTGGTATTTGATGCCGGCAGTAGACGCTCCTGTAAATAGCCCAGACCCGTGTCTCGTAGGACTTTGAATGTCAATACCAAAACCTTAAATCTCATTTGAGGGCAACGGTAGCCAATGCAGACCACGCAGGAGGGGTGTAACATGGGAGTACCGGAGGCTCCCATCACAACCTCACAAGCCGATTCTGCACCAGCTGAAGCCTCCGGATGTTATGCAAGGGCAGTCCTAAATAGAGAGCTGCAGTAGAAGTTGCGCCTGGGAGAGACAGTGTCTGAGTGACCGGCACAGGGCATCTTGGTCCAGGTATGGGCGTAACTGGTGAACCAGCCGACCTGGGCAAAGCTCCCCCGGCCACTGCTCCCACCTGCTCCTCCAACCTAGCAGTGAGTCCAGGAGGACCCCAGATTCTGTGCCCATCCACGGGGCAACACTTCTCCCCATGACCAAAGATGGAATCTCTGACTGGGCCGAGATGTCTGTATGCACAACCACTCTGTCTTAGCCGGATTGAGCCAAGCATGTTTCTGTCCATCCAGATCCATACTGCATCCAGGCAATGGGACATCACGGAGAGGGCATCACTGATGTGGCCTGGGTGGAGATACCGCGCATCATCAGCGCATTGATGATACTCACCCCAAAGCCACGGATGATCTCACCCAACGTGCTATATAGATGTTGAACAGAAGGGGCGAGAGGACCCCCTCGAGGGACCCCACAAGTGAGAGCCCTGGCATCAACCTCTGCCCCTCTGCCAACACAGATTGTGCAGCTGCCCGAGAGGAAGGAGGCGAACCACTGCAACACAGTGCCTCCCACTCCCAGCCACCCGAGACACCGCAGTAGGATACCATGGTCGATGGTATCGAAGCCGCTGAGATCTAACAGGACCAGGCAGAGGAAAATCCCCTGTCCCAAGCCCTCAGGAGATCATCAACCAATGTGACCAATGCCATCTCCATGCTATACCCGGGTTGGAAGCCTGATTGGTATGGATCTAGGTAGTCTGCTTCCTCCAGGAAAAGTGGAAACTGCTGAGCCACCACACTAACAACCTTCGCTAAAAGCCAAGGTTGGAGACCGACGAAAGTGTTCCACCCGCTGGGTCGAAAGGTTTCGGCTGGGAGGCTTCTTCAGGATCGGCCTCACCACCGCCTCTTTCAAGGTGACAGGAAAGGTACCCTCCCCCAAAGAAGCGTTGACCACTGCCCGGAGCCAGCCGCATGTCACCTCCTTGGAGGCATAGACTGGAAGGGCATGGGTCCAACAAACATGTGGTGGAACTTAGCCATCACATAATCCTGTCCACTTCATCCTCAGAAACAGGATCGAACTCCGTCCAGATTACATTGGCCAGACCACTTGCACCCTCAGCATCAGACCACTGCAAATTGGAGTTCAACCCCTCCCGATCCGAAGCGATCTTATCCTGCAGGAATTGACCAAATTCCTCAGCTTGACCCCGCAAGGGATCCACCATGGTCCCCGGCTGAAGGAGGGAGCAGGTGACCCCAACAGGCTGCTGCGGCTTCCTGCAGATGCTATGAGAGCGAGAAATAAACCTTGCTGCTCTCACAGCTACCAGATAAGTCCTAATATAGGCTCTCAACTGGGCTCGGTCAGACCCAGAACAGGTCAATCTCCACCTGCTCTAAACCCTTCTATCGCTCATCTCCCGAACTCCTCCTATACCAAGGAGCCACAGGATTCTGGCAGTAAGGGATGCATGGGGATAACTCTGTCGAGGGCCTCAGTGGCCGCACATTTCCAGGCAGCTGCCAGGGCCTCGGCAGAGCTGTGGACCAGGGATGTAGGAAAAAACCCCAGTTCTGCCTGGAACCTCTCTGGGTCCATCAGGTGCCTGGGGCAGAACCATCTAAGTGGCTCCTCATCCCAGCAGTGTGGGGCAGCTTGTCGGAAAACCAGCCATAGGAGATAATGATCTGACCACGGAACGGGGTGGAGAGTAAAGTCGTCGCCCCCCAGATCATTACGCCACTGCTCCAAGACAAAAAATCCAGGTCGAGCATGTTGCCCCCCTTGTGAGTCGGGCCATTGATCACCTGAGTCAGGCCCATGGCCACCATGGAGGCCATGAATTCCTGGGCCAAACCCGGCACGCCCAGGGAAGGCAGGTTGAAGTCACCCAGAACAATAAGCCCTGGGAACTCCACTGCCACCCGAGACGGCATCCGAGCAGCAGCAGGGGCTGCTACACAGCTGGGGAAATGTATGTAAGCAGCAAACACATCCGACCTGCGCAGACCAAGATCTCAAGAGGAGAGCCTCACACCATATCTCTGGAACAGAGACCTCCCTTGGAATCAGGGTTTCCCGAATAACACCCCCACCCCCACCCTGCTGTCGTGACCAGTGCAACACCTGAAACCTGGGGGCACAAATCAAGTAGAGGGACTCCACCTCTGGGCCCACCCAGGTCTCAGTGATGCAGGCCAGGTCTGCAGCCTCCTCCTCGATTATCTCACGGAGGAGGGTTGCCTTGTTAGCCATGGACCTGGCATTAAAGTACACCAGTCGGAGCCCAGGGGTCCTAGATCCTGGGTCCCCAGGATATTGAGAGGAGGCACGGAAACTGCTACAAGACGAAGACATTGGGGGCACGCTCCCTTATGGCCCCATGCCTCGTTGTCTCCTGCCGAGCCCAACCACCCTGGAGATCGTTGCTCCCACTCTGCCCTCCAGGGCCCCACCAGCACCCCCCACCCCACCCCCATGGTCCTGTCCTGGGCTGCGCTGAGTCCCCTTCTCATAAGCCACCCCCTCCCTAACCCCCTTAAGAAATGGTCTAAAAACCTAATCAGTGAAGCCCCAGTAACCCTCTTACTACCCCTCCCAGGACCCCAACCCCTGCCCGCGCTATGCCATCTCTTCCATAACCCATCCTTGAGATAGGCCGTTGAAAGTCCAGCAGGCCGAACCCAGGAGCGAGGGGACTCCCTTAAGGCCTGCAGCTCCGTCAAAGAATAAGTCCGGATCTTGTAAAAATGGAACATATGGGGGAGTGGTCAATGGATGAAAAGAATGTCTGAAAACTAAAGATGTTAAAGCCCAGTGTGGTCCAAATAACCGGCAGCCGGGGGGTCCAAGGTCATCTACCAGGACTGCCCTCTCACGGAAGTCCTATGGGCTGATGGTAAAGTCCCATGCCCGGACTGGACACCACGCTCTCACTGCAGGCCTCCCCAGGAAACCGATCAGGACAGATGAAGAAAGCCAGGCTAATTGAAGGGGGGAAAGGTGCCCCCACCATGCTGCCCTCTCACTGCAGCAAACTGGCAGGAGACACCTGAAGCCCCCAAGCCAGCATCCACTGGGTGAAGAGGGGGGAGGGGGGAGACAGTTCACAGTCTTGATCCAGGCAAAGCTATAACAGGCCATGGCAAGCAAGGCAAAATGAATGGAGGAGCGATGGGGGGGAGGGCAGAAAAAGCCTCAAACCAGTACCAGAGCGGTCCGATCTTACTCCGGGCGGCAGAATTGATGATAGGAGACCAGGATCGGCAGCAACCTCCAGCCAACGCCATCTCAACCTCCAGACCTAACAAGGCCGCTCGCCGATCTGCCGTCCCCATCCTCGCCGCTGATGCCCAAGCCCTCCTGCTCCTGGTAGCACCCCCAACATCACGATCATGCCGCCGCTCCCCGCCATTGCCGCTGCCACCAGCGACCTCACGGGCCCCATAGCAAGCGAGATCGCGACGGAAATCGGGTGCTGGAACGAAGACTAAGTCATCGCTGCTCCCGGCATTCGTCCCTTCACCGCCAGCAGCCCCCACAGCCAACCGGCCAAACGCACAGCCAGAACCCGTGGCTCACCAAACAGGCTTGGCTTAGATGGCACTCACCGGCACACCAGATCCTCAGGTATCAAGACCTGGGGGTTGGGGGGATTAAGATTGACTCCTCCCTACCTCACGGACAAAACTCACAACCACTCTTCCCTCGGACTCTAAAGACGAGCGGCCATCTTTACAAGCATTTAATCTACCCTCTGTAATTGAAGTGCCTCATTAGTGGAGAGCATTTGGGTTAATTTGTGCTTTTGTCTGAACTGTACAATTTTTTGTATTTGTTCCTTGCAGATATCTTTGTAATGTATTAAAAAAGGGATAGGAAATTCAAAGTATTCAAAAAGAATATCAAAAAGAATATCAAAAAGCTTCAAAAGCAGCACTTTGAGGCAGTGATCACTCAGGAGAGTTATCAATATGGAACTGGAGAATTAAGAAACATTAATATATATTTCTTGATACAGCAATGTGATCAATCAGAGATGGTATTGTGCTTGTCCAATTTGAGAACTGTGCTGGATAGTCAATAGTAATGATGCCATTCATAATTTGTAGATCCAGTCTATAAAATGTCTGCAGCATCTATAAGCCCCTGAAACTGCAAGTATAGTCTTTGGAATCTCTAATAATGAAGAAGGATGGTGTGCAAATTAGTGGAATTTTGAAAAATTTGACAAACAGCTGCTTATCATTTAAACCTAGTCTGGCACTAGAGTTTCTTGCAGTGATGATGCAGACAATAACAAAGAGTATGTTTGTTTATTTGTATCCTGCCTTTATTATTTTTGCAAATAATTCAAGGTGATGAAAATATCTAAAACACCTTCTTCCTCTTATTTTCCTAAGAACACCCCTGTGAGGCAAGTTAATTGAATAGCATTGCTTTTCTCCAAAGTTCAACAGTACATGGTTGAGGGATATAGAAATCAATAGGAAGCAATTTCTTTCTAAAAGTGTTGAGAATAGCTGTTTGTGTGAGATTCTCAAATGGGCCTATTGACATAATCTCAATATTTAGAATGATTGAAATATGGATGCTCAGACGAACACATCGTTTACCTTGTCCCATGCCAGGAACTTTTGAGAGGAATAATGATTTATATCCTTCAGTAAAGTGATAATGTGTTGATCATGTCTCTTGGAATGCTAGATGCTTGGATGCTGAGTTTATATAGTGTCTATTTCTGGCTTTCCATTAAGCAATATAACAAGAGAACAAGAATAGTAATTCTGGTGTAGAACTTCCTTCTTTGTTGACCGAGGGAGTGACTGGCAATGTATTGAGGTCAGTGAATGAATGATATGGTTCATGAGGTCATTCTAGAGATGAAATTAAGTCCAAAGTTCTTCAGTATCTAGGAAGACACACTGGTTATAATTTGGCCAGCTTTTGCATTCTTATATTGCTATATGAAACCAAGTAACATTTGTGGTGGTTTGCCCTTAACATAAGGAAATTACTTTTTCATGTCAATATAATTGGTTAGAGGGGTTGTTCCATCCTGGTGATGATTTTCTTCATACCTCAGAGGCTGTCATTCTCATTATATCCTGTGATTCCTACAGCAAAGTTTTGAAAACTGGAGTTTATGAAATTATTGGATATGTTAAGTAAATGTCCATGTCATATTGTTGGTGCAGTTGACCACCTAATTCAGGTTGTGATTTCTACGGTTTTAGGCAGACAAAATGTTCTTTTTGTCCATCAGCAGCACCCAACTTCTCATTTTTGAAGTTTCTGGATATTGTGCTCTTTCAACAGAAGCAGAATGGAGGAATTTGGATTTGCTCCAGGGCTTCAGTATTGATGATCTGCATATCTAAATTCTATAGGTCAAAGGAGGGAATCTAAGTGCCAATTCTGAAAGTGATGGTAATTGCCTTGGTAAAACCAAATCATTTACATATCTGGCTACTTTATGTTTCTCTAAAATTTTACATATTTTAATAATATCAGCGTGTTCTGAGTCTGATAGGGCACTAAAAGAGTTAATCAGATTTTTCCTCCCCAAGGATTATACAGAGTCTTGCTGTGGGTAGAGCAAATTATTCGCCTGGGGAGTCATCTCTTGGGGCAGAACTGATAAAATGTCTTTGAGGTTATCTAAAGTCAAGTGGTCAAGCCAGATTGGTTTAGAAGTATACAGAGTTCTTTTAAGTAGAACATGTTTGTAAGGTGGTTTGTTTAGGCTATAGATATATTTGTGATTTAAATGTCTCTCTGCCTTAGCTGCATGCCCAGTGGGGATTTGTTTTTCTCTCTCCTTTTAGGAATGGCCTTCTCTCTCCGATCATTACTTTCTCTTTTCTTTGGGGTAAGGGTAAGTTTGCCCATGGCTTCCCTGCTGGCTGCTGGCTGCTTTTGTCACACACTCTGTGCAGGAGATCTGTACTTAAGCAGGATTTTCAACTGACTGGTTCTCAATATGTTCTACAAATACCGCTTTTAAGGAGTTTGATTTTGAGTTTAACTGTGGACAAGTCCAAGATAGAATAGTTTGCACTGTCAGCAGACTTTATTTGTTTAGAAAGTCAGTTATATTTTTGTTTTTA